>OU342472.1:14705000-15190000 GCA_910589355.1 Parapoynx stratiotata
ATCTACGGCTTTTTTATACGTTCTACAACGCATCTTGCTTCATATCTTATTTTGCAACTGTCTATACGTTCCCTGCATTTTCTGTTACCAGATAAAAGTTGATAGAATTCTTAGTGACGTTCTTTTTTAAAAATACCTATTATTTTCTTGAAATACGTCTTTTATATCTTGAAAAAGTGTTTTATTTGGATGCTAATTTTGGGAATTTATAGTGTCCACAAAGGAAAAATATCTATTTCTGTACGTTTTATATGTAATTGAGTCGATGCAACATCGGAGTATGCAGTGATGAATGATACCTACCAAGTACAAGGCTTAATCTAGTTATAATGCCATTAATGTATTAATTAAGAACCTAAAGGAAAATGCATAGGTATTTTGTTTCAACGTTTTTTGTGCTTGGATGAAGAATAAATGTCTTTACTTCTTTCTTGAAACCAACAAAATAATTATGATAAAAAGGAATAAATAGCCTCTTACTGTGCTTAAACATTAGATTAGATCCTATAGATATAATATGAAATGGATACAATGAAATTTTTTTAGGAACATACATCCATGTTGCGTCGAATGCAATTATTATTATGAATAAGATCATTTCTATACTAATAAAAAAATAAAATAATATACTAGAAGGCACTGGGGTGGGAAATGTCAATTAAATGCTGCTATGTGAACATGCTTTACCAAAAGCCCACTTCATCCTTTCTATTATCCATCCCAGTAAGGTTTCCATGTAAAATAAAAATATTTCTAATATAATACGGGTGCTAATGTGTATCAAAAAATTATTTGTGATTGTGTAAAATTTTAATTTCCTCCTTATTTTGTAATCTATTTTTGTGCAAAATAAAATGTAAAATGTTAGACTAGAAAAACATTCCTGTATTATTAAATAGGAAAAATTGTTGATGACGCGGAATAATGTAACAAAAATATGGTTTTGTTGAAGAAACGCAAATAGGCATGAATGTGTATTAAAACCCGACCTGCTTAATTTATTGAAATAAAATATATAGTGAAACGTGTTCTTTGGTATTATTGTGGACGTCTATACCCTTTGTTACCTATACAGCGTGATAATTCTGTTAAAATCCGTGCACGGTACGACAACTGGACAACTACATAATGGATAAAAGTCCATTGTCTCTAGAAAGCAGACATTCCTTTTCACTCTTGTTTTTGACAAATAATGTAAGCAAAAAAAAGACTAGAATTTTTGTCACTGATTATATTAATTTACAAATAAATTTATTCAAACGAAATACATAGAATTATCATAAAATATCTTAAACTATACAAAAATAGACTTGTTTAAAGATAGGTTTATTCATTATTTACATAGGGTACTATATCATCTAGCGAAAAGTTTGAACACTTTTAAAACAATGGTTTAAATGCGAGGGTATTGAAACCCTTAATAAAATGTTGGCAAAACTACAAATAATTACAGAACTACCCAGAAAAAAATCAAACAATGAATAAAAAATATTTAATAAAAGACTAATCCCCTATTTCATGAGTACTGTTCATAAATATTGTAATATAAAAAAGAATATATGCAGTTTTTTGTGTCAATCCATCCCATATATTTATTTGAATCATGTCATGTAAACTTATCCACAATTTTATGTTTAATTTAATACAAAAAAAATATTTAAATATGTAAAATTCATTTTTTAGAAAGCAATTACTTTGTTTTTTTTGAAATATAATATTTAATGAAATAATATCTAAAATCTTTATTAGCCTCGTGAAATAGGGACCTCTTATCTGAATTTTTTATAACAGTCTAATGTACAAACACCATGAAACTTAAACTATGTTTATTTACACAACACAAACATTCTATTTTCTTTCAGTAAATACAGGCACACCACATGAGAAGGAGACCAGCGCATGACTATGAATGATTATAAATACCATATACAATTTTCACAACCAATTAACAATGCATTTCCAAAACAATGAAAACAAAGTGTCAAAAATAATTTTATCTACACAGCCTTGGGTAAAATACCTAATATGTTATAAATCCTTCAAAAATAATTTAAATAAGTATAATGATGATCGTCTATGTAATTCTTTATATGTTGTATCAAATCAGCACAAACAGCTAAGAACAACCATTACTAACATTGGTACTAATATTAACAATCACTGAATATTTTCTTTGAAAATACTTAAGAAAATACTAATAAAAATATTCAAATGCACAATAATGAAGAAGAACACAGCCCATACAAAATATACCTAGGCCCGACCCAAGAAAGACAATATCTGTTTTTTTTTGTGAAGTGTAATATAAATATATAGTTTTTACATTAAATATTAGTGGCTAACATATAGATATGTTGCATTGTTTTTTACTGAGCTGCACTATGAAAAAGGTATAGCGAAACTAATTTTTCTAGATTGTTTCAAGTGGGTGAATTGGGATAATGCGCGCGGTTAGAAGTTATCACCTGGTAGTCATATTACAACGCAAACAACAAAAATACGTTTCTTAACATCATTTTTATACTGCATCTGAAGAAAAATTGTTGCTGTTTTTTTACTCAGGCACAGTACAAAAGATGATAAGAATGAATTTTTGTTGTTTTGCCTGTATGAGTAACATAACTGTATGTTCTGTATGAGGTCATAGCTTCTCAGTGGAGGGTATCATCCCAAAACATCCAGACTTCAGACAATCAAGAAAAATAGTGTTCTAATATCTTTCTCATGCTACGCCTGAGGAATATACAAAGTAACATATTTATATGTTACTGGCTATAATATATTACATAAAAATTACATATTTATGTTAGATTGAACATAAGAAAAAAATAGAAAGTCTCTTTCTGGGCCTGGGTCAAAAATGTCCATTCTCCTTTACTTTTAGTCTCACCATTCAGTGCAAAATTGATTTAAAATAAATAATTTTCACGATCAAACCAGTTCTTTCATGATTAGTTTCTATAAATTATAAGACCTAATAATCACACCAATGTCTATAAAGAACATTGTATAGACTTCAACTCATTCTATACAGAAAATTTTAAATCCTCATCAAATGTTTGGCACAAATTAAGGCATTACAGAAAGGATTTTGGGCATTTTGCTCAAATAGTAGCTGTGGTCATATCGGGTTACCAGAATACCATCGGTTACTTTAACACCACTTTCTGAAGAATAATCTATGTATTCACCTTTGGTGGTTGTCATTTTACCATCAACAGCTTTGATGATAGCATCTCCAGCACAAAGATCCCATTTCTTGATTGCTGTAGCATGGAGATAGACGTCGTAAGTTCCATTGACTACAGACATGACTTTGAAGCCTGCTCCTGCTGCTGGGGTGACTGTTGCTTGAGCTCCAAATGCTTCTTTCGCAAGTTCTGCAACTTTCCCTGGGTGGGAACGTGAAACAACCACTTTAGGATGTTCCTTATTTTCTTCTTGCTGTAAAGTGTAATTAGCATAATTATTTTTAATTATTTAAAAATAAATAATAAATGATTAAATTATAGTAACTTTTCATATAGGATAATTTTCTGGATATAGCCGTGTTCTCCACCTGTCATGTAAGATATTATGCAGTGTCAAATATAGGCCAAATCATAATTACACAATTTTATTGGTTCATTCTTTCATCTCTACTCAACTGGTACAAAGAGTGGAAAAAAGTATCAAGATTCTATTTACAGGGTACTCATGATGTTGTTTGCTTTTTATAAAGAATAGGTTTGAATTAAAAATTATGTTATTCTTACATGTGGTACATTAGCAATGGTATTTGAAGTTTTCTTGGTGAACCATCCCCAATAGGTACGAGGCGGGAACGGATAATGGATGACACCTATAATTGGCACCCCCCTTATGGCAACACAGACCATTGTGGTCACATACTGGTACAAAGATTCTGGAAAACAACAATCATTATATAAAGACATAACCAAGAAATATAAAAAATTTAATTGTAATAATGTATGTATATTAAGCTAGGTTCTGTTAAGTCAACTTGCACACTATTTTACTATTATTTCTGAATTGTAGATAAAAAAATAAAAAATATGTACCTGTATATTCCTGAGTAGCATCTAACGGATCAATCCATATGGTGACATCTTTAGCAAAAACATGTTCATCATTCATGTACTCAATTATTTTATGTTCAGGTAATGGTGCCTCTGTATCCAGAAATTCCTGTTGTAGGCACTCTGAGTCTCCCTTCGTGTGTTCTTCCGACACTATTGTTAGCTTCGGAAACGTATTTTTGAAACTATAATACATCGCACAGTGCGAAGCATAGTCCGCATCGGTAACCGGGTCGTTGGCCCCTTCCTGAGTCTTTCCTTTACTCTTTACGTGCAACTCATGGTTTTTGCCGTCTATAACTTTTTTCCCACCACGCTCAGCAGCTTGAATTGACGCTTTTAATAAATTTTTCAAGTTCACAAGATCACTTTTATCAGATGGGTATGTGGCACCGCCAGATCTCCAATAAATGATAAGGAATAAAATGAAGACTAAAGTAAAACATGCAAATTTGTTTATTCTTAGGGTTCCACCGAAATTCATTTTACCTGATATTTGTTTTTGTTGTAATAATGTGAATAAATACGTGAACCTTGCGATTTTAAAACTGACATTTATTATTTGACATTGACAGCCGACGCAGTAATTTAGGGTTCGTTCAAAATTTCAATACAAATACTGAAGAAATAAAAAAACCGAAGACATGGCCGTATGGGTTCCCTTTGCCTTCCCTACTGCGAGAATTCCACAACAAGTAAAATGGGAATTTTTGGCGCCACTCAATAACTAAGTGGACGTGATTTTAATTTCAGTGATTGTAACATTGTTTCGGAGTAGATCTTGTTGTTATTGGAAATTCAGTGTAGTTTTGTGTAATAAGTATGAATAATGATGAGCAATGTGGAGAATTAATGAAATAAGCTTAAATGGGTGTGAAAAACGATGAAATCTATATCGTGGTAATCCACCTCATCGAAGTAACACCATATTGTGAGCTTGACGCCAAACTCTGTCAAGATGAATTATAATGCTTTACTTGCTGAAGACACCGCCTCTCTGACTGGTTCACACCACCGAGTGTTGATCTGGAAGCCCGGGTTCGATTCCCCATGGGGGCAGAAGTTTTTCTGTCCGGTTTGGTTGGTAGTAGGGCTTCTAAGCCCGCCTAGCAGTTCCTCGCTTCCATCTTCGGCCTTATTGTCTCGTGAGGTGAGATGAAGGTACGCCTTTCGCGTAGATGTTCGTGTTTTAGAACCTCAGAGTAAACAGAACTGGAGTAGCCATTAGTCAATTTCTCAAACATTTATTCCTGCCATTTCTTGCGGGGGGTGAGGTTACCACTACACTCAAAGTCAGCCGTTTTTACAAATGCACACATGCATAATTCGACACACAAATTTAAATTTCACGCACACACACGCTTAAAATAGTCACGTGGGGTGTGCGTTTTGACAACGTCACAGCCGCACTCCCCACGAGACTAGCGCTCGAAATTTGAAATCGTAGAATTCTATAACATGAATAATGAAGTAAATAATCATGAAATCTTAAAAATTATAATTACAAATAAAAGGTGACACCATTGTTTAGCATACTCGATGTTTTCTATTCACTTTTACAACAAAAAACAGCACAGGCAGGCATTTTTGCGGGAGCTCTGTTCGCCGCAACGTTTACAATGTTATGGCTGTCAAAATGGCGGCTCAACTAGTTTTATTAAATGTGCAAGCATCCGATGCTTGTGCATTTGGCAGAGGGGAATGTTAAACAAAGGTACTCTGAGTTTAGAACAAGACATGATTTAAGGTCAATGGAATAAACAGACTTTTTGCTTAAGCAGGCTTGAGCACAGCAAAGACTAGAAAGATTATGTCTAAAGACAGCTAGAAAAGAATGGCATTACGTGGGAATAAATAGTGTCATTCCTTTCTAACTGTATTCAAGCAGAGATCTACGTTAGAGTTTGATACTGGAATTCGTGCCTGAAAGGCAGGTATAATAACTGTAGTTTGAATCGTAATTTCAATGCTTTTAATGAGCGCCCATCGAAGTCGCGTATAGTTTAAAATATTAGGAATAATTTGAGAAATTCGAGTTCGTAAAGAACTTTTAAGAAAAAATTGATATTGTCTGTTTGACATTGACAATTTGACACTGACAGTGATCGGCTGATATCCACCTTTCCTCGTCGTCCGTTTTATACCTAATTTATGACCAAATCTTAGGTTTTTCACAATTTTCATGGTTGTTTTACCTAGTGCACTCTTAAAAATTAATCTATTCGGTGCTAATTCTTTTAAAGGGCAATTAATTAATCAAACAAAATGATTTCAGTTGATATGTATGACATGGTGAGTACTAACGTGAACATTCTTAGGACATGTGCAATGTTTAAGCTTTACCTTAATTAATCAATATGTTTTAGGCAAGCTGGTGGAGTCTGCTCATAATGGTGCAAGTGGTACTGGGGTCTACATATTTTCTGTGGACGAGGAACCGCAAATCGTACGATCCTCTGTGCAACGGTATACCGGTAGAATGGAAACCTGTTCCATTGGTTGAACACGATATGGTGGTAGAGGAGCCTCCCATGATGGGCAAGATTGACGACAATGTCTTAAATGTTGGCTCAATGAGCTTTCTTAACCTCGACAAAGAGGAAACAATTGTAGATGCGGCGTTAAAGTCTTTAGAAAAGTATGGTGTTGGGTCTTGTGGTCCCCGCGGCTTTTACGGTACAATAGATGTTCATTTAGAACTAGAAGAGCGCCTCGCAAAGTTCATGGAGGTTGAAGAGACCTGTGTTTACTCATATGGATTCTCAACTATTGCCAGTGCAATTTCAGCTTATGCTAAAAAACAAGATATTATTTTTGCGTAAGTTATGTGTATTTGAATTAACAAAATAAAAGTGATATTTTTATTTTGTACAAATTAAATAATTACACTCTTACATATCAGTATACCCTTACATATCCTACAAATTTACAACATAGACTTGGTTGAAAGGCATAAATTTTCTTGTAAATCATATTAAGTCAGTACCTAAATACTAACGGGTATACCTATTTTTTTAGTACAGTTGAGTTCAAAAATATATATGCACGTTTGACAGGTAACAGTCTTTACTCCCTTCTAATAAGAGTCAATTACTGTCAAACGTGCATACATAATTTGAACTCGACTGTACCTACTCAGTAAGCCGAAAAATTTTACTGAATACATGCACTATACTTTTTACTTTCCTTTTTTACTTTTTTTCCTAATTTGTTAAAAAAACACTTCAAAATTATTTCAGAGATGAGAATGTCTGGTTTGCAATCCAAAAAGGGATTGATGCTTCTCGTAGCACTGTACGTTATTTTAAGCACAATGACATGGGTCATCTTGAGCAAATGCTTTCTGATGCTGCCAAGAAAAAGGAAATTAACCCAAAACGACGGGCGTTCCTGATTGCTGAGGCTATTTACTTCAATACTGGCGAGATGTGCCCGTTGAAGAAGCTTGTGGAGTTAGCTAGACGATTCAAACTAAGGATTATCTTAGATGAAAGTCTTAGTATTGGGGTATGTAAAAGAAATATTCATACAGATATACATATACATACATATGATCATGACTATTAACCCCTAAGGGTTAGTCAGAGACTAGGCAAAAGCAGTCCACTGCCATAGGCCACGCTTAACCAAGCAGTGACAAAGGCAGAGAAATACAGCAGGGCAGCGGGGCAGATATCATTATATAAAATAGTAAAAAACTGCTGCATATAGTAAATGGGAATTTTGAATCATATAAAATCTGACAATGCCTAAGAGGATTTTTTTTTTCAATATCTGCCCCTCATTTGACAAGAAATAATCTTGTCATAGTTTATGGTCTTGGCAAACTACAGTTTTCTCTATTGTTTTTATGTCTTTGTTACACTCCCACCGTTTCTGCACTGAAAATTGAAAAGAAACAACTATTTCCTTAAAATTTTCTTCATGAATTACTTTTATATTTATCATAAAAAATTATTAAAATTTGTATAGGACGAATATTTGTAATTCTGGTTTTCCAACTTTTAGAATCTATAATTTTGTATATAAAGTAGATTGTGTAATACAAGTGAACTACTGCATATGTATGACTACTTCAGTATCAAATTAAATTATTCAACCTTTAATCTATTCTTATTGTTATCAACGCAGAAACAATGGGACTGTCAATAGATATGTTATGTTATAATTAGCATTAAAAATACATAATTTTCGTCTAATATAGAATTTTTATGAGATCATACGTAGTAAATGGCGCAAATGCTACATAAAATCTATAAATATAATTTAATTGTGTTGGTCCGGGACACAAAATGAATGTACCAACTGCTTTTCTTGCCTAGCCTGTCGTAAAAGGCGTATTGGGTATAGTGATTGTGTAGGCGGTGAGCTAGCCACTTGTTACTACTCTTTCACGATTTTTCATCTGACCAAAAACAATGTTTGTATGGCTGAATGTGGTCTTAAGGAACTCAGTGCTCCTTGGACTCTGCCTACCCCTTCGGGGATTATAGTCGTGATTGTATGTGTAATGGTTTTAATAAAACTTAAATATACCTTTCTATCAGCCTACTTATTTTGTGGAGAATAATTGCAAGCCTGTAGCTTGTCAATGGTCAGAAAAGTAGATTAAATAGACACATCTGTTGTCTGCGAACACCAGTGTTCGCGCGGACAATTAGGTGGTTAAAGTTAAACTTTGAATACAGTTAGTTAGAAGGGGTGCAAAAAATCAATGGGCCCTGAAGGCTCAAAGATTAAAGCTTGTATTGTTTAGGCCTTTTGGCTAAGATCAAAGTCGTACAGGAATCGACATCAGCCTATATACATCCCACTGCTGGGCACTTTCCTTAACAGAGAAACACATGAGAGGAATGGGCCGTAAGTCGTAACACCGCCACGCTGGTCCAATGCAAGTTGGTGGGTAGAAGTGGTTGCAATTTAGACCGGGATCAACGGCCTACCGAAGCACGGAGGAGCTCGAGATCACAAAGCTTTGGTCACCATTCCAAGGCCTGACCATGGCGAAGGTAGCTTTGTTTTCCATATCGAAAACCAAAGCGTACGAACCACTACGCTACTGAGCTCCTCGATGTACATATCTATCATCCACCACCATCACCAGCCTCGCCAGGCTCACCACCTGTTACATGGGGACCTAAGATATCTGCCGAAATGTGGGTGTTTAACACCTCTACTTACTCCTTCGGGGAAAGAGGCGTGATAATATGTTTATGTGTATTTACATTTATCATCCTCCGACATATATATTACTAGCTGTTGCTCACGACTACGTCCGCGGTTACTATGGTTTTTTTTAACTATCCCTTTTCATCCCTATCCCATTAATCCCATTAATTTTCTCTCAAAATCACAGCCCGATCGGTTTAAAATTGACAAAGTTACATACAAACTTTCATCCCCTATTTTATCCCCTTGGGGGTAGAATAAATCAAAATCCTTTCTTAGAGGATGCTTACGTCATAACATCTAGCTGCATGCCAAATTTCAGCCCGATCCGTCCAGTGGTTTGGGCTGTGCGTTGATAGATCACTATGTCAGTCAGTCACCTTTGAGTTATATACGAGTATATATTGGGTCCTTACCTATGAAATTGGTGTTTTTTTTCTCTCTTAGTATTTTGTCTGTAACTATTAAGATTCAGAAAATTCCTAAAAAATAATTACCTCGTCTAAAAATAGACTATATTTTTGAGCTCTTTTGATTTGTTTTGATAATTTGTTGTAAGTTTAATTGTGTTAAAATTGGACACGGAGACAACTCTTTTTAAGTGCCTCCCGAATACATCATTTTATTTGCATTCACTTAAAAACGATAAAAATTTTTTTGAAGTGTGATTTTACACATATTACTAAAGCTTGTCTAATGATAGATGCCAAATATTATTATCTTTGGATTTGTCGTTGTGAAGAAAACTGAAAAAAATGTAGTATGGAAAATGCGGAATTCCCCAAAATCTCCATACAAAACACCAATTTCATAAGTAAGGACCTAATATATCGTCATGTTTACTTGAAAGCCATTCTCTTCCAGGTTGTAGGGAAGCACGGTCGAGGTCTGACCGAGCACCTGAAGGTGCCTCGCGACGAGATCGACCTCATCGTGGGCTCTCTGGAGCACTCGTTCGCGTCCATCGGCGGCTTCTGCGCGGGCACGCACTTCATTGTGGAACACCAGAGACTTTCTGGATTAGGTGAGTTGTTTCAACCTACAAGAAGAAAAGGAAAAATATTTTGCGGCATTCGAAAAGCTTTGATTAGCAGCGCTATTTATATACTTAAATAAATAAATATAAAAAATAAAAATCGTTTATTGGTTAACAAGTAACATACATTGATACATAGTTGTAGGAGACTCCCTTTTAAGCATAAATTATGCTTGTGCCAGGAAGTTCCGCTCTTTCATAGCATTTTATTAAACCTGTTAATCCAAAAACTGTAGTAAACAAAACAAACATTAAAACATTAAATAGTATTTTAGATTAATACAAAGGTTAGGTATATATTATGTGAAGCTTGACCATGAATGAGTGTATGTGTTCATGTGTGTGTTTGTGTGTGTGTGTGTGTGAGTGATATATATGTAATAATAGTTTTAATTTTGATCGTTCAAAATATAAATAGAAATACTTACTTAAATATATTATATAATAAAGTCTAATATTATTTTCATAAAGATTTAATTATTATTTTATTATAAGAAAATAATATGAATCAAGTTTAGGATTATCTATTTGTTGTGTTTATTGAATTGATTTGAATTTTACTTAAATAGAGGAGATACTAATACTTATAGCTAAACTTTTCCTAGACTTACTGATATTATTCGTACGCGTAAAATTTTAAAATAAATTATATTTAGTTCTAATTAATGCTAAAGAATACTACCGACCCTTCGTTTCATTTGAGTGTAGTAAAAGGCGACTAATGGACTTAGAACTACACAGCCATCCAATAGCTTATACCGGCGACGGGCTCACCTCCTGTCACGCTGTGTGCAGTCACTGCTTGGTGAAGCGCAGACTATGGCAATGGACTGCTATTGTGCTGCTTTTGCCTAGTCTCTGACTAATCTTTAGGGGATAAGTAATAGTCGTGATTATATGTATGTATGTATTCCTTTACCATTTGGTCAGTGCGAACACCGGTGCTCGCAAACAAACGATGTTTCCATTGTGTCTGGTTTTCTTGCGTGCTGCCGTCAGTCCCACCTCGGATATATATATATATACGTCCTAGTACTGGGCACAAACCTTCCTGACGGAGAAACACATGAGGAGTATGGGCCGTAACACCACCATGCTGGCCCAATGCGGGTTGGTGGGTAGAAACGGTTGCAATAGCGACCGAAACCAACGGCTCAACATGCCTTCCGAAGCACGGAGGAGTTCGAGATCACAGTTTTGGTCACCCATCCAAGGCCTGATCATGGCGAAGGTAGCTTTGATTCGATATCGAAAGCCAAAGCGTACTAACCACTATGCCACCGAGCTCCTCATCAAACTCGCTGCCTTATTTACATACATACAATCACGCCTGCAATCCCTGAAGGGTTCCTTAAGGCCGCATTTAGCCATACAAAAGTTTGGTTTGGCCAGATGAAAAATCGTGAAAGACTAGTAACAAGTGGCTAGCTCATCGCCTACACAATCACAGACCCGGTACCCAATACGCCCTTAGTCGCCTTTTACGACATGCTAGGCAAGAAAAGCAGTTGGTAGGTAGGTACATTCTTTTTGTGTCACGGGTGCCTTATTTAGACTGCCTATAAATAAATTACAGGTTACTGCTTCAGCGCATCCCTGCCGCCCATGCTGACGCAAGCCGCTATATCTGCGCTGGACATCCTGGAGAAGAAACCCACCGTCATCAATGAGCTAGAGGAGAGCTCGAGAAAGTTGAATAAGTAAGTTAGAATCTTATCACAATTTAGGTTTTTAGGTTAGGCAGACCTATCGATGGTGAAGTGGATTAGTAGAAGTCGATCGATGGATTCTACCATACGAATAATCGATTCTAACATCGATCGATGCTCTCGGGGTAGTCGCACACACACAGTCATGATTTCTATATATAGTTTGTTTGTCGTTGTGTTTCAAACACTTAGATTTCGATAATAAAATGAAGTATCATTCAACATGATAAACTTATAATAGTTTGTCAGTATAGCTATCACAATGATTATTATAAGAGGCACACAAATAATGGTGTACAATAATGTTTCTTTTCGTTTTAACTGACTACTCTAAGCTATATTCAGCTATGACTAAGTTATACGTCACAAGAACCAAGTCTACAAGTGCAGTATAAACTTAGCAGTCATAATTTATTACTTTTCTGATAAAGCATCAGGGCTTGGCTTATCGTCATAAAATACACAATGAAATCATCACATTTTTAGATAATAATCCCAAGAAATTATTTTGATTCATTGCCACTATCCAACAGACGAATACGACTTATAGGTAGATTCGCACAAAATAAACGGCTCTAATTTAAAAATGAAACATAATTGCCAGTTATATTAGGGTGTTACCAGACCAATCGATCGGTCGTATATTGATGACATAGATACATACATACATATAATCACGACTATTATCCCTGAGGGTTAGTCAGAGACTAGGCAAAAGCAGCGCAATAGCAGTACACTGCCATAGTCCGCGCTTTATCTAGCAGTGAGTGACTGCATTCAGCGTGACAGCTAGTGAGCCCGTCGCCGCTATAAGCTTTTGAATGGTTGTGCAGTTATAAGTCCATTATTTGTCTTTTACGACACCCAAGGGAAAAGATGGGTCGGTAGTATTCTTTTAATGAGCCGCTATCACACGACTCACACAACACATGAATTAGATTGATGGTGAAAAGGATTAGTCGGCGTCGATCGATAGATTCTACCAAACTGTATCATTGGAAATACACTCGGGCAATTCAAACTAGAATAATTCTTGATCTTATATATTTCTTATGAAAGTATAAATATTAAAGTATAAGCAGACGAGCAAGTCAAGTGCACGAGCGAATGAATGCGTTCTCCACAGACAACGCCACAGTATAGAGACATTGCCGCAGCAACCTAAGCAGGCGCGCCGCAACACACTTTTAATCGATTCTACCATCGATCGTCGATCGATCGATTGGTCTGGTAACACCCTTGGAGGAGCACGGTGGCGTAGAGAATCGAACGATTTGGCTTTCCGTACTAAAACAAAGCTGCATCCGCCATTATCAGTCCCTGAATAAGTGACCAAAACTTTGGTATAGAGTTCATCCGTGCTTCAGAAGGCACATAAAACGTTGGTCCCGGTCGCTGCAACCGTTTCTACCTACCAATCTTTATTTAACCAGCGTGGTGACGTTATAGCACATACTCCTTATATGTTTCTTCGTGTAGGAAGAGCTAGCAGTAGGACGTAGGTATTTCTTTAGGAATAGTGGGCAAACGAGCAGGATCATCTGATGGTAAGCGAGACACCTACAGCACCTGAGGAGCAACAAGTGCGTTGCCGGCCTTTAAGTGGGAGTACGCTCTTTTGAAAGACTGGATATCTTAGCGGTCCGGAAAAACTACTGACACAATTCGCTCCACAGTTTTGATAGCGCGTCAGAATGTTTCTTGAAAATCGTGCAGTGGTGGACTGCCAGCCATGTAAGAGCGCTCGCCCACGGTGATTAAATGTTGTGGTAGGGATCAAGCCAAACTGGGTTCGATCCCCAGTGGAGGCAAGTGTTTGGGTGATGAATTTTCAGGCATTTGTTCTCCAGTCTTGGATGTTTATATATATTCAGGATATTTATATGTATTTATCTATTAAATATATTTGTCCGTCATCTAGTATCCGTAACACAAGCAGCATTTAGTTGCTTAAAATGGGACTAGTTGATAGGTGTGAATGTCTGAGGATATTTATTTATTATTTATTTATAATCTTGTACAAAATCCAATCGACACTACTTAGACTGACGCGCTTTAGAATACTTAACCCACACCTTTTTTCACAGGGCTCTATCGAACCTGAAGTACTTCAAATTCCGCGGAGACGATTTGTCTCCTGTCAAACACATTTACATAAACAAGGAGGACTTAACCGAACGCCTCCAACACTCATACCTAAGAAACATAGCGAACTATTGCATGGAGAAGGGCGTGGCTTTCGCTGTAGCGGCCTACTTAAGGGACGTCGAAGTGAACTGCCCACAACCTTCTATAAGACTTACTTCGAGTAGAAAACTTAATGATGATAACATATCATTGATCTGTAACTTGCTAGATGAAGCATATGAGGCGGTAGGACCTAAGCCGGATCTTCAGCCAGCCTCCGAGAATCGTGAAGGTATTAACTTGTAAATGGTCTTATCCTCTCTATTATTACTGTAGTTTTTACAGCACTGGTTGGTGAAGTACAATCTGATTTCGACTTAATGGTGGGTACATAAGGATTCTTTTAGAGATGCGCCGAATGTAAACATGGATGGATGGTTTGGTGAAAACGGAACCGAGTATTTTTTCCAACCAATGTTTGACCAAACAGGAACATAAAATATTTTTTTACAGAATGTTCGGCGCATCTAAGCTTTTTTGTTTATATCTACTGATTTAATTTACATAATTATGCACAATGCTAAAAAAGTGTAAAATACTGTGGTATTTTATTAGTTTTTTTTGTACTGGTATTTCACAAGGCATTATTTCTAATTTTAATTAAACTTAAAGTACATTTTAAATAAGGATAAGGTAAATAACACTATTTTGTTGATGCAACGACCAAAGCACGCTTAACACTATGTTTACTTAGTTTATTTATAATTGTTTACTATCTATTTAGGGGGTAAGTGACAATTGGATCAATATTGCACATTACAAATACAGCGTGTTACAAATTTACCTAGTAAAAATAGAAACAAAACAATGCATTCCTGTATTAATTTCCATTCCGTTTATTTATTTATTTCTATAGTGTCACAGATGTTTCGTAAAAATTTGCACCTAAAACATAATTATCTCTTTATTTGAATAACATTTAACATAACTTATCATCACGCCTCTTTCCCCGAAGGGGTAGGCAGTGTTAAACACCCACTTTTCGCCAGATATGTTAAGTCTGTTAGCCATGCACCGGGCACAATGTGAGACAAGCGATATTCAGTGGTACAGGCGGTGGAATCTTACCCGCGATTCCCGCGGCCTCTCGAACGAGGAGTGCCCCGTCCGTCCCAACTCGGCTACCGCTGCCTTTTTTACTGTACTTTTTAATTTGTACTGGCAAGCTGTTCGTCAGACTACCACGGTGAAACTTCCTCAATAAATTTTGCATTATGTATCTACGGTTTTAAGGTTGAAAATCTTTTTACCAATCTACGGGTATTTTTGTAACACTTTGTGCAAGGTCACACTTTTCTTACATTTGTGGTCATTGGAGGAGTTTATGGTGGCCCGCCTACGTCAGACATTTTGTAGGGCCGAGTTGAGCTGGATTTTCTTCGTATAATTTCCGACCTACTTTTAGTAGTTACGTTTTACTTGTATTTTTACGTAAAAATCGGTTTCCGATTATCAGACATGGGCGGGCAATCAAAAACACCTGACTTGTAGTTCTGTAAATTGTTTCATGTAATCTTAAATTATACTTTAATGTGTTAACAAAGGGTACAAATCAACTTTTTTTCTGTTTTTATAGCCTAGGAGCTAACAATTGTTTTCAAACATTTTTTGTTCGTTATGTTTTTAAATAATGTATGCCACTTCAACATTTGTCCTGTCCTAATATTTGCTATTTTAGTCCAACTTAGGTGTTATAATCTAAGTACTTTGTTATTTTAACACCTGTACTTACATTTTATTTTAATTATTTGCCGCTATAAATTATCTCAACAAACAGTATTTATCACAACGTATTCCAATCAATTCCAAACTATCATTATGGCAAAGCTAGAGAATCTACTAGTTTTTCGAGCAAAATAAATACCTATGCATTGGAAACTGGAGCTATCAAATTTTTTTTTCATAAAGCCTGAACCTAAAGTATTATCAGTCGCATTATTTATTTGATAGTATGTATTTTATATAATTTTTCCGTTATATTGAATATTTAAGCGGAGATGTATTAAGAGTGAAACTCAACGAAGCATTTTTATACAAGTTTAATATTAAAATTTTAAATATGAAACAAAATAAGCGAAATATATTTAAAACCAATTTCAAATTGGACTTAGAACAAATTTTATTCTTAAGGACTATAAATAACACAGTATATTAATTATTTAACATCTATAAAGTTGCAAAGTAACATCTAATAAAGTTTTGAAAAGATTAATAGAAATACTACATGCAGATGTATTCTTAAAGTTGTCAGTTTATAACGATTATTCAAAATTAGAACTGACGCTTTATATTAAACGATATTAAAGTCTATTTTGGAATATCTAAAAATGTTAATGATACTCTGTGCAGCGCTAAGCTCACTAAACCTACAACAGCTTAACGATAAAATAACCAACAAAATATTCTTTAAATTGCCTTGATTGGTGCTAAACAAACAATTTCATAATAATCCTCAAACACTTCTACGCCTAATGTCTTATACGTTAAAGTTGAAAATGCATTGAAGAATATTGACAGTTATAAATCTAACAACCTGTTGTTTATACATATATTTTCATAGATGAACAATTAAGCTTTCTTAGCATTTAAGTTATATTATTACTGGTAACTACATAATATGCAATAAACAATCATACTTCAAAGTATTATTTAATTTTGACTAAGTCGAAATTTTAAATGCATTTATTTTATCTACACCTATTACTACCATAGACAAGAGAATCAAGGTTATATTTACTCTGTACCTATTCAACAACATTGTTAGTGTTGCCATGATTGCACAATGGTTTTTAAAATAGTTAGTACATTTTTGAAAGTATAACTGCTATAATGTTCAGTCACAAATATTAGTTTAACGTGAAACAAAGGTTACTTAATTGCATTCCCAGTTATTTTAAAATAATGTTAGTATTTCCATATTTGTATGATTTGTCGTTGCGACTTCAAAAACTCCTATGTGATAATTTAATTTAATGATTATAATGACAACTTAAATGAGGCTAAATAGTTCAAATCACCAGTGCATTTTAATTGTGTTTATTTCTAGTTGTACAGCCAGCAACAAAAACACTATTGTTTTGTCTCGTTCTTTAAAATTTTTTGGGATGTGTAATATTTTACATTTAAATTTGTTATGACAAAGTAATGAAGTTTTAGCGGTTTTTGTTGCTGTTTACCAGTGGTTAGTTTTTTTTCTATATCTATCTGATATTTTAAAACATTTTGAAGTCGCAACGACGACGTATTCGAAGTGAAAAATCCTCAAGCACTCAATAAATTATTTTATTTTTGTATTTTTCTATTTTCAGTGAGCAATAAAATATATTTTTGTGTTTTATGTTGTAGTTGTCTAAGTACATTTAACATTAGTGATACATATATGTTATCATTACGAAGAGCTGGTTGCGTTATGTATAAAAATATATTGCTTATATTTTTCATAAATTGTTTTATTATGCCTGTATTAAGTATTGAAACTATTTATAATTTAGTTTAAGGTTTTGGGTTCGAGTCGCTTTTATCATCAAACTCTGATGTAAAGAAGTTGTTATACATCTTCACCTACTATTGACTGGATTGACGAAGAAATAAGTAATACAAGTTCACTTATTATTTACCGGATTAAAGAAATAAACGACTTCACCCTCTATTGACTAGACTGAACAAACTACAACTTCACCTACCTACTACTGACTAAACAGAAATTTATATAATGACCCTCTACTATTGGCTAGACTGAAGAATACAACTTTGCCTAATTTTGACTGAACCGAAGAAGATATTATACATACCATCCATACAATTTTGGATTTTTTCGCAAAAGTGTGGAAGCGAGAAATCCTAATCAAGTACAAACCACCCGAGAGAAAAAGAGAAAGCGAATGAATGACAGTTAAGTTACGTTTTCGCGAGTAGTAAGAGGCCATAGCGTCCCCGTTTGTTCTATGAGACGATCAAATTTGACATTTACCAACACAATTACTTAAAATTTTTTGACATGTCTACAAGCAGCTTATGTCTTGTACACCCTAAATCTATGATACCACCTACTATTGAGTATTGACTGGACTGGACTGAAGGTTTTATACAACCTCATCTACTGCCTGGTTTGTTATTACATTACTGCGGCACAAGTTCGTCCCTCATATGGCAGTAGCCGACGTTCCTCTCGAGCTCCGTCTCGTCGGAGGCGTGGATCGGCTTCCTGATCTCCACCAGTCGCCTGTCAGTCTCCAGCGCCTGGTTCTTGTACTGCAAGTCTTTTGTGACACGTGCGTGGTGGTTGGACATGCCGTGGTAAGTTGACCTAGAGGGGGTGTAAGGTTAAACCAAATTAAATCATTATTAAATAATTTGGTGGTATCTTTCAATTAAAGTTGCCCAACAGGCAAACAAAAAAGTCGACTCACCGATTTTGTTTAATCACACGTTTACATTGGCACATTAGTTCGTTTCATTTGATTTCATCACCAACAAATCATAAGAGATTAAACACTTCAATCTTTGTTTTGTTTACCTTTTCGTCGACTTTGATTGAAGGATACTTTATGTAAGAAACACAAACATTAGTGAAAGAGTGTAGTAAATTTAGTGTAATATAAACCGCGATAATAACTCTGAAAGGACTACTGATGAAAAAAAAATGATCTAGCCCCACAGCGATACCAGCCAGTGTACCTTTTTTTAGTCAGATGGTTAGATCTACTCAAAAAGGCCTGACTTGCATGTGGCCAGTAGTAGCCAGTTTGATGTGATGATCACTCGAGAACCTACCTCCCTTAAATCAGTACGTACTATCTATTATTAATATTATTGGAGGAAGTGAAACATTACTTACAAAGCTTCTTCCAATTTCTTCTCCAATTGAGCAGTGCTCATGTGGACTCTCTCATATTCTTCTGTTAAACCTCGCATTGGAGCATCCTATGATTTGAAACAAAAACGAATTCCATATAAATATAGTACACAATGGTCCTACGAGCTGATTTTTTATTTAAGCTAGTACGTAATATAGAAAAGGGGGACTATAGTATAAAAAGTTTTAAATTACCTGCACTCTCTCGAGAACTGGCCTAAGTTTTCGAATTTCTAATCGAGTTTCAACCAGTTTGGTCGGGTTTATCTTGTCGGCAATTGCTGCTCGCAAGAACTCTATCTCTCTGTCCACCTTTTGCATGTTGAGTTCCAACTGTAAGAGATATTCGTGAATATAACTTCCCGTCATTATATTTTAAAGATAAATTATTCTGCTATACTTACCATACCCTGTGCTTCTCGACTTTTAGGTACTTACCTTGTACTTCTGCCACTCCATCTCATTCCTGGCGCGCTGTATGTCGAACACCCTCCTGCGCATGATCAGCTCGACGAGCTGGCTCTGCGCATACATCTGGTTGCGCGCCTGTTCTCGCGCTTGGAACATGTTCTCTCGGAGCGCCTTGGATTCTGACATCAGCTGCTCAGCGATTTTGAGCGTGTTTTCTATGCAGTGGACGTAGCTTTCTTCTGTCATGGCCCTTAATGGAGACAATGACGATTGTGTTTTGTTGTATAAGTTGTATTCAAGTGCTACATAACTATGATTTGATGATGCCTGGTCTAATTCCTAAAATAGAACTAGAAAAATGTGATAGATAGATTTTAACTAAGGACCGCTACCTTTAGTTAAAGGTACAAGTTGTCAGCGGACGACACGTCGTCGCGACACTATGTTTCTATATATTTCTATGTCAGACTGCCGCTGCCACTAATTTAGGATTAATATTTTCTGTTAAATTTTGTAATCTCAAACCTGTGATTTCCAATTTTCCATGCTGCTCGTAATGAACTTAAAAAAAACTTTTAAACTCGAACTTAAAAAAAAGGGTAACCTTCAGTGTACCCCTATCAAATGCAAATAAACTATTATTATTATAAAAACGCGTCGCAAGATTCGTGTCGCTAGCTAAGTACGGAGGGAATATCATAATATAGAAATACATAGAAACCAGCCCCTTATTCTGAACTGCCGGTTCATGGATTCGATTCGAAAGTCACGTCTCGTCTCGCACAAACTCGCCGCATTAAAAATAGAGCGTACCGTGTCTGTGATTCGTTTAGTTTCCGACAGTGTCGCGTATAAGGAGGCAGTGTAGCGTGTCGTCCGGTACCAAATTTTACCTCACACAGGAAATGTGATTTCAATGCACCATGCAGGCTCTCGGTGGCGTAGTGGTTAGTACGCTTTGGCTTTCGATTAAAAACAAAGCTACCTTCGCCATGGTGGGTGACCATGTCATCTCGAGCTCCTCCGTGCTTCGGAAGGCACGTTAAGCCGTTGGTCCCGGTCGCTATTGCGACTGTTTCTACCCACCAACCCGCATTTGGCCAGCGTGGTAGTGTTACGGCTTATACTCCTCATGTTTCTCCATGAGGAAGGCTGTGCCCAGCAGTGGGACGTATGTAGGCTGAGGAGCATGTCCTCCTCTGTGTAGGTACATGCGATTAGGGCTTTGCAATTTTCTGATTCGTTTTTTTTGACAAATTGATAATAGGAGGAGATAAGGCAACTCGTTGAGCTTCTTCTGGCCCATGTTGCAGAATTCCGTACGCATTTGCTGTTAATGCGACTCACTCAGTAGGCACGCTAGTAGGCTCCAGCTTATACGAGATGCCAGCGCTGTCCCTCGTTAGCTCCCGGACGTGGTGCTCCAGAACCAGCGCGTCGTCCTTGTTCTGGACCTCTCGCTCGAGGCGGCAGAGCACGTTGGTCAACTCTTTCAGCTTCTCCCAACCCATGTGGCAGACTTCCGTCAGTACGCGCTTGCTGTTTTCTATCGTGTGAAGTTCCTGTGCTTTTAAGATTTGTATTATCAATTCGAAACGACCAGCTGTGGGATGAGACGGGCTTATAATTGTGACGATGATGAATTTGAATGTATACATACATACATACATTACATCACGCCTGTAATCCCTGAAGGGGTAGGCAGAGTCCAAGGAGCACTGTGTTCCTTAAACCACATTAAGCCATACAAAAATTGGGTTTGGTCACATGAAAAATCGTGATAGAGTAGTAACAAGTGGCTAGCTCATCGCCTACACAATCACAGACCCAGTACCCAATACGCCCTTAGTCGCCTTTTACGACATGCTAGGCAAGAAAAGCAGTTGGTACCTACATTATTTTTGTGTCCCGGACCAACACGGGACTTTGAATTTATATAGGTAATAAAATGATAAATGTCTCACAGGTAGAAAGCCTTCAGCCTATTTAAATACCACCTGGCACAGGTCTTCTTGGAAATAAACACATGAGGAGTGTGGGCCGTAACACCACCATGCTGGCCCAATGCGTCTTGGTGGGTAGAAACGGTTGCAATAGCAACCGGGACCAACGGCTTTACATGCCTTCCGAGGCACGGAGGAGCTCGAGATTACAAAGTTTTGGCCACCCATCTACGGGGTGACCATGGCGAAGGTAGCTTTGTTTTTGATATCGAAAGCCAAAGCGTACTAACCACTACGCCACCGAGCTCCTACAGAGGTAGAGTACTTAGAGTTTTAATGAGAGCAGGATTTTTTTTTTATTAAGGAAGGTTTTTGTAAGAAAACAAACAAAACATAAGCACGAATTTATCTCCGAAGGGTTAGGAGTTAGGAGGAGGATTTAACACCCACATTTCACCTTGCATGATAGTCCCTATCTTACATGGAGGAGCGAGACGGTCGCCATGCACCGTTCACAGTGTGAGGCAAGCGATATTCACAACAAACTGTAAGTTTCATTCAAACTCAGTGGTAGTAGGTAGTGAGCAACAAAAGTAGATGACCATTTAAGTGGTCGAATTAAATGTCGAAGCAAATGACACGATCATTGAGTTACCATAAGCTAAATGGACACGATGAGTCTAGGAAAATGGCTCTACATAGGCGTCACAGTACTAAGATGAACTACTTGTTATTCTAGCGGATAGTGCCTTTCGCTGTTTCTTGGTGTACAGACTGTAGATAGTTTGTATAAGTATATTATTTTATTTATATCAATTGGAAAGTAAATTAAAACATTAAATAAATATCTAAAATAAATGCAAATAAACTAACTAAAATATATAACAAAATGCATGATAAACGATGTGTAATAATTATTTATAAATACAACCAAAATGGCGTCTTTGTTCAAATTAGTTCTTTTTTGTATCACTAGATGGCGCCACCTATCCTTTACATCTCGCTAATGTTTACTTTAACGGATTTATATGGTCAATCTGATGTTTATTAAAATTT
Organism: Parapoynx stratiotata; assembly: GCA_910589355.1. Classification (NCBI taxonomy): domain Eukaryota; kingdom Metazoa; phylum Arthropoda; class Insecta; order Lepidoptera; family Crambidae; genus Parapoynx; species Parapoynx stratiotata. Next base: position 14,727,446 of record OU342472.1, read on the forward strand.
GTATCCGCCTTGGCCACGGTGTTTCATTTTAGTTTTAATACTTGTAGTCCAGTCAAAATAATTTAAAAGTCACATTAAATCCTACACACAAAATTTATTTTTCTGAGCATTCTTTACGGAATTTGGAAGTCCACCTTGCAGTTTTCCCCCCTCCCCCTGTTGAGCGTTGTAAGGAAACGGGCCCAAAACCCTCGTTCCCTATAACTCCTGCTGATAAAATTCTACAGTGGAGATTTAAGTAGGATTTAATTTGTTTAACTATCCTTAGCTTTAGACTCAAAAATCACCATAAAATTTTTGGAGCTTTCGGAGAAAAACAATTTTGAACGTTTTTTTTTCATTAAGCTCCTAAAATGCAAGTTAAAAAATCGTACTTTTGGTGAAAATTTCAGAATATATTCCTAATGTATATCCGAATGCCTTAGTAAGTTTTCACCCCGGTGACTAAAGAAAAACTAATTAATTTTATGTTTTTTCTCTTTTTTATGCTGTACATAACTGGTACATTAATTCTACACAATTTTTTTTGGGTTTCTACAATTATCACCTTAATAAGCATGCGCCACAAAAAAGTCACCATTTTTTATGAAGAGCTTTCCATGAAATTTTACTTTATGCAAATTTCATAGGTGTTTCTCGTTCCCCGTCGCCCGCATCTCACTGAGTTTGAATATGTTATAAATATCGCTTGCCTCTCAATCCGCTCTTTGCATGCAAAAGTCTCGCTCTTGTTAATATTTTTGGCGAAATGTGAGTGACACCTCTGCCTATCCCCTCGGGGATAGAGGCCTGATGGTATGTGAATTGCTAAGAATTATTTAAAAATACTTCGATTACGCGAACTCAGAGTAAATCAAGTAAAAACGACTATCCAGACAATATTTTTAAAGTATTTTTAAAAATTATTATTATTATTTTATTACTTACTTACTTATTTTCGCACATCTTAAGTAAAAAATGGGTATAAAGACAAAAATCTGATCGTTACCGATTACTGGTGTTGACAGAAAATGCCCTGTATAATATATATAATATTTGCCTGTGCATAATTTTTAATAAAATTTTAATTTTAGTTTATGAAATTTTACAATAAATAAACCTTCGAAAATTAAATTTGAAGATATTGCAATTTACGAGTACGCTACAATCATTTGAACACAAGATTTCAGTGAGTCGCCTACAAGCTAATTTTTTTTATTATATTGAATTTAATGTATTGGTCATTAGTTTCTTTATCGCAATCACGTATACAAGGCCGTGTCAACAAACACGTTTATTGTATAAAAAAAACAATAAAACTAACAACAAATTATATAACGATAGAACTATACATACATACATACAATCACGCCAGTAATCCCCCCCGCCTGTATCTATATTACGGCTTTATCCATCTTACTGCGACATATATACAGCAACGATATTTATGTCTTAATAATGATTCCTGCCCGTTTTGTAAAAATAGTATTTTAAACAATTGCAAACAAATTCGGAAATCTTAAAGCTCTTTGATTCTGATAAACCCGTTTGTTATAATTTGGAGAATCTACTTTGAAATATAGGTGTTTCGTTTTTTTTATTATACACATTAAAGTATCTTATATTGTCAACAATTGAGAAAATATAGAAAAACAAAAAAAATTTCATGTTCCATAAAAATTCTAAATCGTAATAAATATGGATTATAAAACGCTGGTAATATCGACACTGTACCAGTAACCGTAATTTTTTAGAAAACAATGTACATATTTTTTTCTTCCAATAGCAAAATTTTAATTTTTAATATTTACTTATAATATTGGGTCCTTACCTATGAAATTGGTGTTTTTATTCTGTCTTAACAATTTGTCCGTAACTATTAAGTTTCAGAACATTCTTATAAAATAATTGCCTCTTCTAAAAATATACCATATATTTGAGCTCGTATTATTTAATTTGATATTTTTTTATAAGTTTAATTGTGTTAAAATTAGACACAAAGACAATTATTTTTAACTGGCTCCCGAATACATCATTTGATTTGCATTAACATAAAAACAATGAATAATTTTTATCAAGCGTGTTCACACACATATTGCTAAAGCTTGTCTAATGATACATGCCAAATATTATTATCTCTGGATTTGTCGTTGTGAAGAAAACTGATAAAATGTTAGTATGTAAAATGCAGACATCCCCAAAATCTCCATACAAAACACCAATTTCATAGGTAAGGACCTAATATTATAGGTACGAACTTTTAATATAAAAATAATAAAATAAAACTTGAAGCGGCTTTTGCTTGATTTTGATTGATGACCATAAAAAATAGGTAATTTTAATATTTATTATATGGCAATAGTAACACAGTTAGAAATGTTCAAAGTATTTCCAGTTTATTAATTCTATAATCTACGATGACGGACTCATAAACTGCATCAAAGTTCAGGATTACTTTGAAATGAATTTTTATAATAAGTATACAAACTTTTTAGATTAAATTATATAAGTATGGAAAGACTGGCTCTTAATCTCAAAAAAAAAGGAAAATTTTAAAATTGAACTGCAGTAAAACAAATGAATATAGGCGGGAAAAGAAAATTTACTCATAGTATCAGATTTGCGTGTTATTTATAGCAAAGTTTTAAATTGATTCTCATTCTCATTCTCAGAAGGTTTGTGGAGACCGGTTCTTACAGAAGGAGACGTGGTACAGGCAGGACTCGAGCAACCACAGGTCGTGATGACCGATTTATTGTTATAACTTCCCTGCGAAATCGTTTCCTCACGTCAGTTTAAATAAAAAACAGAGCTTAATGAAGTGCGTGGAGTAAACGTGAGTGCACGAACAATAAGAAGAAGGTTAAAGGAAGCGGATATCACCCCTTTTAGACCAGCAAATGGTCCAAAGTTGTCTGTAGTTCACAGACAAGGTCGCTTAAGATTTGCGCATGATCACCTGAATTGGACAGAAGAGCAATGGGCCTCCGTATTGTTCACGGACGAGTGTAGAATATGTTTATATGGTGCAGATGGTCGCAGAAGAGTCTATCGTCGACGCGGGGAGCGATATGCTCAAAGTTGCATTGAGGAGCGTGTTCCTTTTGGACGCGGTTCCTGTATGGTCTGGGGTGGCATATCGATGAACGGGCAACCAGAACTTGTGTTCATGGACATGGTCCGTCAAAACGGTAATAGAGGGGGTTTGACTGCACATCGCTACATAACAGAGATCTTAGAAGATCACGTGGTGCCTTACATGGGATTCATAGGCGAAAATTTTGCTTTAATGCAGGATAATACCCGGCCGCACGGTGCTGCACAAGTTCAACAATATTGCGAAGAGGTTGGGATACGTACAAAGAATTGGCCAGCACGCAGCTCGGACCTTAATCTCATTGAGCATGTTTGGGACAATTTGAAAAGAGCTGTATATGCGAGAAACCCTTTGTCCACGACAGACAGCACTTTCAGAAGATTGGGACAATATTCCGCAAGATCTTTTAATAACCCTTATAAAATCTATGCGGAACCGATAAGAATCCGTAATAAAGGCACGTGAAGGTAATACACCTTATTAAAACACAAATAAACCCTTCCATAAAGTTTGTGTTTATTGTTAAAACCAATTTCCAAAAAAAAATCTTTAAATTTTTGTATTTTCTTCAAAAAGTCTTAAGGTCCTTTCCAGTACCCAAACTTAAACTTAAGGATATGACCCTACGCTGTTTTAAAGTTCACGAACCAATCTAGAGCTTTCAATTTAAATCTGTATAGAAAGTTTGCATACATGGGAAAAAATAGTTATTTCAAAGTCGTCTATTACATTGATGCAGTTCATGTGTCCGTCAGTTTATTTTGATAACTTCTAAAGTTGCTGGTAATTTTGGAAGTTATTAAGAAAACTTCCGATAGTTTTCCTGACATATTTAAAAAATTAGGAAACATTCCAATGTTTTCACATCTAATTATAATCGTCATTATAAGAATATTGTTTTCATAATAATAATAATAAAATCTTTAAACTGCTCCATTCATCCTGTGTGATTTTCATGATGTTAAATGAAAAGTATGAGCGCAAAATACTAAATGTGTAGAAATATATTAAAATTATCACAAAACTTTTTTGAAGTATTCGGTGTAGTAGGCGGGGGGCCATCTAAAAAGATTTTTTTGACAGCCGGGTCTTAAGAAATCGGTTCGACCTTAGATGTGTGTATCAGCTTTCGATGTTTTTGTATTAAAATTGTAATTTCTCGGTAAAATTATTAATTAATTCCTGTTACTAAAATATACACACTTACTTTACCTTAAACTGAAAAAATATTTTATATTTATCCACTAAGCTAAATATCTAACTCATTTTGAGAAAAATTAAATCTATTTGTACATACAAAATTCTTTATTTCGTAATTTTTTATTTGAAATAATGCACACATAAACCTGGTTATTGGATCCGCAACAATATTTACATTTTATCACATGTCTTATAAGTAGTCGCGCCATTCCCCGCCCACCCATTGAATTTTGCATATAAGAAAAAATGCTCCAATAATTCCTTGGGGATTTTTAAAAATTTAATATCTAATAAATTAAGACAATACATGCCGAAAAACTCTTTAGTGTAGAATTAATGCGCGGGGTCCAAAAACACAAAAATGTTCATAAAAAAAAAACTATTGAAGTCACCATGGTGAATATTTCTATTAATACTTGTAGACATATAAGTCATATAATAATGTAAAATCACCCTTTGTTTATTTTTTGTTTTGCTGTTATTCTTGTTTTTTCTTTACATATTTTTTTTTCCAAACCCTTTGCCACCACGGGGGTGACTTTTTAAATATCGTGTGTATTGAATAAAAGGAACACTTACATAAAAAATCACCCATGTAGAATTTAATGTTTTTATGATAGACGTGCTATAAGTTTAAAACCTTTTTTTTTTAATAAGCTCCAATAAAATTTTGGGGAAAACTAAAAAATTATTATTGCATTCTTATTTATAACCAATAATTAAAATAAATTTCACTGTAGGAATTAATGTGATTTTTTCGAACAAACGAATTTTCCTTGCCTAGAAGAAACAATATTTATAACGTAACGTACTTTGTTCAGCTCTTCCCCCAACTGATCCCGAGTCAGTTCCGGGGGCACTCTCAGGTCCCTGTTGGAGAGGCACTGCGAGGACACCATCAAAGGGACCTGCAGCGACTCCAACTGGAGCTCTGTGGCGTGCTTCTCTTCCTTGAGGACCCTTATCTCGTCCCGCACACACTCTCTTGTGAATCGCTGCTTCTCCCTCCATGAATCTACTTGGAATATTCTGTAAATTATAGTTAGAGGTTGTTTTAAACTTATCTATTCCGTGTTTTAAACTTATTAAGTAGGTATAACTAATTTACTTAAGTCTATACTTAAGTTACACAGTTCACTTTATTATTATTTTATTATTATTCTCCTAATCTATAGCCTATATACGTCCCACTGCTGGGCACAGGCCTTCCTCATAGAGAAACACATGAGGAGTATGGGCCGTAACAACAAGGCTGGTGGGTAGAAACCAACGGCTTAACGTCTTAACGAAACCAACGGCTTAACGTGCCTTCTAAAGCACTGAAGAGCTCAAGATCATAAAGTTTTGGTTATCTGACCATGGCGAAGGCAGCATTGTTAAAGTGTACTAACCACTTCGCCATCGCGCTCCTCATTCTCCTAATACTTATTCGAATATCGACTATGTGTCATACGCGAGCAAAATTACGGTTTTGGCGTAGGTACCGACAAATCGCGAATCTACTAAAATACTTGCCTAACTAAACAAATAAAACTTATATTATATTATTAAAGATTTTTAAACTGTTTTTGTTTAATAAAAAATAAAGAAAAACAAGTATCTACCCCCGAGCATCTTTTGAAATTTACGAATAAGGCGGGAAGGATAAACTAAAATCGTCATTATGACTGATTACATTTTCTTCAACATCAAAAATATCTACGATAGTCGATAGGTACCTATCTCGTAATAATTCATTGTTGATGTAATTATCCCAGTGTGTCGTCACCGCAGTCTCGTTCCTCAGCTGATTCGCTCGCTGCCGCAGCTCGTATGATTCAAAACGACGCAATCTAGCTTCATTCTGCAATCTTTGAATGTTTCTCGTCCAATCTAATACTGTCAAACGAGGATGTGGTTTCTCAAAAGTTGGTATAGAGGCGTCCATTATATGTGAACTATAAGTCTGTGGGATTAAATTCGCATGCAAGTTTGATCGATAAACGGGTATAATTAGGGATAAAGATTGCATTTTGAGAGTTAACCATTACGATAGCTTTTACTTCTGTTATAAAATTTTATGATTCTTTTATTTATAAATGCGATTAATAGAAAAATATTGATGAATGGATGTATAAATACTTTGTCAAGAAATTTCAAATATCGCGCCATTTTTTATCTTCAAATATTTTAACACAAAGCCTTGAGATTTCTCCTATGTATAAATTTCCATCTTTGAGAAGTCGTACCGACCGTACCGACCGTAGACCGTGGTCTTGGACCTATTAGAAAAATGTAATACGTTCATTTGCCAATGCCGTCCTTTACATGCCTTCAACCGAGTCATCGTCATAAACCATTGACAAAACCAAACAAAAGTAGAGTGCTATATAATCTGGGATCAAAAACCTAATTTAATATGGCGCCGGCTGGCTTTCGTGTCTGAAACTGAGATTAGTCAGCGACGCTTAATTTCATAAACGTTAAGTTTTAATTCCTTGTAGTTTTTGATTGAGAACATTATTTATTGAAATTTCGTGTTTTTTTAGTAGAGGAGACCTGTGATTCGCATCTATCATGTATGTAACGGATGATTGAGATAACGATTACGTTTCAGTTTTTGGTTTAGTATTTTGATGATTGTGCTTGTGATTTAGGTATGACGATAGACGTGGAGGTCGCGGTGGTGGCCGTGGGGCGGGACGAGGTGGTCGCGGAGGAGGCCGAGGTGGCGGCGTCAGTCACCGCGGAGCTAGATCTGATGATAGGTCCCATGACAGGAGTCGCAGTACTGGCGGCATGAGAGGCCGTGGGCGCGGAGATGGACGTGATGGCGGTAGGGACGGCGGGCGTGGGTTCGGAGGTCGCGGAGGCAGGGACGATTTCCGCGGCAGCTTTAAGAACGACCAACCCGGTAGTGGGCTAAGGAAAATACGCTGGGATACCATTACGCTCACACCATTCGAGAAAAATTTCTACATGCCTCACCCAAACACTCAAAATCGCTCTCTATCCGAAATAGAAGCATACCGAAGTCAAAACCAAATTACAGTGAGAGGTCGCGAAGTTCCCGCTCCGAGTATTTACTTCGACGAGGGTGGCTTTCCAGATTATGCTATGAAAGAAATTTTAAAGCAAGGGTTCCCTAACCCAACTCCCATCCAAGCCCAAGGTTGGCCGATTGCTCTCTCTGGCCGTGATATGGTTGGCATAGCACAGACAGGTTCTGGAAAGACATTGGCATACATTTTACCTGCCATTGTTCACATTATTAATCAACCCAGATTGTTAAGGGATGAGGGACCAATTGTGCTTGTGTTGGCTCCAACTAGAGAGTTGGCACAGCAGATCCAGCAGGTAACCCAATTTTATTATTTATGGCAAAGTTTTTTATATTAGAAGCAACTGGCCTGCCATTTGTCTTTGTTTTCCAAGTTTAATCAATTCCCTGTTTATCGATAAAGTAAGACAAATATTTGTTTTTCATTATGCGCCAACAGGCATTGATTTCCATGAACGGGATTGCTGCAGAGATGATGGACAGTGATCCAAGCAACTTGGACATAGTAAATTGACTCAATATTAATTTGTAGAACTTAGCTTTGAAAGGGCAGGCTATGTTCGAAAACCTAAAATTTTTGGGACGGTTTTGTTACTAAATTTTAATAACTAAATTCAAAATTCCCTTTTTGCTAGGCAAGGTTTCTGAACGTAACCTTTGTATTTTTTCTGTACTTGTTTTAGTTTGATTTGCACACTTTGTTATCTTTTTGTATTTTTTACTGGTCACATTTATTTCAAATATTTTCTCATAAGCATTATTATTTTTATGTTTATCTAGCTAGTTGTCTATATTTTGTGACACTCTGACTGCTGTCTTTCTTAATCTAAACTGTAATTTACTTTATTACAGTCTGTAGTGAACTGGTTCTGTCTTTGTGCTAATTATTTTGTTTGTAATAATAATTGTAATTGACTAGACAGTCTCAGGGTGTTACCTCAGTAGTCTTCACAATCATAACCTTTGCCAATTATATTCTATCTTAGCAAAAAAAACTTGATTTGCAATAAGACCAAGCCAGTCTTATGAAAAAGAAACTTTCATTAGCTTTTGGATTATATATCTGGCTTATTATTGGTTCATTATCATTATTTGGCATTTGAACCATTGAGAAGCTTCAATCTTTATATATGCGTGTTTTATTTCAGGTTGCCACTGACTTTGGTCAAAATGTGCAAGTCCGAAACACTTGTATCTTTGGAGGGGCACCAAAGGGGCCCCAGGGGCGTTGTTTAGAAAGAGGAGTTGAAATTGTCATTGCAACACCGGGACGGCTTATTGACTTTTTAGAGAAAAGTATAGTCTATTCAAATCATTTAAAATTATTTTTGTGAAATAAGAATAGATATACCTAGTAGCGATACTTTATTTTCAGGTACAACCAATCTTCGAAGGTGTACATATTTGGTGCTAGACGAGGCTGACAGAATGTTGGACATGGGTTTTGAGCCTCAGATTAGAAAGATTATTGAGCAAATTAGACCTGACAGACAGGTAAGTCAAGTGGTGATCAAATATTTTTCACAAACCTCAATGGTTATATTAATACTTGCATTTTTGTGGATTCTTGGATCCTATTTGAACAAATATAACAATGTCTGTAATTTCATGACATTTAAGTTTACTGTAAAATATGTTGATAAAACTTTCTATGAATTTAATAAAATAATAAAAAAGAGCAAATATACTTATAGAACAAGCACTTATACCATCATAATTGATTAAGAAATTCATAATAAAATGTAGATTTCAATAGGTAGTTGCTTCAACTGCTTTTTTTTACAATAACAATAATATTCATATTTTTATAAAACTTCAAGGTTCTTATGTGGTCTGCTACATGGCCAAAGGAAGTACAAAACTTGGCAGAGGAGTTCTTGCATGACTACATTCAGATAAATATTGGGTCGCTCTCCTTGTCTGCCAATCATAACATTCTGCAAATTGTTGATGTGTGTGAAGAATGGGAGAAGAATGATAAGCTGATTACTTTGCTCACTGAGATCTCATCGGAGGAGGAAACTAAGACAATAATATTTGCTGAAACTAAGAGAAAGGTAAGTAAAGATTGTAATAAAAAGAACAAGATTTTAACACCATATACACACAAAGGCAAACTCTCAAAATAATATAACAAAAAAGTGCTAAAATGACGATATTGTCATATTTTTTCACGTTTTTTTTACATCTTATTCAAAGTTTCTATTATATGTATAGTACTTTATATTATACTTGTTTGACTATGTTTGAAATGCGACCTTATTGTCAGTATGACTTAGCGAATTTATCGTTTTGGAAGCTGGATTTTATGAGAGTTTGACTTTACCCCAAATAATTAAAAAAAAACTCAAGCATTCAATTAAATTAGGTGGATGAAATAACAAAAACAATAAACCGTGCTGGTTGGCGAGCCTTAGCCATTCATGGAGACAAGAATCAAATAGATCGGGACTATGTACTGAATCAGTTCCGACAATCTGCTGGAGGCATATTAGTAGCCACTGACGTAGCTGCTAGGGGGCTAGGTAAGAATCTTAGAACATTTAACTGGCAGTTGAAAATCAATGGTTTTCTCGCTAAATTCAATTATAATTAAATAGGCGATAAAAATTTATATAAGTTTGATTTTCAAACGAGGTGTTTAACTAAAACAGATAAAGATGATATTTGTCTGGTAAAAAATGAATAAGTGTGTAATTATATCACTGTAACTTGCCCAGAAGTTGTTATATCTTATGTTTGTGCCACCTATTCTAATATAAAGTGATAAATCCAGAAATAATAAAGTAGATTTAAAAAAGCGATACTATTATGGTGGTGATAGTATTCCCGCCAAAGAATAAATAATGAAGAAGGCATCAAACAGAAGATTATTTGTAAATACAGTTGCGAGGTCTTTTTATCATACAGGCATAAATGAATCTAAATCATCTCGCACTGTTATCCCGGGGTGTTTCGAAGGTCTAAGAGATATGTCAGGAGCGTAGAGGAAGGTATTGAATACCATTGCTATAGAAATTTTGTATGAATTTATAGGTTGTATTTATGTTCAACCTTAAAATGGGTTCCAGTATTCACCATTTTGTGAATGTATAGCAATGAGGGGTAGACTATGATTTAGTTGTTACTGTATTACTCTATTATTAATAATCTTTCGTTATTATGAATTTGGTTAGGTTTTGCATGCAGTTTTATGCTTCATTTATATACAAAATTTATTACTTTCAAAGTGAGTCTGTGATTCTGATTATACTGTTTTAATTTTTCTGAATCTTGAACTCACTAATTAATAAACCCAATTGGCCTATATTTGTCAACTCATTGTGAATTATTACCATAGGTTCGATTCCTATGTTTATTAACAATCAATTTAAAATAAAATTTAAAAAGTCGTTCAAAATATACAGAATACATACATTGATGATCATGTGAATATTGGAACATAGGCCAATAAATAAATATATTATATAACAGCAATGGTTTGATATTAACCCTTAGATATATTTTCGGGCCACGATAAAAAATAATCTTATGATGAAAATTTATCTTGCATTATGAAACTATAAAGGGACACTTATAATTTAAAATAAATAATATTTTACATTAAAAATAAACACCATATTTTTATATTTATGCCATTGTTAATTTGTCAATTATATATTTTTACGTGTTTAGTTGCTAAATTCATCGTAAGATATACTAAATCTTAGCCCGATGATAGTTATAAATTTCCATGACTGACTTGGCATTATTCTCGAATCTTCTTTTATTTCAGAGGCGCATGCGTGCAGAGATAAGGGATAGCCTAGCGGTGTGTTGCTGACTTCACAATTAATGATTACGGTTTCCAATAACGTTGGAATCATTAATGACAGCATTATATAATCTGTCAGCGCACACTGTTTGATTGAGCATGCTGCCTCTATAAATTACACATTAAAACTTGGATTAGTAATCAGTAAACATTCTTGAAGTATTCATTTGGTTTAACTTTGTATTATTATGTGTTGGTACTTAGGGCACATAATTTACAAAAATTGAGTCAAAACTTGCTTCTAATATAACATTTGGGAGAAATAATTACATATGAGCAATACATGCTTGGTTAAATGTCATGAGAGATTTACCGAAAATAAAAGGTCCTGCCCTACGCAACCTGACAAGTTAATTACTAGTAGACCTGTGAGGGCATTCTAAAGTCAGCACACCGTTCGACTCTTGGCCTGCAACACTCCGGAACCACTGAAGGGCATAATACAGTTATTTCCAGTTGATTCTACAAATTACGTCGTGATGTAAAGGTAATTATGATTTTGATTTCACTTGAGAGAACAGTTCTTGTTAGATTTTGGTAAAGCTTTTGATAAAGTTATTCATGCTAGGTGTCATTGACTGATGTTCAGATGACTTTAACTCCTGTCATGTAATATTTATCACTAGTTTGATCTTAAATATTCCATTCCATTTTGTAATTTACATGCTATTGCTGTTGTTCCACAAGGCACTTCCTTGGATCCCTTACAAGAAGTTTTCTCTAAAGTAAAATATAGTTGTCGTCATTTCTATATAGCCTTGCATTGCTTATTATTTTTGGCCGGTTTATTTTACTAGAATATTGACATATAATTAATTCTGCAGATGTGGAGGATGTAAAATTTGTGATAAACTATGATTATCCCAATAATTCTGAGGACTATGTGCACCGTATTGGTCGTACTGGTCGCTCGCAAAATACGGGTACAGCGTACACTTTGTTTACACCAAACAATTCTGCCAAGGCAAGTATCAAACGACGTCAGGCAACATTAATAAAATAAATTGTGTTGTGCTGACTTTACAATATCTTTGTTATTTCTATTTGTTGTACAGGCAAAAGATCTGATGGCAGTTTTACAAGAAGCCAATCAAGTAGTGAATCCTAAACTATTAGAACTAGCTCAATGTGGAATGGGATTCAAGGGAAAGTATGGTAAGTTATAAGACACATTTTGTAACAGATGGTATTTTAACAGTGATTCTTTTAGGCTTTTTATAGCATTATGTATTTATATCTAAACTACAGTGTAAAGCCACTATTTGTAAATATATTTTTTTTATTAAAGAGGAATAAGTACTGGTTATTGTTACATTTTAAATGTTTTGATACGTCTTGGTGTTTCGCAAGGTACGTCCCTAGGTCCACTATAAACATTTTAGTCATAGTGTAAATGTTTGACAGGCCGCAGCAGATACCGCGACCGCGACGAGAGCGACTCGCGCGGGCGCGGGCGTGGCGGCCGCGGCGGCTCGAGGTTCGGAGGCGGAGGTTAGTCACTACCTTATTATGTGTAATACGTTGTGTTGAGAACGCAACTTTTTTTATTAATAAAAAAATATTTTGTTCATTAATTATTGTGTTATTTAAAATAAAACATTGTTACCTACATTGAGATTCTGTCCATAGCACATTGTAAAATGTACTCTCTAATTACTACTACTTACTACGTGTTTATTTTTTTGTCTAAAACAGAGGCTCTCAATCTATTTTGGTTGCGGAACCATTTTGGAAAGTGAAATACTTGACGGAACCATGCAATACAAAATTGCTGTATTCTTTAAATACCCTTTAATAAATAAAATTTTGGTGAAAAGTCGCTTGTTCTAACTATAGCGTAATCTTTGAGCTTTCAAAGGGATTGCGCGCTCACTAGTGGGTGTGGGCGGTGGCGGCATAGTAAAGCATTGTACTGTAGTATGATTCTTTTCTTATTTCATACGGAACCCCAACAGGGGTATCCTGGTACCTTAGGGTTCCTTTATTACCTTAGGATATTTTCATTCTCCTTCTTCATTATCAATATGTTTGCCCTTGTTACATAGGAACTTTTTAATGGTGCTTTTCCTTCCATCAGAGATGAGGTCAGGTAGCTATGCGGTCAGCGAGAAAAAATAGACCATTTGGGTTGCTTGGTTTCATTTTACTCAATAAATGCAAATTTAATGCAGTTTTCCCATATTAGGAAGGTAAAGAAAACTGATATAGTTTTCTTTTCAGCTACATCGATGACATAGTGTTTTATACTTATTTAAGATTCACATAAAAACTACTGAAGTTCATTGATTGTTTTATTTTTGAATAGTTTTAGAAAACCATAGTACATTAGAAAAATACATGCACATAAAGTTTTAAGCCAAGCCAGCATTCCATAGAAATATGGTTGATGTCATTTATTTATAACTGAATTAATAAATGTTTACTTTACTAATGAGGTAATTATCGGAAAAATTCAATTCATATAAAATTATAATTATTAATTACCTCTAAGTACTTCTAAGTAAAATTGACTTGTAAAATGGCGCAATCCCATTGGTCGATTTTTCCTCTTAGATTCCTACCTCTTAGAGCTTTGGTGAAAAGCACCCTAAAACCTCTATATACTCCTCCGGGGATAATAATTACATGTATTTATTATTTTATTGACAAAAATCATTCATTTCCTCAGGTTCAAGATGGGACAACTCAGACAGCGGTAATCAGGGTTCCGGTTTCAGCAGTCGAGGCGGGTTCAACAAGGAAGGCGGCGGCGGGTTCAACAGGGAGAACTCCAGCTCTAACTTCAGGCAGGACAACGGCTTTAGAGGCAGAGGCCGAGGAAGAGGCAGGGGCAGCTTCAATAGCAGCCAGAGCTACGGCGACAACCAGTCCTCTTACCAGGGTTCGTACCAGAACCAAGGATTCAAGAACCAGAACCCAGGTTTTCAGAACCAATCCCAGAATTTCAGTATGCCCCCTCCAACTAGCTACTATAACATGTATTCGCAGCCTCCCCCGCCACCAGGGAACAAGTTTGTAGCTAAGTAAGCTAAAATACAACATTCACAATCCGTACATATTTATACTACAAAATTGAGACTTCATATGACGACCTTTGTAGCAGAGTGGTCTGTACGCCTGTCTTAAGGCGTCGTCATCTCGAGAGGTTCTGGGTTCGATCCCGGTGCGGGCAAATGTTTGTGTGAAAAATACAGACATTTGTTCTCCAGTCTTGGATGTTAATATATGTATTGTATATTTTCTGAATATTTATATGTTAATATATATAAATATATCTATTATGTGTATTTATCCGTCATCTAGTATCCGTAACACAAGCAGCATTAGTTGCTTAAAATGGGGCTAGTTGATAGGTGTGAATGTCTGAAGATATTTATTTATTTAACTTTCAATCAAAGTTGTCCAAAAGGTAAACAACAAAGCCGATTTACCGAATTTGTTAATAAGTAATCACACTTTTACATGGACATCGGCACATAAATACCTATTAACTGTAATAATTGCCGTCCGTTTCAATTGATTTTATTTAGGAACTGTTATCGCAAAACATAAGAGATTAAAAACTACCTTCGTATCATTAACCTTTTGTGCATCTATGATTGAAAGATACTATACATTTAATAAAATCGCAATAGGTTCCGTCTATAACAAAATTTCTTGTCTCATTGCGTGTGAGTATAGCATATATGTGCCCGTGTCGGATTTTTATAGATAGTACCTGTTTTCTTTACCTTTAGTGTTGAAAATATTTTGGTCCCAATATGAATTCGCTTGTCCTACCCCTAATACTATGAATCATATGTTATTATTATTTACATGAACCATCCATTTCGATGTCCATAACTTTATTACTTGTTTATACCAGGAAAGAAGCTTTCCTTTATAATATATATCAACACTGGCTTTTCAATATAATCTATGTCGATTACTTTTATCGTATTTCAGAGCCATTATGAAAAATATTATACTGTTTGATATGGTATTTTATGCGAGACGTAAAGCTAAAATTTATTTACATAATGGAGTAATTATAGTTTTAATGAGGATTGTGAATGTATCATATCTATAGTAAATATCTCTGGAATCTTTAGTTAATTTTGGTACAATTGTCGCTTGTAGATTCTCGTATTAGACATTTGTCTAGTTTATTAAAAATCACCTTATTTTCCTATCAACACTGCTGATTTTTTGATAGGTTTAATAGAAAAATTATTGTGTACAGTTTTCGAGTCTAAAGTGAACTTCGTATGAATGTAATTCATTGTGTTGCATTACACAAAAATTTTATTGTTCAGCGTGTTGAATTGTACAGTACTATTAGTTACGTTCATGTTCAATTCATTGAAATACACCAGAAGGAATAGTAAGGATAATTTATGTGTAAAATGTCAACATATTTTACAATAAGAAATAACTGATATATGTTATTATGAAGAGATATGTTTAAAATTTATGAAATAGGAGAAAATTGATGTTTGAAGTGTTCTAATTAAATGTTCTTTGATTGAGTGAACTTTCAGTACTTATTTTGTGATTTTGTCAATAGAAGATTCAAACATTCCTCTCTAACAGACAGCAGTATACTAAAATAATGTGCAATTTGTGTAATAAAGATATAAAAGTATTTACTGTATTTTATTTTTCTACCCCAGATACTCTAGATCTTAGCTTGAGCACAGAAAGAACACACTTCTATTCATATTTACTTTAATTCTCAATACAAGCAAAAAAAGCTAAACTCTGTCTCTATATCTATATGTATAAAAAAAATTGTGTGTGTATAGTGGGTATATCAAATTAAATCTTTTTATTTTCTACCCTCTTACAGAATAAATAAAATACAATATGATTAAATTCACTTTATTCCTACATAATTTAAACAGAAACCATAATTGCTTTAACTTGATACTTAGCAACTATTACAGCAATAGTTTATTAGCACATTAGAATTTAGATTCTAATGGGATGAAGCTGGTTGGTCTGGGTTGACATAGCCAACCTGCTCTTCTGGGGTGTGGGGCCAGAATGTGGGCCTGTTGATGGGGTCCAAGGCATCTTCTGGGTGGGCATCGCGGTATTCTTCCAATGTCATCAGCTCATATGGCAGAAGAGCCTTGGTGGTGCTGATTTCTTCTTCATACCTTTAAAACAATGCAAGATATTAACCTTTTGAGGTGAAATGCTGGCATTTGCAAACTATAGATTTTTATATTGTCTTGTAGGTATGTACTTTTACAGGTTCTAATACTGGTATCAGTAATGAGAAGGAAAATATATATCTGGAAAAACAAATGCAATAGAATGCTTGAGTGTATTTTTACACCTAAACTCATAGATTTAGGATGTACAAGATGAGGCTTGGAAACAACAAAAAAATTTAAGTCATTGTGTTTGTAAAAGTCAAATTTCTTCATCTCGTAGAACAAACAGGGATGATATAGCCTCTTACTACTTCCGAAAGCATCTGTCGAAAATCACTTCCTATTTTTTTTCTCGCGTGGTTTGTACTGTACATGTATCTTTCTGGCATAGCAAAAAAATTCTAAATCTATGCCTAAACTCCTGATTTTTAAACACATAACTAACATACATATACACAACACTAACCTAACCTTACCTTATTGATACAAAAGTAGTTTTTACCTTTGCCTTTATGGAGCATAAATAATGATACAAATAAAATCGGTAAAATCAATGGCTTGTTTTATTTATTTTCAGATTAAATTATGTAGAATAAAGGCAATAACATGTTTTGGTAGTAATTATAAACAGCTTTATAGATTCAAGACTAATAAACACAATGTAACTTAAATACAATATGCACTCAGTTGGTCACATACCAGAAAGTTTAATTACGAGGTGGTTTTGCAAAGAACTAAATAAGATTCCACTAACTGGAGTTTATAAGACAAGAAGTTACTTACTTTGCGATGTTCGCATTTGATTCCTGAACGAAAGAATCAATAGCTTTTTTAACTTCAGTCCACTGAGCATCCACAAGAGCAGTTTGTGTATCTGATGGGTAAGGAACCTTTAGGCCTTCGTATTGTTTCTGGAAATTGTCGACCATTCCCGGAACAGGGACAATCTGCTTGTATTTCGCCCAGTCGATCTTTGGTGCTTCCGCGGGGTTCGCCAATGCTCTACAAAAACCATAAAATAATCAACTCGAACCAGCAAAAATTATGTAATCATATGAGTGACTTGGAAACTAACCTTCGCAGATACCCATCGGATCTGTGTTTAAAGGCAGCTAGGAATCCCTTCTGTTCAGCTGGCACTCTTTCAGCTAAAGCAGCCCAGTTAACAGTACTTTGTGTAAACCTTTTCGCCATTTTTCGGCGTTTTTTAAATTAATTTCTTTACAAGGTATGTCACTCAACGCACGAACTTGACCCACAGACAAAGTAGAGATCACAGACTAAGAAGAGATACTACGTATCAGACCGCTCACTACAGAACAAAAATTCTTGCTGCTCTGTGATTGGTATTTAGTCTCATCTGACAGTTCTTTTTTTTTTAATCGGGTGTCATAATAATTACGCAAAGGAATACTCGATAATGTGCCGGCGTTACCTGTGGAATGGCTTATACCGTTTATACTTTATTTTTTTTACTAAAAGAAAGGTAAGACATAAATGGTAAAGGTATAAAATTAAACACGTATAGATTATTTATTATAGCATTTATTTTTAATTTGTTTGTGAATTTATCATATGCTTTTTTTACATCATAGGCAAATCTTTTCCTTTTTTTGTAGGCAGAAAATATAAATGCCCTTCACAATTTAGCTTATTACAGTTATAATATATAATGCACCAGTTTATAATAGCAAATCACACAATCGCAGTAATGAAATAATCGAAGTTTATGTTTTTATGTCCCAGTACTTGATGAAGTCAAATGCATACATGGACAAAATCATATCTGTTATGAGATGACACGGATTTATGATTAGGATTTTGTTCCAAGTACGTTTGTTTCAGTTTCTACTGTACCAAAACTGCAACTGCACCATTATTATTACAGTCGATTTTTCTCCGAATTCTTTTTTGGCAATCGAGTTGACGAGGCATGGAATGAATTGCCAGCAGATATAATATCAGCAGAAACTGTCAACCAATTTAAAAACAGACTAGATAAACACATAGCAAAAGAATAGCAGGATACAGGTGACTATCAGTTGTTTCAACTGTCAGCTTGTTAATTAATGATAATTATTATTATTTTTATTTTTCCTTACTTATCCATTCATAAATATTTGTTCTCCCACTTGCGAGGCTTCTTGTGCATCCATTGCATGCAACTATTCATTTTCTTTTTTTTTTATACAGCAGCGCAGTCCTGGGAATGTACATAATTTTTTTCTAGTACTCGATCATTTGAATACTATTTTTGGGATAACTCGGCTAATCTCAATCTTCATTTTCTTCATTGAATCGTCATTTCTGTGTACAAACAATGGAATTAAATTTATTGCTTATTCAGCAGGATCATCCTTACAATGAAGTCTCATTATAGAATTTAATGATTCTGGTGATCAAGTATGAATTAAATGGGCAATCAAAGCTGTGGCAGTATTGGTTCATTGCTTCTATAATTATAGGTTCTAACTTGAACAGAAAAGTTTATGATTGGATTTTTAACATTTTTATACTCTGACTTTCAAAGAACTGCCACAGCCTCATATAACTTTACAGTCACTATAAAATTTTTCCGTACCTACTCAATGCCCTTTATTTTCCTTAATTTTTTAAAGGCATATTTCCAAAACCAATCATGATGTGATGTTTGGGTCACTGCTGTATGTAAAATTTTTCCTATTTTGGTTATTTTGTTTCCATGGGTTGCATCCGCATTCATACTATTTCATTCATCTCCTTAGTATTTTAATGTGTTACTTATGGTTCTGCCATCTGCATAGTTAGCTGAAATTATAATGTTCATTAATTAATTACACTGATGGTTAAAAAAATATGGTAATAATGAAAAATTTAAATTAGAAGCATAATTATTTAACTTTATTTGTTGACTATTGTATTACTTACTAAACTTAAACAGTGTAGAACAGTGGCAGAGACAGTTTTGTTGAAAACTTTTACACATATTTTCACCTGTAAATAAAAAAGCACTTATTAATATTAATCCTATGCCAATAAGCAAAAAAATGAAATTAGAAAAGAAAATGATAGAAATGAAATTCAGTTCAAATTTATAAGTTTCTATTAATAAACCGTTGTATAGACAGTTCACAATCAGTTGAATTATGAACTTAAATAATTCTGTTAAAGCAATTAACCAACCTTCATCTTTTTTATTTTCTCCGGAACCACATGATTATCACTCGGCTTCAGAAAAAAATTGCGATGTCTCTTCATTTTCATAATTTGCCATCTAGGTGCGTACTTTTATATTTTTATTGACGAAATAAAAGATATTTTAAAAACAAAAACATTGTTAGAGAGAAGATTAGACTGAATACGTCAAAGAGTATACAATAACTACGTAAGAATACGTCTAAAGAAATAAATATGGCCACCGCACCGCCAGACAGTTAAGATCTGTTAAGATAAATATAACTAACTTCATCGTTATTGGCCGACTCCTTAGCCAATCACAGCGCATTATAAACGTCAGTTTCTATTAAAACAATATGGCGCTACCTCTAGCATTTCGTTCTATGAAGATTGACTGCCGTGGTAGAGATCACAGATTGCTTTGTTGTTGTAAAATTCTCCAATATAGGGAAGGCAAAGGGAAAGAAGCCCATTCAGCCAAGTCTTTAGTATTTTGTTTCAGTGCTAAATGAAATGCTAGTATAATGCATTTCAATTCATATTGGGAGAGTTTGGCGTAAAACGAATCAATGGCAGACACTGTGGTGTTACTTTACTTATGCTGCGTAAAATCAGTGTCTGTGTTGACGAGCAATGTGGAGAATCATTGAAATAACCGTTAAGTGGTGGGAAAAACGATGAGATTTTTATCGTGGTAATCCACCTCATCGAAGTAACACCACAGCGTCTGCCATCGATTGTTTGCCGCCAAACTCTTCCAAGATGCATTGAAATGCATTACACTTGCATTTCTATGCAAATACTGAAGACTTGGCTGTATGGGCTCCGTTCCCTTTGCCTGCCCTACATGGGAGAATTAAAATATATATATACATATATAGACCTATAAAAACGCATCGCAATTTTCTGTTTGACCCCTTGGGCTTCAGCTTTGAAACTGATGTTGGCACGTACAGAAGAAATGCTATGCTGCAAAAGAAAGTACAAGGGAGACAACAAACGTTGAACTTTGTCGAAAGAAAATTCACTGAAATAGGACTAGTCTTAATCTCCTGATTTTACTCAACTTGCAATATATGTCGTTTTTGAGTGTTCATTCAAACTCTTGAACAAAAAATATATGATCTGAGACGGCCTGCTCACACATTTTGATATCCGGCTCGCAGGACCGAAATTACAGAGTCCAATATTCGTCACGTTCGAACTGAGGTTGTTTGATCAATATTAATTGACGTACACCCCTTTTAAAAGTATTTTTATAATAAGTAAACTGCTGACTATTACACCTGTCATCACAACATTATGTAAGTATTATGTAAAATAACAAAACGTGCATTTACAATATATATCTTTATTTTGCTTTGGTTTTCTCCATTAAATGTTTTAAAGATATAAATATAATATACCTAAATTATAAATAAAAATAACTAAAAAGGTCTTATTCTATTCATTATTAATAACAAACATTTTACAATTTTAAGTTTTTACACTAATTGACTTTTCTCAAATCAGTCTTAATTAAGTAAGTAGTAAATAAATATTATACATATAAGATTAGAAGGCATATGAAACAGGCTGAGATTCAAAATAATATGTTTTCATCATTGTGAAATCCAATTAATACGGTGACCGCATTTCTGAGTATCTTTCTAAATCTATATAAATGCAAATAAAATAATTTATTTCACTCTTTGTGAAAATCTTTTAATTCTTCTTAAATAATAGGAATAGTCAGGAATATTAGGATAAATCATTGTTTGAAGATATCTCATGATGATGCCATTTTTGGAATTAACGACATCTGCCCCTCGATGGCGCCACGTTTATTAAACATTACTGCAACCATATCAAAAACTCAGTAATCGTTACTTTAGCAACTTTTAATTAAAAAACAAAATAGAGTTGCCAATTTAGCTGTTGAAAAAAACTATTTCTCTGCCGCGAAAAATGATGTATTATAAAATCTATGTAGTAAATAAGTAATAAGGAATGTATTTATATCCTTGCTTTCAGACTAATCGATCGATCGTCGATCGATGACATGGATCGATGCTAAAAAGGATTATTCAACGCCGATCGATAGATTCTACCATACGAATAATCGATTCTACCACCGATCGATGCTCTCGATCGGATAAGATAAATCTCTAAGATAAATGTCTGGCCAAGAATTAAATTGCGCGTAACTTTGTTTTAAGTCCCAATAGGACAAGCTCTTGATAACAATAAAATGGATTCATTCAATTGAATTGCTGGATTTTTTTCAAAAAAATTCTTAGTTACCAAATAGAAAATCAGTGGGATGAACTTTTGATTACAAAAGCTAGCTTTTGACTTTTGATCTTATTTTTTCTCTATGTTATTCATTTCAACACACGTTGAAATGAATAACATAGAAAAATCCTATACCTAATATAATGTTTAAACTTTGGTTATTTTTATTGTTACATAATATCAATTACCTAAATAAACAGTTACAATTTGGCGTATTTACAAGTACTAACTTAGTATATTTACATCATTAAAATTAATCTTATACAATCTTAAATTAACTCTCATGGGATCACTAGTTACCATACAGGGTATAGATAGATTGATAGATATCTATTAATTTATAATTTTTCAAGTGTGTTTTCAGGGACAATCGTAAATTATAACGAATATCGAAAAATGCTCAAAGAAGTCGCGAGCCTGATTTGAATAAAAACAAAATCTGGAGTTTTGTAAAATCAATAATCCTAGCCAGGAATCGAACCCAATGACTTTAAAAACACATTAGTACACTATTCGATAGTGATGTTATTAAGCTTTCTGGGAACTAATGATCGTAGTATCTCTACTTAGTCTGTGGTAATGATATTATTGCTAGGCTATGGGCTCAGGCTCGTAACTCCCTTGAACATTTTTCGATTTGGCACTGAAAGCCCACTTGAAAAATTTATCCTGTATATCTCGAGATATTTAGGGCTCTACCACCACCTCCGGATAACCACTTAACCAACAAATAAATTAAAAGTGGGTGTATCTGCCAATACATTTATCAGGAACTTACTCGGAGGCGGAATAGGTAATCGGCCTGACGTATAATTTTTGATGCTTAGTAGGAAATTCAACACCTCAGGACACCATAATTTCACAAGTCAAAATAAATTATTTTCTGAACTGATCCTAATTCTCTACACAATCCTTCAAACAAGGTTCTTTTGATTACAATGAATTAATAACAGTTAGGTCTTAGAAACGCAGAGAGTGAGAGAGAGAGCCTTTCTTCAGAATATAAAATTGCAATTGCTTCATGTGTCAAAATTTTTCTTGTAATACAAGAAAGATGTGACATTCTAACTCCGTCTCTCTCTTCCAATCCTTGAGCTGCATATTTATACAAAAACTACAACTGCCATAGTTTGTAGCTACTAACCGCAAATTCTTAATAAAAATGTATACAATTTATCTATTTGTGTGCAGATATAGCATAAAATAAACTAAAATTTTTCTATTTCTGTACAGAGCCAGTACAATATAAAATTATTTTAGTAGTATTTTTCTTATTCAGTGCACGCGCATAACACAATTCGGATTACACTAACCTCATAATTTGGTCGGGTTATCGTTCAACGGGTTTCTCTTCTCGCCATAATTTGGCGAATTGGATGACTGTCCTACGGTCCTGCTCCCCCACGTAGTCCTCTTAGTAACTGGGTTGTTCTTACAAAACTTAAGTAGGTTAGCATAAGCTGCTCTATATTGTCTATTGGTAGCTGCGTATATTAGTGGGTTGATGACGCTCGACGCCCAAGCTAAAATGGACGCTATAATGTGGAGCCAAGGGTAGGCAATCCTGTCGTAGGCCACGTTCATGATCATCAGGGGCAGGAAGCACGCGAGGAAGCAGAGGAAGATGGTCATCATCAGTCTGGTCAGACGGGAGTCTTCTTCTTTCTCTTTCGCTG
The DNA here is from genome assembly GCA_910589355.1 of Parapoynx stratiotata. NCBI lineage: Eukaryota > Metazoa > Arthropoda > Insecta > Lepidoptera > Crambidae > Parapoynx > Parapoynx stratiotata. The sequence goes on from OU342472.1 coordinate 14,750,823, forward strand.
TCTGTCCGCTCAGTTTACTGGAAAAAGAAATTTAAGCTGCACTGAAATTCTTATGTAGTACACATTGATAGAAATCGGTATTTCCAAGGACATTTCTGGATATTCTTAAAATTAGGTCCTTACCTATGAAATTGGTGTTTTGTATGGAGATTTTGGGGATGTCTGCATTTTACATACTAACATTTTATCAGTTTTCTTCACAACGACAAATCCAGAGATAATAATAATATTTGGCATGTATCATTAGACAAGCTTTAGCAATATGTGTGTGAACACGCTTGATAAAAATAATTCATCGTTTTTATGTTAATGCAAATCAAATGATGTATTAGGGAGGCAGTTAAAAATAATTGTCTTTGTGTCTAATTTTAACACAATTAAACTTACAACAAATTATCAAAACAAATCGAAAGAGCTCAAAAATATAGTCTATTTTTAGACGAGGTAATTTTTTAGGAATAGTTACAGACAAAATACTAAAACAGAATAAAAACACCAATTTGATAGGTAAGGATCCAATATTACTAACGGCCTGTTGTACTTCCACTGACAAGTTTCTGATAAATAAATATTCCGGATAATTCTATAGATACCATTTTTACAAAGCTATCCTAAGTTAGTGAAGTGGCCTACTTGGTTGCAGGTAAATTAAAGAGGACGATTTAATATATAATAAGGAAATACAAAAAACAATTATAATAAAGACATAGGTCATATTGGTGTAGTACATTTATTAAATTTTTTTTTTAAGTAGTATTGCGTTTGATAAAAATTGTTCTTAAAAATCTGTGCTAAACATGCAAAGTCTATATCTTAATAGACTTAAAACTTATTACCATTAGATAAAGTTTAATTTCTTTTGCCATCATAAATACCTATGCGAAAAATTTCCTCTACAAATACTCCTCTATCAAATTAATATCAAACCGTCCGAACGTGACGTTCTTCCAAAATAACTACCAAAGTACCACCACCACAATCAGCACTCAAATCTGAGTGGCAGAACTAGCAGATCCTCACCCACATACCTTCTGCCCTCTAGCTTCCTCTTGCTCTCTCTGACTCTCCAGTAGATGCAGGAGTAGGAGACGATGATGACCACGCAGGGGAGCGCGAAGCCGAACACGAACAGGTACTTCTTGGGCGACCTGTGGTCTTTGGGCAGGATGGTGCAGCTGAAGGTTTTAGGGTCCAGTCCTAACTGGCCCCACACGCCTAGAAGAGGGGGTACCTGGGAAATTTAAAAGGGATTTATTATGTATGAATATAAACAAGATATTAATATAATAAAGGAGTTCAAAACGTAAAAATATACACACAAATATGTTGCCCACGACTTCGTCCGCGGTTACAATCCCACTATCCCACGGGAACCCTTCAATTTTCCGGAATAAAAAGTATCTTAGATGTTGACCAGGGATATAAGGTTTCACCATGCAAAATTTCATTGAAATTTTGGGGATTAGCCCGTACAAACAGACAAACAAACAGAGAATCAAAAATTTGAGAATCAACTAATACTGCTTGTGTTACGGACACTAGATGATGGATAAATAAATATATTTAATAGATAAATACATATAAATATTTTGAGTATATATAAACATGGACTGGAGAATAAATGCCTGAAAATTCATCACCCAAACATTTGCCCCCACCGGGGATCGAACCCAGAACCTCTAGAGATGGCGACGCCTTGAGACCGACATACAGACCACTCGACCACGAAGGTCGACAATTTATATAGGTTATAATTTATAATATACGTCAGAAGTTATTTAATTGTAGCATTACTTTGCAAAAGCCACAATCGGCTGCATTTCATACAATCTCAATCGTTATGATTAAATTACTATCGCGAGTGCTACAATTCTTACCAAACACATTGCACATGTGAAAGTAGGCGCCAATAAATTATGTATAAAAGATACCAGGATTACGCGTAACGCAAGCCATAAACCTAAGGAAGACACATTTTTATAGTGCTGCGTCTGCGCATACGTGGAATCTGGGTCGCGTCCATAGGGAACCGGAGATTTCGGGATTATTTTTTTCCGGGATTATTACTACCAGAATTAGGTGATTTAATGATGACAGGTCACAAGCCCTAAATTTAAAATCCCAAAATTCAAAATCTCTAAAGTTAAAAACACCTAAGGTCAAAATACCTAATGTAACAAATATTTTCAAAGTCACCTATTATATCCAATTGCCTTATTAATTACAATTGAAAATATGGTAATAGTATTAGTATAAAGCAGATGTTTGAATACTGACATTATGAATTTCACTAATGCCAATAAATAACACATATTTGGATTTGGGCTTTATGTCGGTATTTGTTGTTTAGGTCAATTAACTGTTTTGTAAATTCATTTTAGGGATTCGAACTTTAGGTATTTCGTCCATTAGGTATTTTGAAGTTTAGGGAATTCGTCTATCAGGGATTTTGACCGTAGGCATTTTGAATTTAGGAATTTTGATATGTAACCGATTTAATTTATTATGAGAGAGATTGATGTTATGATCTCAGCATTAGTGACATAAATTGAAGAGAAAAGCTACTTTTGTATTTGAAAGCTATAATTTGGCATTAGCATGGTACATGTGATGAAGGGGGATCAATGTTTGACAAGAAAAACGTTAAATGGATTTAGACGGAGCTTTACTACCATGATACGCCGCTTATAGCGCTCTCACTTCTACAGTCGGGTTCAAAAATATGTATGCAAGTTTGACAGTAATAGGTAACTCTTATTTGCAAGGGAATAAAGATTGTCATCTTTCAGATGTGCATATTATTGAACTCGACTGTACTACAAATTTAACAATACGAATGAAAGAGGAGAATGTAAGAGTAGTACCGACGCCACATATATTGGGGAAAGGGCAGAAGAAGATAGCCGTCACTCTCGTCCTCAGCCAATATACGTCCCACTGCTGGGCACATGCCTTCCTCATGGAGAAACACATGAGGAGTAAGGGCCGTAACACCACCACGCTGGTCCAATGCGTGTTGGTAGAAACGAATGCTATAGCGACCGAACAACGGCTTAACGTGCCTTTCTAAACACGGAGGAATTCGAGAGAAAGTTTTGGTTACCCATCCAAAGCCTGACCATGGCGAAGGTAGCTTTGTTTTCGATATCGAAAGACAAAGCGTACTTACCACCGCTACCGAGCTCCTCAACAGTCACCATACTTAATGAAAAAACAACACGATTCGAAAAAGGTAACGTCATATTCATATCTTTAATATCACGGTACATCAGCGGTCTCGACCACACGTCTTTTCCCAAGAGCTTAACCTTTAGAAAATTATCTTAGAAAACATCACGGTTCGTGCCGCGTAAGCTTCTACAGTGTGTGCGCGCAAACCGCCAAAAAAATCAACTGAATGCGTGAACGCCCGACTGTTAACTATTATATCGAAGAAGAGCAACCCGCGACCCAGGTTAGTCAGTCTTTTCATTTACGCATTTCCCTACCATTAGTCTACAAAACAAAACACTCAAATAAATATGACGTTAACGCTCTCGTTTATAAGCTCTTGGCTGTGAGAAGGCGTTGACACACACATAAAACAAAACGTTAATTGCTGCGCAGGCGCTGCAACGTATGCTTGCATGATTCAGTGTAAAGTCCAATAAATCTAATGGGTTTCTACTAACATTAACTACGCGTTAACACAATGACACATGGTCAGAATGGCTCATGAAGTCATGACTGAAGCGACAAATGACAATTGGGAAAATTTTTGGTAGTTTTTGGAACACGGTAATATATTTATAGTAGTTTTTGTAACAACAAACCCCCATGCCTTAACACTTAATCATGCAATCACATAAGTCATCCATCACTCTATCACCGAAGGGATGAACCAAAGGTTGTTGGGTGTTAACCCACATTTAACCTGATTATATTATGTAGAAGAATCTATGGTTGCGAGGGGGCAAGCCTGCAGCCATTCACCGGGCATGGTGAGGCAAGCGATATTTACACTGGTTGGGTGTTTAGACCTCCAACATAAATTTCACTCCACTGCTGGACATTTTCCCCAAGGATTAGTCATCCTTGGGGAAAATGTCCAGCAGTGGATTCCGGGTATATGACGGATAAAGAAGCAATACAACGCTGGAATGGAATGGAAGCGTCTCAACAAAATGAACTTTATGTCAATTGTTTAGGTATCATCCTCGCACATCCGTGGAATCCTCGCCTAATCCGTGGAATCACAATGACTCGCCATTCTTGGCTCATTCTACCTATGTTATACTATTGACATAAAGTTTCTTATGCTTTTAACAATTTCGGACGCTTCCATTCCGACGCAGTGTGAATTTTCAGGCATTTGTTCTCCAGTCTTGGAGATTTATTAATTTTCAGAATATTTATATGTGTTTATCTATTAAACATATTTATCCGTCATCTAGTATCCGTAACACAAGCAGCATTAGTTGCTTAAAATGGGGCTAGTTGATAGGTGTGAATGTCTGAAGATATTTATTTATTAGTGTAAATTGAACCAAACTGCTGATAAGTGAAACTCACAAACACAGCGTTATCAACCCCAAATAAACTAAGCTTTTACCAAATCGTAAGGCAAGCATGGAATTTCGAATCGATTAGAGTTTAGATATTTTCAATTATTCATTATGCAATACATTACTAAAATCTTTATCCGAGTTCATGCTGTGCAGCTATTTTTAGTTTCTGTTACTTACATACATACATACATATAATCACGACTATTGTCGCTTAAGGGTTAGTCCAGAGACTAGGCAAAAGCACCGCAAAAGCAGTCCGCGCTTCACTAAACAGTGACCCCACGCAGCTTGACAGGTGGTGAGCCCGTCGCCGCCATTTTTTGGTCAAAATCTACAATGTTCTGTTAACATCTATCTATTCCGGCATTGTGTTATTATTAAGCTTGCTTCCCACGGTCTGTGATATTGCAGACGGACGGAGATTCATTAATGATTTTCATTCATGAATCTCTGTCACATTAATGAATGTCTGAAATATCACAGACTGTTGTAAGCCAGCTTTATACAGACTCAATTAACTCTATTTCGAGCTAATGCATTTTTTTATAATTTATAACTGGAATAAAATCAAGAAAAAAATTACTATCTTAAAAGATCGATGTCGTTCCAAGTTGAATAAAAAACGTTATCGTTTAGCGCGATCTTTATTGGTAACTAATAATAATGTATCTGCGACTGGTTTTAAGAGTAAACCTTTATTTCTATCTTCATCCGTAAGAACATAGTGTCATATCTATATTTTATTATTTTATAGTTTAGTTTGTAATGTTAAACTGTAACAGTAACTACATAGGTATCTTAATAACCCGTCATAACCCGTTTTCTACATACAAGGTTCTTCTCAGTATACAAATTATTTCAAACGTTAACCGTGTAGGTACGTATCTAGTGATAATAAAAAATTTGTTTGAAAGAAAACAGAATACGAACGAATAGGCGCCCGCGCATAAAATAATGTTTATTGTGAAGTTGTAGAGTACAAGGTACAAGTTAAGAGAGATTTGTGCTGATTAATAGCCAGTGGAAGCCAAATTCTTCTTATATTTTTATTATCATTAAAGATTACTTAATCACATACACAAAATATGTTAAAACACTTAAATGCAAAAGAACCACCCACTTATTTTGGGTAAATTTTAATTGTCTATCAAGTCATTTTAATTGCCAGTTGCCTTTGCTTTGTTAAGTGAACAATCAAGATGCGCTGGCGAGCTTAAAATCAATTATTCCTTTATTAAATGGTAAACTTTACTGGTAGTTTACGAACTTTCTTGGCTGTATTTATTTATTTAAATTCCTATCGTAAGTACTTACTTTCATTTTTGAATACATTTTCTGTTACAATGAAACCTTTACGTTACATATAATAAGCCTTATAAAACGCTATAAGCTTATGCCTTGTAATTATAGTTTTGTCGAAGGATGTACACTAATTCGGGACAATTACACAAATTATAAATATGGTAGTGCAATGAACTAATTCCTGCTTCCTCTATAAATGTGGGTTTATTTATTTGAATATGGCTGCGTCTGCGCGGATTATGACTCTTCATTATCTGTTCCGGTGTGTGTGAACCTAGTGTAATTGACTCATTGAAATAAAACTACATACTTTCTCGCAATACGCAAGAGTGAAATGGAGTCAGCCCTATAATTAAAGAATAAAAAATATGTAAAATGAAATAAATAAAACCGGCCAAGAGCGTGTCGGGCCACGCTCAGTATAGGGTTCCGTAGTTTTCCGTCACAATTAGGTTATTTTTTCATTAGAAATTTTGATTGCGTGAAGCGATTTTAATATTTTTTTTTATTTGAAAGATGATATGTTCTATATCATAAAATATGTAAAATGAGATAAAAAAATGCTTGCATATATGGTTAAGTCACAAATTTAGTACAAAAATAATTTTGTAAAATTTATCAAAAACTGTTCAACCCATCAAGTTCAAAATAATTTTCCTAGAAAGTACTTATAAAGTTTTACTTTTGAAATTATTTTCATATTTTTTAACTTATGGTTCAAAAGTTAAAGGCTTTTTTCAAACTTTCGGAGCGATTATTTCAGAATATATAAATTTTATCGTAAAATGATGTTAGAAAACCCCTATTCATTTTTGAATAGCTATCCAACGATATATCACACGTTAGGGTCCAGAGGAGAAAAAAAATCAGTCCCTACATTACGTGTATAATTTATTTAATATTTTATTCCACTTTTGAATTATGCACTTTGTCGGCGTTATTAATATACATATTTATTCAAAATTTCATCCCTCTAGTGCTAACGGTCACTGAGATTATCCGCGGACGGACAGACAGACAGACATGGCGAAATTATAAGGGTTCCTAGTTTAGTACGGAACCCTAAAAATTACATATTATTACTTCAATGTCTGTACTAGTTTTTTCGAGTTTTTCTTTTTCTAAGTGTATATTTATATTAACTATAAAAGAAAGAAGAAAAGAATCCAACCTCGTAATACTACACCAAGAGTTTTTCAGCTACAAGTTTATAACAATAACACCTCGCTTTATAATCCAATAGTCAGTATGTGTAGATAGTATAACGACAGTATCTGTGACCACACTTTTCTGGATATTTTTGGCACTAACTTGTGCCAATTTAGAAAACAAGTATTTAAATTGATTTCCACCCAATAAGCTTATATTACATAAAACAAACAGTTTTCAATATTACTAATAATAAATTTAAGACTAAATTAAGTAACTAACCCTCTTAACATTTCATTTTATTCTGATCATACTGTGCTTTCTTGTTAAGAGTTATAGTCTGGACTTTCTTTTTTGTAAAATTTATTAACCTGTTTTGTGATTGTAATTTGTTTTGTAAGCCTAATAAATAAATAAAAAATACTACCTACCAACCCATCTCTTCCCTTGGGTGTCGTAAAAGGCGACTAATGGACTAACACCCAGTTGCAGAAACGAACTTTAAAATTTAATGTCAGCATTATCTCTAATGCTCCATTAAATTTATTTATTGAAGTGTCAAAAGAACACCTTAGCGTAGTTTTACGTTGCACAAAACGACATTAGCACCCTGTCAATGCTAAGGAGACAATAGCTAGAACTGTTTTGTATGACAACCTTAACTTTAATGAACTTTAAAGTTTTAATGTCTCATTAACAAATGTCGTCCTTAAAAAATCTTTGTGCAACTGAGTGTTAGAACTGCACAACCATCCAATAGCTTACAGCGGCGACGGGCTCACCACCGGTCACGCTGAGTGCAGTCACTGCTTGGTGAAGCGCGGAATATGACAATGGAGTACTTTTGCGGTGCTTTTGCCTAGTCTCTGACTTACCCTTAGGGGTAATAGTCGTGATTATATTAGGTTGGGGAAAAAGACTTTTCGCATTATAGTATGTATAAACTTGTAATAAAATCTCTTTGGCTATACTATTTGTATCTGGCTGGTTTTGGTATCATTGAAAGTTTAAATTTTAAAGAACATAATTCCAAATTCAAATTAGGAAAATGTGTGATTTTCATTTGTTTTTCGTACCGCCAAGATGAGTGAATCTAATGAAGAAATTCGATACATGTTAAAATTTTACTACAAAAAAGGTAAAAATGCAACGCAAGCCGCGAAAAAAATTTGCGATGTTTATGGACCTAGTGCAGTGTCTGTGAGAGTAGCACAAATTTGGATTTAGCTTTTTCAATCCGTAAATTTTGATGTCAAAGATGCACGTCGCTCTGGTCGCCCTATTACAGATAAAATGGATGCCATTTTTGAAAAAGTGGAGCTAGATCGGCATGTCAGTAGTTAAGACGTAGCTGAAGAACTGGGAATTGACCACAAAACAGTTTTGGCGCATTTGAAAAAAAACTGGGTACACAAAAAAGCTCGACATTTGGGTACCTCACGAGCTCACTGAAAGAAACCTAATGAACCGTGTACTCATTTGTGATTCTTTATCACGACGTAATGAAACCGAGCCATTTTTGAAGAAGCTGATAACTGGTGATGAAATGTGGATCACGTACGACAAGAACGTGCGAAAAAGGTCGTGGTCAAAGGGCGGTCAGGCTTCACAGACTGTGGCGAAACCCGGGTTAACTCGCAACAAGGTGATGCTGTGTGTGTGGTGGGATTGGAAGGGCATTATTCATTATGAGCTGTTACCACCAGGCAGGACCATCGATTATGACCTCTACTGCGAACAACTGATGAGATTAAAGCAAGAAGTTGAGAGAAAGCGGCTGGAATTAATCAACAGAAGGGGTGTGGTTTTTCATCATGATAACGCTAGACCTCACACATCTTTAGCCACTCAGCAAGAGAGTTTGGCTGGGAGGTGTTAATGCATCCGCCGTATAGTCCTGACCTTGCACCTTCAGATTTCCACCTGTTTCGGTCTCTTCAGAATTCTTTAGGCAGTGTCAGGTTAACATCACGAGAGAACTGCCAAAACCACTTGTCGCGGTATTTTGACCAGAAGTCCCAAAATTTCTATAGCAATGGGATCATGTCCCTACCTACAAGATGGCAAAAAGTTATCGAACAAAATGGTACCTACATACTTTAGTTAAATGTAAATAAACTATATTAAAAATTTTTTTGAATTTTCTTAAAAAATGCGAAGAAACTTTTTCCCCAACCTATTATGTATGTATGTGTTCTACCTATACCTTGGGGGGGCATATTGATAGTTATGTTCTTTGTTTGACACCCCAAAAACGACGAGCGGGCACAAATTAGATAATAATATCTAGTGCCATAGTGGGACATTGTTGACCAACAAAACGTTTTTTATATTCCGTAGTTTATCACATAGCACCATACATTATGGTGTTTTGTTTATCACACAATAACGTTACTGAAATGTTATCTTTACGTGTATAATTTGTTGTAAATATGACATGTGTCATGTAGTGTGTGTTGTGAGTATGTTACATTTATCCTATGACGACCTCCGTGGTCAAGTGGTCTATATGCCAGTCTCAAGGCGTCGCCATCTCGAGAGGTTCTGGGTTCGATCCCCGGTGGGGCAAATGTTTAGGTGATGAATTTTCAGGCACTTGTACTCCAGTCTTGGATTTTTATATATACTTATATATATTCAAGATAATTATATGTATTTATCTATTAAATATATTTATCCGTCATCTAGTATCCGTGCCGTAACACAAGCAGCATTAGTTGCTTAAAATGGGGCTAGTTGATAGGTGTGAAAATTTCAAGATATTTATCCGTAGTTAAAAAAACATACCATGAGCCCGAAGGAGACGACCCATATGAGAAGCAGCTGTATCCATATCTTAGTGGTGGTGTAGATCTGCGAGTACATGTCGTAGTACGCGATCAATGTATACCTGGAACAATAGAGACATTGATCACATTTCGTAACATTTTTCATTTTTAGTATTCCCGTATAAAGAACCAGTCATCCAGTGATCCAAGAAAGAAAAGGAATCCGCTGTCCTCAGCCTATATACGTAGCACTGCTGGGCACAGGCCTTTCTCATGGAGAAACACATGAGGAGTATGGGCCGTAACACCACCACGCTGGCCCAATGCGGGTTGGTGGTTAGAAACAGTCGTAATATCGAGAAGCTCGAGATCACAAAGTTTTGGTCACGCATCCACGGCCTGACCATGGCGAAGGTAGCTTTGTTCTCTATCGATAGCTAAAAAGCCACCGAGCTCCTCAATCAGAAAGAGAATAATAATAGAAAGTTTTTTAATGTGCAAATTATTTCAGCTCAAATGTGATGCTGTGGTGAGACGTCCCCATCTTCACAAGTGAGTAAACTCCAAATACTGGGATCAAAGGGGGATGGGCTGTAATCCAAGATGATCAAAAGTCTGAGGAAGTCGGACTTAATGCCTAATACCGAAAAAAACTTGTGATCGCCAATTCCTCCGTGCTTCGGAAGGCACTTTATGCCGTTGGTCCTGGTCGCTATTGCGACTGTTCCTACCCACTAACCAGCATTGGGTCAGCGTGGTGGTGTTATGTCCCAGACTCCTCATATGTTTCTCCAATACAATGGCCTATGCCCAGCTTTGGGAGGTAGGTATATATGCTGAGGACGGAACTTAAAGTACCCGGGGATGATAATAGCCCTACAACTAACATTGGTATTTTTTTAATAATTGGAAGTTGATTAGCCATAAATCAAGATAATCAGTAAAATAGTCTGTGTTGAAGTGACAAATTTTAATTTAAAGTGTTCTCGAAACCCGTTATTTCGTTCATAATTTTGTAAAATCAAGTGGGGTGATTAGGGTTGACATGTGTCAGAGATAAAATTGAAATTATCAGACTATTCTTGTAAATAGGCGGATATATGCTTCTGATCATTGTGTTACTATCATTTCTACAAAGTCTGTATCGTATTACATAGTACTCATAATGTCAGTTATCGTTTATAAATTTTGTGCAGGTTTTAGGATGGTTTCATAGGTAGGTTGATACCTAACATCGATCGGACCTACAGTGATTTAAAGGTCCGGCGAACAGTGAATTTTTCATACAAATGTAATACCAAAATCATTTTCAATTTGAGAATATATGGACATATCATCGCTGTTATTCGGATTAAGAAAGTATTTTTCTATGTTTCTGTTAAAATTACGATTTTGGTATTACATTTGTATGAAAAATTCACTGTTCGCCGGACCCTTAATATTTCTCTATAAGTGGAGTTACACCAAAAAATCAAACCGCAGTCAGCACAGTTCTCCGAACAGCTATTTTCCTCAGCCTATAAACGTCCCACTGCTGGGCACAGGCCTTCCTCCTGGAGAAACACATGAGGAGTATGGGCCGTAACACCACTACGTAGGCCCAATGCGGGTTTGTGGGTAGAAACAGTCGCATTAGCGACCGGGACGAACGGCTTTACGTGCCTTGCGAAGCACGGAGAAGCTCGAGATCACAAAGTTTTGGTCACCCATCCACGGCCTGTCCATGGTGAAGGTAGCTTTGTTTTCGATCGAAAGCCAGAGCGTATCAATCACTACGCCACCGAGCTCTTCAAAAATTTTCTATAATTATTTAACTTTATTTATCGTTTGAAAATTCTATTATTGGACAAGCTGTCATATCACGACATCATACGTTTTCGCCATTGGTCCATATTTATTGGAATAAACAATATATTATCTATGGTATTATGTTTACCGCGTAAAAAATACATCTGTATCTGTGGTTAAATGTCACCCGTAATTGTGTAGTTTGTAATGCTCTAATTAAATACTTTTAACTATTGTGTTATTACTCTACAATCTTCAAGTCCAATAAGTAAATACAACGCTTCGCGCTACAATATTTAACCTACTGGTCAACCTGACCACAGATCAAAAAACTGACCCTTAGTGAGTGGTATAAAACTCTGTTTACTCTGAGTATAAAACATATTCTATTTAATTTATTTGGTGTTTAAAGTGGTAGCTCTGAGCATGTTGTATAGTTTTAAAAGCACTTAACGGTCGTGGGAAGAACACAAATAAGCCTGGGGGTAGATAAGATTTGTTATGGTCTCGAGTGCTTTTACAACATAAAAGGTAAATTAAAAAACTATTTAGGGGTGTTAATTTGACATAAATACAACAGCAATAAAGGTTTTAGTTACGATTATTCATGCTTTTGGAAAACAGTTACATTTTTAAATTGCACCCTGAACAACATACAACAGAACAACGAAGGGTAGGAAGAAGTGATGACATCCACATTTCGCTCAAACTATGTAACTTGGGGTCGAGCCTTTTGCCATGCACCAGTGTAAGACTCAGAGTAAACAGAACTGGAGTAGCCTTTGTCTAACATTCCCCTCTGCCAAATGCACAAGCATCGGATGCTTGCACGTTTAATAAAACTAGTTGAGCCGCCATTTTGACAGCCATAACATTCTAAACGTTGCGGCGAACAGAGCTCCCGCAAAAATGCCTGCCTGTGCTGTTTTTTGTTGTAAAAATAAATAGAAAACATCGAGTATGCTAAAAGATGGTGTCACTTTTTATTTGTAATTATAATTTTTAAGATTTCATGATTATTTACTTCATTATTTCATGTTTTAAAATTCTACGATTTCAAATTTCGAGCGCTAGTCTCGTGGGGAGTGCGGCTGTGACGTTGTCAAAACGCACACCCCACGTGACTATTTTAAGCGTGTGTGTGCGTGAAATTTAAATTTGTGTGTCGAATTATGCATGTGTGCATTTGTAAAAACGGCTGGCTTTGAGTGTAGTGGTAACCTCACCCCCCGCAAGAAATGGCAGAAAAAAATGTTTGAGAAATCTACTAATGGCTACTCCAGTTCTGTTTACTCTGAGGTGTAAGACAATTCTCATCTCAATAAGGCCTTTGCCAGACAGACGCGGCCTAAGCTCGCGGCCAGAGTGGCGGCCTGTTTAGTATGATTTTCTTGTTTTTTTTTTAGTGAAACGTTGCCAAATATTGAGTCTTTACCTATGAGATTGGTGTTTTTTTCTCTCTTAGTATTTTGTCTGTAACTATTAAGATTCAGAGTATTCCTAAAATAATTACCTCGTCTAAAATTGATTATATTTTTGAGCTCTTTTGATTTGTTTTGATAATTTGTTGTAAGTTTAATTGTGTTAAAATTGGACACGGAGACATTGTTGTGTTCCGCATTGTGTTCCGGCAATCAGAGGTAAGATAGCCAGTTCCTCAGTTGTTGAGGATTTTACAGGTGAAGCTCGCTTCCACCTTCGGCCTTATCGTCACTTACCATCGGGTGTGATGAAGGTCAAGAGCTTACCTGTCGTATGTAAAAAAAAAAAAACTATCAAAAACCAGTGCCACGAATGCAATTCGGACCGGGCGCACACAGTGGCGACTGGCCTGATCTAAGGCGACTGACCGATTCAATGGATCTATTTTTACAACACAAGAGCCTAGAGCTTATTGAACCTTGATTAAGCTTATTAATTCAATTGCAGTCCTATTTCAGCTAGGTAAAGTCTACATTAACGACTTTTTTCTTTATTGCCAGTAATCTAAGTATGCGTGACCATAAATGGAATTCAATGGGTTTCCTTCGCTCGCTAGAGGAGTGACAGAGATGGATGATATTTTAACAAAAACTAATTCCAATCCTTTATCGCGTAACTTGACAGGTATTTGAGAGCATCGAGTTTTTCTGTATGAGTACAATTTCCTGTCTGTATACCAATAAGATGTGACACAGGCTGGTATGGTATCTGTCTGGATTTCAGGATTTATTGTCTTGAGTCCTGAGGGAGTATGCAGCCAGTCCAATATTTGGAAAAAGAAATGTCCAGTGAAACCTACTATAATATCTGAGTTCGAGGGCATATTGGCACAACAAAGCTTAAATCACCATTACTGTCAACATCAAATATTTACGCAAAAAAACTAGCATGGCATTGATGCAGTACCTACACCAATTAGGTAAATGCTAACAGTCAATTATTTTTCCAAAGGCAGAGAAATTACGACTGATTCTTCAAAATCTTCAGAGACACTTCATCACTAGCCGGTATCTGAGTGACATACGTAAGAACTACCAACAGCCGCCCACCACTTGATCCGGAAAAATATGAGAATACAAGGTATTGATCATCAACCCAAAGAACAGTCGCGGTAAATGTTACTTTCTTTCGAACGAGCTCATTCCGCTGCCTTAAAATGACTAGTATTGTAACTTTCTAGAAACTTCTATGTTTAATCTGAAGTAGACAGATTTAAAGCTAGTAATTTCTAATAACTCAGTAAACACATAATTGCCACACTTTCCCGCGTGCGCATGATTCATCTAAATATAAGAACGGCGCGTTGTGGGTACATTCCGTCGTAACGTAACTACAACGTATTATTAATAGCTGACAAGATAGAGAGATTTTTAATGTAAACAACGACAAATTGATTAATACATAATATAAAATAGTGTTTTGTAAACGTAGTGTAGGACGCCCCGTGACAAGATGGGATGACGATGTTCCTTTGTTGGCTGGAGTAGAGTGGATGAGAACAGCCGAAAATCTTGTTTGGTGGCGTGCATTGGGAGGTCTATGTCCAGCAGTGGGCAAGATTGGGCTGATGATGATGATAACATAACACATTTTTTTTACATATGACAGGTAAGCTCTTGACCTTCATCTCACCTGATGGTAAGTGACGATAAGGCCGAAGGTGGCAGCGAGCTTCACATGTAATCCTCAACTACTGAGGAACTGGCTATCTTACCTCTGATTGACGGAACACAACAATGCTTATAACATTGTTATTTTGGCGACAGATTTTAAGTAAGACGGTGGTAGCCAGGCGGGCTCAGAAGCCCTACCGCCAACCAAACCGAGCAGAAAAACTTCTGCCCCCATGGGGAATCTAACCCGGACCTCCCGATCAATACCCTGTGGTGTGAACCACTAGACCAGAGAGGCGGTTAAAAACCTAGAAAAACCTAGACAGAAGACCATAACAATAATAATTTACTTTATTACATTCTACTACTTTTACTTTACTTTGCTGAATGCAGCCACTGCTTGGTGAAGTGTGGACTATGGCAATGTACTGCTTTGCGCTGCTTTTGCCTAGTCTCTGACTAACCCTTGGGGGATAAAAGTCGTGATTATATGTATGTATTTACTTTAATACAGACATGAAATCCATATAACACCTTACAATAATTGATATTTGAAAAATAAGTGATAAAAAATTACAACAACATAATAACTGACATTTGTAAACGCCTCTATTCGCACGCCCCGTTTCATTCAACTTCACAACTAAGATGGCGTCTTTAATGAAGTTCCATAGGAATGAATCAGGTTCCGCCGGAGATATTCTCCGAATTGTTACTAACAGAGGAGTGGTTAGGGCCTAGTTCACTACACACTGCACTACCCCATGTGGATTGGTGAGCAGAGACGGTGCAGCAGTTAGAAACGGTTGCTAATATCAACAACGACCAATGCAATCGATATATTGAGAAAGCATTACCTATCTTAATGTCCCTCTGATTAAATAGTAAATGTTTGTGTACCTACAATCCATATGTTGCAGAAAAAAAAACTTGTAAATGTCTATTTATATGGAGAATACTATTTATGTCTATTTATATGGACAAATAAATGAAAAAAAAATCTATCCTAAGACCAATCCTAGATTTCGTCTCAAATAGTGCACGGATAAAAAAGAACTGTTTTTTGTGTGTCTTAATTTATAACAAGATTTGTCAACATATGAAAGACCTACCTTTTAACCAATTTAAGACAACCTTGCGAAAGTGGCTAAGTGCGCATGTATTTTATTCAGCTATGATCAGCTATGAATGAATCATAAGTAATCTTAAGCAAAACACATGTGGTTATAAGTCAAAATTTTATGTTAAAGTTGTTTTTTTGTTGTATGACAGTAAATGGTTGCACAGTTGTTATATTGTAAAAATTAAAAATTCTGTGTTTGCATGCTAATATGATATTGTAATTCAATGAATTCTATTATACAATCTATATTTGACATAAAACAGCTTATCTCCTAGCGAAAACAAAAAAAAAACCTAAATTTTAAGATAGCAAAAAAAAATATATTAAATGAAATGTATTTGCATGCTATTTGTTAATGGCTGCATAGGCGTTCATGTATTATTAATATTATTATTGTCGATATTTGTATATCCTGTTCCTGTGTGTAACATATTCTATTCTATTCCGTGTTGGTCCGGGACGCAAAAAGAATGTGCCAACTGCTTTTCTTGCCTAGCATGTCGTAAAAGGCGACTAAGGGCGTATTGGGTACTGGGTCTGTAATTGTGTGGGCGATGAGCCAGCCACTTGTTATTACTTTTTCACGATTGTTCATCTGACCAAACCCAATTTTTGTATAGCTAAATTGGTCTTAAGGAACACAGTGCTCCTTGGACTCTGCCGACCCCTTCGGGGATTACAGGCGTGGTTGTATGTATGTATGTTAACGGTATAACGTGCCGTCTAAAGTACGGAAGCATGGTGGGGCTCGAAATTACAAAGATTGGTGAATCAATCCCCGATCGTGCTAAATGCGAACGTATTTACGGCCCAGCTACACTCCATACTCTTGTTCTCGCGATCCCTCGCTTCGTTTTTTTTTAATACAACCAGGGTGGCAAACAAAACAAGCATACGGCCCACACAGATGGGCAGTGGTCACCGTAGCCTATAGACGTCTGCAACACCGAGGGCATCACCAGCGCCAGGCGACCCTTAAATCCCTCGTGCTTTGAGGCTGCGCCGTGGTATGGGTAAATACGTTCGTATTTGGCGCGATCGGGGCCCAGGATTCAACTACCAATGGTGAAGTTTTCATTGTTCTCATATTAAAACCACAGCGAGAATCTACGCCATAGAGCTAGTAAAGTAACTACACGACACAACTATACAAGATAATATTGTAACACATAATTGTCATATGCAATTGATTCTAATTAAAAAACACAATTCAGCATTAACATAAATATAAAATTCTAACACTCACACAATATTTATTAACATTAGTCAAATTACCAGCGGTCGTCAAACGTTGGAGGTCCGTTATTAACAGACAATGGAGCCCTTAACCAAATTGAATTGTTCCCCACACCAAACGCTTCATAATGGGTGCGATGACACATGCATCTAAAATATACGGGCGTTTCGATTTACACTTAAACGCCTTTAATATAAATCTGTGATGCTCAAAGTGGTGTGGATGGACCCCTGGGGGTTGGTCGCAAAAGCTATATTGTAATTATAAGTTCTTTTCTTAATGTGAGAGTAGACAAAGGGTTTGTCCGGAAGATGTATTTATTTTGTGGCAGGAATGGAGTACAGATGCAAGGAACTGAGTAGTTGTTGCTATGAAGAATATTAAAAAAATTGTAAAGATGGCAGCTACCTACTTAAATCCAAGGTATTTTTGTTAATGCACATTGAAAATATGTTTTTATTATCGTTTTTCAGTAAACATGTAGGGCGGCAAAATAAAATCCTGGTCTTATGGTCCATACTACTTATATTGTGTTTCTCTAGGAAGGTCTGGCTCAGCAGTGGCTTCACATTGGCAGGAGATGATGATGATGGATGATAATAACATACAACAGGAATTAAGTAGAATGAATAAGTTAATAAATATCAGTTCCAAGAACGAATTTACCTAATTCTCTGACTAAGCAAATGAATAATTCTTATTTATTCTTAAAAAAAATTCACAATAAGATTTGAAATTTTGAGAACCTATCTCACTCTGGCATAAGTTATTGCTCGAAACGTTTTGAATATCAATGAGAATACATCATTTGAGGCGATCGTAATTTTATCAATCGTAAATAGTCAGTACAATGGCTTCTTGAAGACCTTGATAACGGCTAATTAACACCTATTATCTATGAACTCAACTTTAGTTAGTATAGTTAAATATTTTTTACTGACAATGTCGCAAATCTCACTGCAATCATTCTATCTCTGTTAAATGGTTTCTACTCAAAATTATTTAAGGACAGCAACCGATATTCTAATAGGCTAGTTGACTCTTATCAAAAGTATTGAAAATAATATGTCATTCACATAGTATTTAGTACAAGGGTCCGAAATATACCAAGGTCAATAAATAAAAATAAGGGATTGCTGTAGAAATCCAATTTAAACATGTTTTATTTTTACTTTTTTTCATCTGCCAAAAACGCTATCCACCATGTTCGTGGAATTAGAAACGCTTCATATAAATAATTATTACGCATGGTCAAAATCCGTCAAACGCAGCCAATCAAGCATAACTGTCAGCTATGTCACGCATGCGTATTGAATTGTTTACAATAATCGTGACGCTACGGCACAGATAATTCAAAGACCATCAGTACCGAAGGCTTTTCTGACATTTAAACAAAAACGTAATTTATAATTTAAAATTTATTTTGTTTCAGAAAAGATTTATATTATTTTTATGGTGATGGCTATCAGTAATTAATCATTTGGAGCCCAATAAAAAAGGGTCAACTAGCCTATTGGAACGGAACAATATCTGTTACACACTGGTCGCATCATTTTGTATTGGAACGGAACAATATCTGTTACACACTGGTCGCATCATTTTGTAGACAATCAGCATTATAGACAAATGGTTCTATCGTTCTACTATAACTATTATGGATATCCTACTGAAGCGGGTTCGGGTCTCATCCCTGGCTGGCCGCTCACATTATAAAACAAAAGATGATCGAAAAAAGAAGGAAAATCCTTGCGCGCCGAACACATGCTTATTAGTCAATGGACACAAAACGAGACACAATATTAACGTCTATTGTGTGCGAAAACCGGTGTTCGCGGTGCCTGCCAAGGGGTTACAAAACCGAATCTAACTAATAATCAAAAGACTACTCTAATAATTAAAGTAATAAACTAACTACTACCAGAAGGTAGGCCCCATAGAATAAATAATAATAATATCCTCAGACATTCACACCTATCAACTAGCCGCATTTTAAGCAACTAATGCTGCTTGTGTTACGGACACTAGATGACGGATAAATATATTTAATAGATAAATACATATGAATAACCTGAATATATAGAAATATATATAAACGTCCAAGACTGGAGAACAAATGCCTGAAAATTCATCACCCAAACATTTTCCCCCACTGGGGATTGAACCCAGAACCTCTCGAGATGGCGACGCCTTCAGACCGGCATACAGACCACTCGACCACGGAGGTCGAAATGAGAGTAATAGCGGCTCTCAGTGATCTGTGGTAGGCCCCGACCGACAATATCCATTTTGACTTCGTACCTCGACACAAAAATTCAAAAATATTAAAATTAAAACGGATTAAAATCTCCATCCACCTACAGATTAAACTTTTTTTGTCCTGTAACTTTTAAGAAAACCTAAAAAATCTTTTTTGGATACAGGATTACAGAATACAACAATTTACAGACAATTTTATTTATTTTTTATCTCTTTTGATAATTTTCGACTTTTTGGTAAAAATAAACGAGAAGAACTGTAAGTTCGTTATTGGCTAGCTAGTGTTCCTTAATTAACCGATATGATTGCTATAAAGATTTTAGCCGGATTTCCTTGATGCGTCCTTAGGGCATTCATAATACGTACGCAGTGCGCACCATGCTAACTTATTCATTGGTCCAATACAACGTGGTGGGTGGTTTAATATTAATGAGTGCCATCGCTAGAGCGTTCACGACCTATATACGAAAACGATGGCGCAATGACATTAGAACGTTGAGCATTTTAAAAAGTAAAAAATTATTGTCTTGGCTTACCGTTTATTGAGCCTTGGGCTATTTAAACGGACAATGAAGATATACATCAGGTTTAAGAAGTAACAAAATATAATAAACATGCCAATTTATGGCGCCAAATCAAATTCAATTCATCGTGTTCGCGCTGCGTAGGCGTTTGTTTGATGGGGCCATTTGCCATAATAAATCATTAATATTGAAAATCGTCTCCTTGCTTCTAAATGTCGGTTTCTCAAATGACAATTAAAAGCTCCATTTGGCAGTATAAACCACTTCTGTCACTGCCAGGTTTGTGAATTGTTAAGAAAAGTTGTAAATTTTTTTTAAGGAAAAATTAGCAAAGAAAAACGTGGTAAAAATAGTCCTATGCTTAGTCCAATATCAAACATAAAAGTATAGTGTTAGATATTAATGTTATATTATATTGTCATTCATTCAATTACAAAAGTGACTTGCTTGTTTTGGATAAATTAGGTGCGTGATACTAATGACGCGTAATTTTTCTCTTGATCTAAACCGGCTAACAATAACACTTCCATTGCCAGTAAACACTTTAGACGCGCTTACATCACATAAGCTGCGATGATTGCATTCGGCACTAAAATGTATTTTTGTTTTACAACTTATTTATTTACGTTATTTATATTTAAGTCTGGGGCTGATTTTTTTTTGACTATATAACAATGACCAGCGCAAGAAGTATGGGTTCAACCACAATTTCTTTATTTTTTTTTTTTTTTTTTTTTTTTTTTTTTCATTTATTTGGGTAAACAAACAATTTCACAATTCGTTTCGTAAATAGTAGATTAAATGTAATTTTAATTGTGAAACCAACACCGTAAACCACAGATTCATCCACAAATAAATTAAAGTCGAGAGTGAAGTTGAAATGAGCAACTAAGTGATAATAAGATACTAGACAATAAGGAACAAAACAGAAAAGAAAAAAATGTATCTAAGTGTTGCTTTCACATAATTGCTTAAATACAGCTTTTCTAAACATATTACTACTTAAGCTAAATATATCTATTTCTGTGAAGTATTGGTTATAGGTGTCAGTCAGACGAGACAAAGGCAAGCGTTTGCCAGCATTTGTTTTAAATTTTTTTACCGAAAATAGTTTACGAATCCGGCAAGCTCGCACGCGCGGTCTAACTGGCACACAAAAACCAATACTATTTGATAGATCTATACAGTCGTATCTGTTGTGGCAAAGATCGTACAATAGAGACATTTGCAACTGAGTTCTTCTAGATTTTAAATTTAACATATTATACCGTTCTAACAATTCATAATAGGGCAAACGCCTATGATAGCATTTATAATACATGCAACGCATGAATTTTTTCTGTACTCTTTCAAGACGTTGAATGTACTTATTATAAAGTGGATCCCATATGGAAGTGGCATATTCTAGTTGTGCACGAATTAAAGATCTATAAAGATGTATATATGTTGATGGTCGTTTAAAATCATTACTGGCACGAATCACAAGACCATACATTTTGTATGCCTTATTGCAGATGGTTTCAATATGTAAATCCAACGTTAACTTCGTGTCTAGAACTACTCCTAAATCCCGGATGTTATAAACCCGAACGAGATCAAAACCGCACAGTGAGTAATTATATTTGCTATATGCCTTCTTCCTAGTAAATGTAATAACTTTACATTTATCTAAACTAAGTTCCAGTTTGTTTGCACTACAGTAATTAGTTAACCGATTCAAGTCTTCCTGAAGTTTATGTTGGTCGTAAACACTTTTAATTTTATAATAAATCTTAAGGTCATCGGCATACAAGAGAAAAGAACAATTAAGAAAGCATACATTTATGTCATTTATGAATAAGACAAATAGCAAGGGCCCAAGTATCGAGCCCTGTGGCACGCCTGAGGTTACAGTTATACTTTCAGATTCATATCCGTTGAGTGCCACCTTTTGTGTTCTGTTTGTTATGTAGGACTTGAACCATCTCCAAAGATTTCCTCGTATTCCATTGTAGGCTATTTTTTGAAGCAAGATCTTATGATCAACGCGATCAAAAGCTTTCTTGAAATCAGTGTACACGGCATCCGTCTGCTCACTTGCATCTATATTTTGAAATAACTCATTGGCATATACCATAAGATTAGTAATTGTCGAACGTTTAGAAACAAATCCATGCTGTTGCGGTAGTATATTTTTGTGAGCAAGTGAGTAAACGCCGCCGTGCACCAATCTTTCAAGAATCTTAGCGGGGGTGGACAAAATCGATATAGGTCGATAATTGGCAGCATCCGTTATAGAACCACCTTTGTGCACAGGAGTGATCCTGGCCGATTTCCAGATTTTCGGACAAGTTCCTTCCTTTAAACATAAAGTAAATAACATATGTAGGACTTTAGATATGCTTTGGGCTGTTTTTTTGAAAAAAATGGGTGGTAAATTATCAGTCCCTGACCCTTTGGTTGTATCCAACGATTTTAATTCTTTTAAGACACAGCTATTTAATACTTCTATATCACATATTAAGTCGTTTGAATTCGTTTTAGAGTTTAAATTATCTACATCATCAATGTCAAAGGAGGTAGTCAATTCTGATGGCTGATAAACCGATTCAAAAAATTTTGAAAACAATTTACATATGTCCTTTGGGGAGTTAGCTTTCAAATTCATGTAGTGAACGTTGTTAGGTATATGTGATTGTTTTCTACGATTTTTAACATACATCCAAAAGTACTTAATATTATCTTTTATGCTATCCTCAACTTTATTAATATATTTATTATAGCATTTATTGGCCTCCTCTTTAAATCTTTTTCGGTACATAGAAAATACTTGGTAATCAGCATGGTTTTTATATTTTTCCATTTTATCCACGCTGCATTTTTATTATTAAAAATATGACAAAGTGCAGTATTAAACCAAACTGGGTAATGGGAATTGGAAATAACTTTAAAGGGAATATGCTCTCTAACTACTTTATATATTTGTTCATAAAATATATTTACACAGGTCTCTGCACTTTTACCCTGAAACAAATGATGCCAATTTATACGTAAAATTATACTGTTTATTTCCTCATAATTAGCATTATTAAAAAAATATTTTGAATGTGGATTACGTTGTAATTTTTTGCTCATTAGATCAAGGGGTAATAGTAAATAAAATGGAGGATGGTGTTCATCAACTGAAACTAGTGTATTTTATGTGCAAAAAAAATCGATGTGGTAATGTTAAAAACTATTTCCTTTTTTTAACAGCGCAATGAAATTTAAGGTTCGTATTACAGAACCAAACTCAAGCGTAGATCTCTGCTTGAGCGCAGTTAAAAAGGGATGACGCTGTGTGGGATCAATAGCGCCATCCCTCTGTAACAGTGCTCAAGCAGAGATCTATTAGTTCCGTAATACGGGCCTAAGAATCTTAAGATAAGCGTGAATTGTATTTTATTTTACACGCTAATACACCATAATAGTATATACTTGTGGTAAAATAAAAAAAAAAAAAAAAATAGTGAGTTTTTGCAATTTTCCTTTCAGTGCCATACCTATTAAGCATCGTGATGTGTACAACATGTCGTATCTATTATTAAATTCATAAGTGTATCATGGTTATTTCTTTTCTTTATTTTCTTTTTTTTTTTTGTTTTCTTTATTTTCTTTCTTTTCTTTCTTTTCTTTCTTTTCTTTCTTTTCTTTCTTTTCTTTCTTTTCTTTCTTTCTTTTCTTTCTTTCAATACAGATTTATGGGCATGAACTGGCATGAAGCCCTAACTAAAGGAAATAAAAAAATCCTGTAAAGTTAAGACAAAGTCGATCTATGGGGGAAAATGCTGATAAGTCTAAAGAAACACCATACTAGATAATAATATACGCTAAGGCCTTCCCCAAATATTATCATATACGTCCTGTGCTGCCCGTATACTTACAGCGGTTTCCCTAGATCTTGGCTGAGTACTCTTCCACTTCCTCATAATGCGAAAGTTCCGCATTATTTTGAGTTCCTCGACCGTTACCGCATCCTGATAAATAATTAAAAAATCCTCTTCCGATATATCGCTTCCTCAAAATATAAAAGGAATTGTAAAGGAATTTCACTGCGCATGTATCCATGACATTGCACGGGCACAGTAGCACGATGCGCCTGAGCCGGGTAGCGACAGTAGCGAGCGAGCCATTCCCTCCTCTTCCTTGCTTGTTTTAACTTGACAATGTATATAACTTATGCGAGAGTGTGTTTCTTAGCTCCTTCTGAAAGGCTGGACCAATTTCGATGAAATTTTTGTGTTTTGGATACACAAAAAATTATCATCATCTTCTTCAGCGCATCCGCATCCGTATCCTCCCTAAAAAATTTCCTTAACCTCACCGCCAAAATTTGTGCTTGATTATTTCTCTACCCCTCCTCTTCCTCAACAACCCCAAAGACCCCTAACCCCAATCACTTCCTCAATAACCCTACTCCACACACGCACGTCATTCAAAAATCGCCGTAACAGTGAGCAATAAACCCTGGCCACTGCCACATTAGGCTCGCTACTCTTTCCGTTGTGTTTAATCACAATTCCGCCCAAAGACTTCATTTTATTGGACATAGGTTTCGTAAGCTATACTACGATGTATTTTATTGACAGTATATGTAACATACCTGTTAATAGTAATAGCAACCATAGACAGAAGCGAGACGGCTTCGTTTGCGTAGAAGACGAAGGCGAAGAGCTGGCACATGGTGTCGCCAAGGGTCCAGCTCTGGTGGATGTACCGGCTGGCGGTCAGCGGCAGGTTCAGCCCGCAGAACATCAGGTCAGACACGCATAGCGACAGCACGAACATGGTCGTCACATGGCCTCGGAGCTTTGGATGCATCAGTAAGGCTATTGTGGTGATCAGGTTGCCTGGAAATAAAAATGGAAGTTAATAAATACATTTAAAGTTACATACACCTGACTAAGCATGAGTACCGCGATATGATATTTACCTATCACGTTTTAACTTTGACAGTTGAACATGATAAAACTTCCGTGATAAAACATATCAGAATGCGGTGTACATGTTGTTAGCCAGTTTCATCCTTTACACATTTCAAGTGGTATAAATATGATAACATCTATGTAACACCGTATAACACGGCTTCAAATACGGTCCCACGGTCAAGTGGCAAGCAGTCCAAATTGGGCCGCTTACCTCTGGACTTTTTCGCTCGTTTTCGTGTACCGACAGTTTTTGTGTCGATTGCCAATTGAAGAGTGAGGGCTGATATTTTCAGGCTTTTCCCTATAATGACAAGGGGGCAATCTGCTACACCTGAGGGGATATATAAACCCATTGATGGCTTTTAAGGTCTTCAATAACTCTTTACTTATGAACAGTTTATTGTGAATATCGCTTGCCTCACATTGTGCCACCTGTTACATGAGGAACTAACATATCTGTCGAAATGTGGGTGTTTAAAGAGGCGTTACATAGATTATGTTACTTGTTAGATTTATGAAGAAATAAAGCATAAAATAACAGACAACACATCGAAATATAATACCTCGAATAGCTAACTCACATTTCGTAAAACAAAATGAAAAGGAAAACAATGCATCTTGTAGATTTCGTCATGAGGCCCATTTTATATACCTTTATCATATCATATACCAGATGGGTTATCACTCTATGCGTCAATTCAAAAGCCATTCCTGATTAATTTACTGCAAATGCCGTCGAAGCTAAAAAACGCTCTGCTTCATCGAGTATCCATTCAGAAACGATCTTTATTTACATCCTAGTATTGAGTGTGGACTATTAATACCAGGGCTCCGATCGCGTTAAATAAGAACGTTTTTTCCGCCAAATCCCAGTCGAAAACGTTACAG
Organism: Parapoynx stratiotata; assembly: GCA_910589355.1. Taxonomy (NCBI): domain Eukaryota; kingdom Metazoa; phylum Arthropoda; class Insecta; order Lepidoptera; family Crambidae; genus Parapoynx; species Parapoynx stratiotata. The sequence goes on from OU342472.1 coordinate 14,776,446, forward strand.
CCCTGTCACACTCCATACTTTGGGACTCGCTTTGGTTGTAACGTTTTCGACTGATATTTGGTTGTGGTAAATACGTTTGTATTTAACGCGATCGGGGCCCTGATAGCGTTCCTGGTTATTATCGTTCAAGAAACAACGTAGAACAGATAAATAATTAATTTTAGAAAGATATTCGAATCATGATTGAGTCAGCGGAGTGAACCGATATTGCTGGTTAGTCATTTATGCCCTTTTCTATAGTTTTTCCCAAATTGACAGTTCTCAAAATGCCATTTTATCTAAATATAATATTGCCGATAGAAGAAGGAAGACCAATGAATGTCGATATGTTATCTTCTTATCAAAACCGGCGGTTTCCTCAACTCGACGTCTAGTTTGCGCCTGTTTTGCGTCGGAGGGTGAATGCTGGATCACTCCAGCCATCCAAGCTCCGCCAGGAAGTCGCCCAGCGCCTTCACGTCGCTGATGGCCTCCCGAAGGTACCCGGTGTACCCAGGTACTTAGTCCAATACAATGTTATTTCCTTTGCCATTTAGCCAACCTTTGACTTAATGTCCAATTGATGGTCTGCTTCACTGATCGGTTGTCTTGTTGAGATTACAACAAAGCGGCTGATCTTCGGTTTGCGTCATCCTTTAAGTGCTTTTTACGGTCGGTTAAAATGGGAGTTTGATTCAAAGTATTAAGATATCAATGTTTATTTACATAAGCCAAGTTATTTATTAATAAGTTATCAAACGCAATAACTTGAACTTAACTTCATGGAAAGTTAATTAAGATAATTACCCACCAATCCTCATTGGGCCAGCATGGTGGTGATAGAATAGGCCATAATACACGGCCTATACTTCTAATGTGTTTATCCATGTAGGATGGCTTGTGCCCAGCAGTGGGGCGTGTACATAGAGAATGGTGACGACAATGACCTTTGTGGAACGACCTGGGAATGGGAACCCAATGGGATGACGATGGACTTCTATATATACCCCTCAAAGAAAAATCGTCCGTCCGTTCATGAAAAGCCATAACCACCACGCTGGTCCAAGGCGTTCTAACCACTACGCCACCGAGCTCCTCCAAAAATAAATGGTTATTATCAGCAAGATTGTTGGTGACGAGTCAGACAAAACCGTCCAAGAAGAACTATGAAGTATCTTCCAGGAAAACTTACGTAGTGAGGAGAATAGTAATTGCGTAAGTACAGCGTATATATCTATTTATAAATACAAGTAGTATTCTATATTTAACTTTCAATACGCGGAAGACAAAAAATACACAACGTCTATTACAGACCGGACAGCAAGCGGCGGACATCATACGATTAAAATCATAGTAAGTTGGTGCATATATTAGGACCTTACCTATGAAATTGGTGTTTCGTATGGAGATTTTGGGGAATTCTGCATTTTCCATACTAAAATTTTTTCAGCTTTCTTCACAACGACAAATCCAAAGATAATAATATTTGGCATCTATCATTAGACAAGCTTTAGTAATAAGTGTAATATCACACTTCATAAAAATTCGGGATTCAAGAGGCACTTAAAAAGAGTTGTCTCCGTGTCCAATTTTAACACAATTAAACTTACAACAAATTATCAAAACAAATCAAAAGAGCTCAAAAATATAGTCTATTTTTAGACGAGGTAATTATTTTTTAGGAATACTCTGAATCTTAATAGTTACAGACAAAATACTAAAAGAGAAAAAAAACACCAATTTCATAGGTAAGGACCCAATATATCCTCACGCCTATAACTCCGAACTTCGGGCAGAAGTGTTAGACCATTTCGCCTGATATGTGGAAGTCTGCCATATGTTACACCCCCTACAGGTAATTGAGTTGTTGCCATGATCATTCACAACGCACAATGATTTGTTAAGAACGTCACTTATGATGTATATCGGTCTTTTATCACGTTCAACTGTCAAATTAAATGGAACTTCAAAATTTGGAGCGATAAAAATGTGATTAATATCATATCGCAGTGCACATGCTTTTCAGGCAAAACCTCCCAATTCGCAATGGTGACATCTTGAAGCCGGCGTACTTATTACCATTGGGCGCCAACTTTCGTCGCTGCCCTACAGTGTCAATGATAGTTCTTTATGTCGAAGACTTCAAACAGCAGTGTTGCGATGGAGCGTACCGCGTACCGTATTAGATATCACTAATGGGTGAGTGCAATGTTTATCAACAGATGGTATCCGCGTTTGATGCCCCTACCACGATCTGTTACCAATGTAGCGAACTAAACAGATCTCAATCGGCGGAACGACGATCGAGTTCCATCCATCCAAAGTCTTTGAACCACTATCCCTCTTTACTCTGGGCTGGTTGTCAGAGGTATAGACGAGTACATATACATAATATATTAGCCCTGATAAGTTTAAATCCTGTAGCCTCGACTCGATATGCACCGGGCGTGATACAGCAAACAATACACTGATTTGTTAAGTCACTGCTGGAAGGCCTTGTCAAGGGATGACACTGGCAAGAAAATGGTCCCATGTGGTGGCCTAATTTAAGACCAGAGTACAGCAAGCAATTACCATTGCAAATTATTCAATAGATCAATTCAATATATTTATATGCTTCTAATGTTGGTAATTTCAGAAAGCTTTTAGCCCAAATACTAAACAGTATTGTATAGACTGAAACAAAGGACATCTATGATATACATCTGACCAGATGGATTACCTTCTTCATTAGTGGATCTAATGAAGAAGGTAATATATTTGTAAGAAGGTAATATATGAATATTTTTCACCTAAATAATTATTTTATCTAAGTGTATTAATGACATCGTCTCTCAATTCTTGTGAATCAGATTTTATTATTTTTGTTCTTGTTCAAATTTGTTCTTAAATTTGTTTAATTAATTTTTCTATGTACATCGCCTCGAAACCTTGTGTATATGCATATCTTAGGTTTAGTAATTTTATGTACAACATCACTCCTCACCTTATTAGTGTAGTTGTAATACGTGGTTAATGTTATTGGTGGCACAATGATAATTAACTATTTAAGTAATAATGTTATCACTAAGACTTATTGTGTACACTGTTTATTAACCTAAATAAAGAGAGAAAAAAAATGTGGCGGCCTAATTTAAGACCAGAGTACAGCAAGCAATTACCATTGCAAATTATTTTCTATTAAATAGCAATAGCAATAGAATCCAATATACGTAAAGCACTTAGCTGTATTGGATAGCAATTGTGTTTCTTTGTTTGACCGCCGGAGGGCGGGCCAAAATAACCTCGAATGCAATTAAAGCCAGCAATTATGAGACAGCTAAAGATATTAGATTGTTCCTGTATGTAGGCTATGATAAGCCCACAAGTGGAGCAGGTAAATGGATCCTAATGACGAGTATAATAATGTTAGTTTGAATGATCGATTATGAACTAACTTTCGGCCCCGGCGATAATGTTGATTTTATCAAAGTAATTTTCCCTTCCAGTAATTATGTGGCTCGAATTATTTAGCTACCTATCTTTATGAACTTTGCTGTATTCTCTCAGTGATGGGCAGAAGATGTTAAGATATGCTCATGCCTAATGTTTAGGAGAGAAGGGAGCCTGTTACAAGCCGGGCAGCATCCTTCTTTACCACTCCAAAACCAGTCTGCTTTAACGATTGGCGGTTCTACTGCAAATATGACCAGCTTGCTGCTATACGAGCGCGCTTATTTTATGAGTGAGGTATTGTAACGTTCTGGTTAACGAAATTCCGATCATACTTTATACATACATACATATCATCACGCCTCTATCCCCGAAGGGATAGTCAGAGGTGTTAAACATACATCAGTTTTATTCAAACTCAGTGGTACTTGCGGTGGGATCGAACACGCGTCTCCCCAACTTTATAACAATCATATTATTTCTATACTTTATCATTTTACCAATACTTTATCATATTATTTCCATGCTGGTTCCTATTGTTTCAGTCATTATTATTAAGCGGAATTCTGATAACTGAACCCTATGGTTGTTTCAGAGGAGCTGTAATTAAAATGTCAGCTTATCAACTGAACATGCTGGACATATGGCACGTCAACTCCAGCGTCTAGAACAGTCATTGGCTTTTAATTCTGCTCGTCTAATCTGTCAGTCACTTGTTGTATCAATAAGCAATTAAAAATAATTGATCCCAACCGTTTTAAATCCTCAACTCTCGCATCTGCCTCAATAAGTATGAACCTATTAAGTTGTTGACAGTAAAATAGCATTACAATTAGTCTGCACATCATCTTTAAATGTATCATTAAAAGTTTTTTGCTTCTGCTTCATGGCAATATGTTCCAGACACAATAAGTCACATTTGGCTGATAGAAATCTGACTTTGATACGAGAGCCGTTGAAGTGTTGAAAAATTTCTTTCCATACAACTCTCTCTTTCCTTATAGCTACACATAATAGCGTAGCAACATATACACTCCCGCAAAAGCATAATGTCCATTTTCCTCCCACTAGACAGGGTTTGAAAGAAACAACTGTATATCTAGATGGTCTATTATAGCAAGATTTCAAAGCAATGCGTGTTCGCATTACAAGTTGATCGACTTATTGCATCCGGTCACTTGACCCCGAGAAAAAATGTAATTCAGATAATAATTGCAATTTATATTTGTCACATTACTTGACAGATATATGTTTCAATAAATAAAGTTCCACTGTGTAGCTTTATATTTTAGGAATTTGAAAAAATATAGGTACTAAATATCTGTTTTAGTTTATAAGGAAGTGTTCCAAACGTTGGACAATTTCGTCGTCAAAACACGGGATTCACACACATCTCTGCGCTGCTCGAGTGGATGCCCTTTGTGTGGAGATACTTCTGTACGTATGTGTTTTACCTATGTATGTGGTTGCCGGAGATGCTCCTCACCCACTAAGAACACACACACACACATGTCACTTGGCCAAAAATATCTTGACCATAAGTTTAGCAAGTAGTAATATATATAACTAACTAGAGGTTTTTGTTCAACTATTAACAATAAACATTTTACTAAAAGAGGTGGGAATGTAATGTTGAGAACTCTGTAAAAAACAAATGCAGTGTTAACAAACACCCAAAAACTTTTTGTAAACTTTAATCGGCTATTGATTATAGCCACGCGAACGACGTCTCGGGCACAATGCTAATAATCTTTTTAATATTAGGTCCTTACCTATGAAATTGCTGTTTTGTATGGAGATTTTGGGGAATTCTGCATTTTCCATACTAAAATTTTTTCAGTTTTCTTCACAACGACAAATCCAAAGATAATAAATAATATTTGGCATCTATCATTAGACAAGGTTGAGTAATATTTGTAATATCACACTTCATAAAAATTATTTATCGTTTTTAAGTGAATGCAAATAAAATGATGTATTCGGGAGGCACTTAAAAAGAGTTGTCTTCGTTTCTAATTTTAACACAATTAAACTTACAACAAATTAACAAAACAAATCAAAAGAGCTCAAAAATATAGTCTATTTTTAGACAAGGTAATTATTTTTTAGGAATACTCTGAATCTTAATAGTTACAGACAAAATACTAAGAGAGAAAAAAAACACCAATTTCATAAGTAAGGACCCAATATAAATATGTTTAGTCGTCGACGCGAGTTTGTAAAATCGGGGACATCTTGTGACTCAAACAATATGGCAGAGAAGCTATAAAATAAGCAATGCTATGCAATTAAGAAATAAGTCCCCTATCTATAAACCAACTTAGCCCCTCGAAGTCTTAGCTTGATAGTTGATACTCCATGGCGGGGTCTCAATGGACCCTTTGTGGGCGGCCAACAGCCCCGATCAAACACTTTTATGTTGCAGTCATTAAATCAAGGAACAAGGCTGATTCATGCGCGCCATTGCCAGGCTTTGAAATTAAGACTGCTTGACGTTGAATTGATATGGTTTTAATACATCTAAAGATATTATGGCTTGAATACTTCGTTCACTGCTTGAATACGCATACTTATTTGTTTTTAAGTTTCTCCTTAATTCTTGTAGAGGAATTTGAGGATTAGTATTGGCGGAGAAAGTCAAACATTACATTTATGTGACGTTTTCTTCAGTTATGAGGTTATGAGAGATAAACGATTTTTTTTTTATAATTTTAGTTTTCTAAGAAATCTAGCAATAATACTTACAACTGGTATAAATGAAAAATGAGAGTGATTTGTCCCTACACAATAAAAAACAAGATTATCGTGCGGAAATACTCAATTGTGACGTGTAAAGCATCGATAAATTTAGAAAAGTTATCGATGAAAGAGATTACTGGTTTAACATTATTAAGTTCGACTCCAGAGCGCATCTGTCGGTTTATTTGTGCAGCTGAACGATTTTACTGCCGATAAACTGTTCTGACACTCGGTCATTAACTATTTTGTTGACACTTCTAAACACGAAGGACTTTCATTCGATCTGTCATTACATATAAATAGGGCGTTGTTATCAAAAAGCAAAATTATGATAGTTAACTTGAACATGTATGAACTGAACTACTTCCCATAAGAACCAAGTTTGAAAAATAATTCTCGAATAGGAAAAACAAACTCTTTCCAGTTTTCTCGTTAGTTCAGATCCAAGAAGCCCTTATATGATTCTATGGATGTTATGTTATGACACTACGCATTATCGAGACATCAATAATGTAAACGGAGATTCATCGCCTTCTTCGAATAGCCGATATTAACCTATCAACGTGCCAGAGTCGATACCTACTGTACACAACATGTTATCAACTACTAATAATAAGCTTACGTATAAATGGTAATTTTCTTGTTTAAATAAATAAAGAACTTGCTAGATGAGGCGATTGAATTCCGAAAAGCTATGAATAGAATTTATTATACATATCAAGATGAAATTAAAACTAGCTAATAACTTTAAGGACTCGCATGAATTATGTATGAATGGAAATATTTTTAGACACGTGTACACTTTGGAGAAGTGGGCCTCGATAAAAGTAAAAATATTTTTTTTTTCATAGATAATTAGATTGCCGGTAATAACAATTTGATATAAGAAGTTGCAACTCTCACAATATATTAAGTAGAGGTTTACCTATGGAAAGAATCAATGATATCTAAGGTCTGAAAGTGGTATCATAAATCATAATGTAAACAAGATTACTTTTAAACCAAAGCTAACAGGAGATTGGAAGCGAAAAGGACATTGATTATTGTATTCGATCGAAAGCGAACTTTGAAGTTAGGGTATTGACGATATTGAAATCAATGCAACACCATAACTGAATTCTAGACAGAGACTAAACATTTTAATGTTTAGACATTTTTATTTTTAAGAAGATTAAAATTTATTTTAAACTTCTTAAAAATAAAAATGTTCCTGATTAATTTTTTTTATAAATCAAATATTTTTCTGTTTTTATGGCTAATAATTATGTCAAAATAAATAACTTACCAACAACTCCTATGACGCTAAAGATGCAAGCACAAACTGCCGCCATAATCGTCGCCTCTCTTGGATAAACCGTCTCATTTTGATCCACAAACAACAAAGTCGCATTTAACTTTTCCATCTTTAAAATAACCTTACACACTATCGATATACAACACAACACAACTATAGCACAACACTACGTTTTAACTCTATACAAGATTTGAATTTCGAACTTTTTCTTGACATTTTATTTTTTAACTGGTCCGACAACGTTCCAATTTGTCCGCCATCTGTTTCGCTTTATGGCTTGTAGATGATATCGGCCGTGGCGAAGCCTGTAACAAAATTAAAAAGATTATGTTACATTTATGTTGTGCATACTAGCACGTGTTTCATTACCTACTGTATTTTCCTCGATATCTATAACTAACTTACAGTCAAATTGATTCTCTGTCTCTGTCTCAATGAAGTCATTTTTAACGGTCCCTTTTTTAATTTGTATATAAGAAAGTGCCTATACACAAAGACACTGTAAACATGTAATAAAGTCGAAAGTGGTTCGAATCCCGCATACGGACAGACTGCGCGTGAAAACGCGATTTTAAAGCCAGTTAAAACGTATACTTATTTAAAATGAGTTTCAAACTACCTAAACATTATAGGCGATAGGTGTAACACAATAAAGAGAGATTTGGTTGGTAAACTTTAAAAAGCACAGCAAATTTTTTTTTTTACATACGACAGGTCAGCTCTTGACCTTCATCTCACTTGATAGTAAGTGACGATAAGACCGAAGGTGGAAGCGACCTTCACTTGTAATCCTCAACAACTGAGGAACTGGCTATCTTACCTCTGATTGCCGGAACACAACAATGCTTAAAACATTGTTATTATGGCGACAAATTTAGGTAAGACGGTGGTAGCTAGCCAGGCGGGCTAAGAAGCCCTACCACCAACCAAACCGAGCAGAAAAACTTCTGCCCCCATGGGGAATCGAACCCGGACCTCCCGATCAACACCCGGTGGTGTGAACCACTAGACCAAAGAGGCGGTTAAATTACTCAAATCCTTGCCATCGGCCACTTCGTTGGCAGGATGAGTCCATTCCATATACGAAGACAGCGTCATAAAAAAGCTGTCCTGCTCACGTTCCTACTAGTCATCACCTTGCTGACCTTTTTTAATAAAAAAAAACAGATCACAAATATAATTTTAAAGACCTAAAAAAAATCAATAAGTTGTGTCATAATTTTGTTTAACTTTACGCTTTGATGATTCATTGATTATCGGGTATGGCTATGTTTGCTTTCAGTATATCAACAATGAGTTATAATGCAATCATTCTACTATTCACTTCCTTCAAGTCCAATATGTAATCAGTGAAAATATATGACATACTAGAATGTAAGCAACAGAAGGCAAATATCCTTACCTATGAAATTGGTGTTTTTATTCTGTCTGAGCAATGAGGAGCAGTACTGACTTTTTATCCCGATAGGTGGCGTAGGAGTAAGTGTACTTTCGTATTCTCTCTAATCTGTGGTACTTTCTGTAGCTGTCATTGGAAAGTTGGAAAAGTTTTGTAAACATCTTTAATTAAATCACTTTATTTCAAAATGACTCAGTGTTGTGCATTATCTTGTAAAAATGTAGGAGTCCATATATTTCCAAAGTATCCAATACGAAGAAAAAAGTGGGAAAATGCTTTGCGTATTAAAAATTTCAAGGCAAATAACACTGCGCGATTGTGTGCAGCACATTTTAAGGAAAGTGATTATTTTGGGAGGAGTATTCATACATGTAAATAAGTAATAACCCTTCTACAACTGGTGTTGTACCGATGCAAAAACAATATAAGCCACTGACGCATTTATCTTTTTAAGCTCACTTTGAAGCTCACGTAAAGATAAAAAGGAATACATTTTAAACGAATAATTTCGTAGAAAATGAATAAAAATCGCAACCACACACTTGACACTCGAAGTAAACAAGGCACAGTCACAGATTAAAAAGAAATGTCTAAAGACCAGTCGTCTAGAGCGCCATCTGCTCCGAGCTTTTAGTATTGCTCCTCATTTGTTCGTAACTATTAAGTTTTAGAACATTCTTATAAAATAATTGCCTCTTCTAAAAATATACCATATATTTGAGCTCGTATTATTTAATTTGAAAATTTTTTGTAAGTTTAATTGTGTTAAAATTAGACACAAAGACAATTATTTTTAACTGCCTCCCGAATACATCATTTGATTTGTATTAACATAAAAACGATGAATATTTTTTATCAAGCGTGTTCACACACATATTCCTAAAGCTTGTCTTATGATACATGCCAAAAATTATTATCTCTGGACTTGTGGTTGTGGAGAAATCTGAAAAAAATTTAGTATGGAAAATGCAGACTTCCCCAAAATCTCCATACAAAACACCAATTTCATAGGTAAGGACCTAATATAAATACCTACATCAATAATCTTCACTCACGATTTCATCTACGTTGCCTTTATTCTTTTTTCTTTTCTTTTAAGGGTCGGCTTCTCTTTATTCTCCTCTGTTACTAGCTCAATATTAACTCCTTCTGATATCAGAATTCCCGCATTCCATCTATCACTTCTTTGGTCTTCCTCTCATCCACACCATTGCTTAAAATTCTCCTTGATAAGGCTTTAAGAATTTAGTTACGTCTATATATAACCATATCACCAAAATAGGTAATCATTATAGGATCAAGGGCAAAGATAAATTGAGTAGTATAGATCGCTATTCCCATATACATGGGTTTTATCGGAATCATAGATAAATTAAGTGATTCCGCTAATATAGTAGCGCCACCTAACGTAATTAGTCGAACGAAGGGGTACAAGCAACAATAATAAGTTTTAGACGAATAAATAACCCATTTATGGGAATATCGATCTATACTACTTAATTTAAGTCCCGTGTGGGTCCGGGACACAAAAAGATTGTAACAACTGCTTTGCTTGCCTAGCATGTCGTAAAAGGCGACTAAGGGCGTATTGGGTACTGGGTCTGTGATTGTGTAGGCGATGAGCTAGCCACTTGTTACTACTCTTTCACGATTTTTCATCTGACCAAACCCAATTTTTGTATGGCTAAATGTGGTCTTAAGGAACACAGTGCTCCTTGGAGTCTACCTACCCCTCCAGGATTACAGGCATGATTTTATGTATGTATGTCATGTACTACTTAATTTATCTATGCCTAGGGTAACGGATATCCATATTCTGATACGTTTTAAATTTTCACAGAGACATTCCTAATTTGCGTGCGCCACTGATCTGTATTTCACGCAGCTTCCTCGCGCATCTCATTTGCGTAAGTTTTTGCGCCATTTGCCCTGGAGAGCTAAACAGTGCGCATCGCCGTTAATTTACATGGTCTGCGGTACACTGAATAATCACACGTGATTGAGTTTGTGGGGGAATTTATTATTGCAGTATTTATAAGTGTACTCTATGGTCCGTTTGAAGCTATAGCTCCCGTGATAGATGTTACGATAATATGAGTACATTTTTACCACGTTTTAATAACTTGTTTATCTTTGCCTCTTTATTATTTATTATTATTTAACAATTTGTTGCACACACACAAAAAAAATACAATAAGCAATACAAAAGAAAACAGGTAACTGAGTACAAAAGGTAGGGTTTACTCCTAATAGAAATGTCTTCCAACCCACCTGCGAAGGAAAAATGCTGAGGAGTAAATTGAGTCGCGTGTACTTAGCAATATATACATATTTGTTACATACATATATACATACATTTATATTATATATATTTTATATATACATATTTGTTTGTCTGATTGTATTTTTGTAACTCAATTTTGAGGCACTTCCGGAGTAGCTATCGGTCAGAAACTTTGGAAATAGTTTAGAACCCGGTGAAAATGCAACTTACAACAACTACTTTCAAAATTTTAACAACTTTTCAACTATTGACTAGTGTAACAACACCAATCAATAGATGGCGCTGTTTGCAGTTAAAAAGAGTAAAATAATAATATTAGGTTTAAAATGTAGAAAATATGTACTTGATACCCTTTAGCGGGTATAAGATTGTTGTGTTTTGGGGGTTCGAGTTCTTGTGGTGGCAATCTGTTTTGTGTTTTTTTTTGTGCACTTGTTTATTTGTGTAAATTCTCTTCAAACGATTTATTATATATTATGTGGTTTGCTGAAACTTGACTGCATTTTGAAAGTTAATTACTATAAAAAGATTGGTATTTCATACAGGTATAAATATTTTTTTGTTTTAAATCTGTGGATAACGGTGTTGGTTGTACAATTAAATATTTCAGAATTGTTTAAATGTTGTGTATAGAAACATATTGTACAATTGTTTGTTGTCTCAATAAATAAATAAAAAAAAAATCTAAATATATAATAATTGTTGATTATTATTTTGCTCCTTTTAAAAACGCGGGATATTTAGAATTTTTTAATAAACCAAACACATACAATTATGTTGCTAGACCAGCTTAGAAAACATGTGATAAGTATCTTTCCTAAAGGAATACTACGTCATCAACCTTTATGTGGATACTATCAGATTGAACTCGTTCATGATTTTTATCAGAACTTAAGTAATTTTAGTTTAATTTCATCGCTTCGGAGTTCGCCTTAACTTCTGGATGGGATAAGTAATCAAAGTTCTGCCATGCCAATTTTTAAATTTTATTGGAAAGTTTGAAGCATTGAATAATTTGTAAACATGACGTTATATCCTGGAGGCGATTACTGATTACAGATAGATATCACCGAGGTAACCAAGAATTTTGATGACACGCCTATCGATTAGTCAGTTGTCCGTTTGTCCAAATATTTCAATATATTTTTCTGTTTTTTTTTTAATTTTGTATTTTTGCCATTGAAATAAGTACTATCTACAACTCGATGATTTTTAAACATTAGTATACCAAAGACACAGAGTGCCATAGACAAGCAATACGTTAACCATAGTGTTATCTAGAGCGCATTATCGGCTTCACAGCTAACCGTTAAAGAATATGGTTTAAGTGCATTCCACCTTGGGTTTGTTCAAATTGGTTATAACAGGATGCATATCGGAGACATATTAAAATGACCTGTATTCCCAAGGGATTTCAGTGCTTTTTCTAACAACATGAGATACTAAGACGTACACAAATTAAATTTGATTGACGGCTTCGTTAAGTAGTCCTTACGAATAAGTGTTTATAGTGGTTTATATATACAAAGCTACTTTAAAAAAAATAGGCGATGTTTGTGAAAGAAGGCGTCTCTAGTCTTAGACGATGTTGATTATTAAATAAAAATCATTAGGTTTTAGGTCCCATAATTATTAATTAGGTATTGCCAGAAAAACTATTACAATAACTATTATATAATTTTGTCTCTGCCCCTCGGAATCGTCGGATTCACGGATTCGATTCGGAAAGTCAGGTCCCGTCTCGCTCTAATTCGCCGCAATAAAAAGTGACAGGAATAGAGATTCCGTGTTTCGTTTAGTTTCCGACAGTATAGAATAAGGGGCTGGTCTAGTGGTTCACACCACCGGGAGTTGATCAGGGGTCTGATTTCGATTCCCCGTGGGGACAGAAGTTTTTCTGCGAGGTTTGGTTGGTGGTAGGGTTTCTTAGCCTGCCTGGCTAGCTACCACCGTCTTACCTAAATTTGTCGCCATAATAACAATGTTTTAAGTCAATTGTGTTCCGGAAATCAAAGGGTTAGATAGTCAGTTCCTCAGTTGTTGAGGATAGTTCCTCAGTTGTTGAGGATTACAGGCGAAGCTCGCTTCCACCTTCGGCCTTATCGTCACTTACCATCAGGTAAGATGAAGGCCAATAACTTACCTGTCATATGCAAAATGCTTTAAAATGCTTTACATTTAAATTTAAATGTAAAGTACTGAATATTTTGCAACAGACAGACAAGTCCAAATAGAAATAAACCTGACTCTGAGAGCGGCGGCGTACCGACCACTCGACCAGGAAGGTCGTTATATGTATGTATTAGGTCCTTACCTATGAAATTGGTGTTTTTTTTCCAGTATATGTAAGTATTTTAGTTGGTTGGAATTTTATTCTGAATTGCCTCCCCATTGAGGGATATAGAGTATACATACTATTACATACATTATATAAACGAGTATGTATGTTCCATACCCCCATTACAGAACACGCGTTGTTTGTTTACGTTCTCACCGTTGGTCCTGCGCGCCGGACATGCATACAAACTGCCCCTAATGACCCTTTACGATGCCCCTTAACTGTCCTCTCGCACCATGCTTGGTGACATGCATCCTTAATACAGCACCGAGAGAACCGCTCCCACTTCAGGGGGAACGGTCAACTAATGATTAGGAAGTTCAATTATTAATAGTTCCTTGCAGATGGATTAGTTGATTTTAATAACGGTTTCGATGTTTCTGATTGTATTGACAATGGTTGGCCTTGAAGTATATGAATCATGTTATATAGATAGATGACCTCCGTGGTCGAGTGGTCTGTATGTCGGTCTCAAGGTGTCGCCATCTCGAGGGGTTTTGGCTTCGATCCCCGGTGGGGGCAGATGTTTGTAATAAATATAGGAATTTGTTCTCCAGTCTTGGATTTATATAAATATTCAGGATATTTATAAGTGTTTCTCTATTGAATATATTTATCAGTCATCTAGTATCCGCAACACAAGCAGCATTAGTGCTTAAAATGGAGCTAGTTGATAGGTGTCTGAGGATATTAATTTATTTGTTTTTATTATTAAATTTTGTTAACCGCTGCTCCGGATTCTTTGCTCTGAGGTCCTATGTAACGAAAATGACTTGACAAATTTATCAATTATTGATTTGCCATTAAACAACGTTGACCCCCCACGAGATGGACGGAGGCCGTCGATCGTGCGATCGCAGGAAGGCAGGACAAATGGTCGTGATATCCTTGGGGCACGAGATCTTCTCATGTGCTGGATGCTTTACTAGAGTGCTATTGTCTTCAGCCTATATACGTCCCACTGCTGGGCACTGGCCTTCCTCATGGAGAAACACACGCGGAGGCCGTAACACCACCACGCTGGCCCAAGGCGGGTTGGTGGGTAGAAAAAATATTGACGTGCAAAAGTATTTCATGTAAATGTAAATTCATTTCAAAGAAACAGTCGCAATACCGACCGGCACCAACGGCTAAAGTGCATTCCGATCCACGGAGGAGCTCGAGATCACAAAGTTTTGGTCACCATCTACGGCCTGACCATGGCGAAGGTAGCTTTGTTTTCAATCGAAAGCTAAAGCGTACTAACCACTATGCCACCGAGCTACACTTCAAGGCTCAAGCTATACAAGAGCTCTCTTAGTATGGGAGATTGTCCTCTGTGCCTACGTAGCTTTATTTTGGTCTATATTGGATCAAAATAGAGCCGAATCTGGGTCTGTGATTGTGTAGGCGATGATCTAGCCACTTGTTACTGATTTTTAATCTGACCAAACCCAATTTTTGTATGGCTAAATGTGGTCTTAATCTTAAGGAACACAGTGCTCACTTGACTCTGCCTACCCCTTCGGGGATTACAGGCGTGATTTTATGTATGTATGTATTGGATCTATTTTGTGCTTGGGGCCTAATGTACAGGGGAAATCCAAAATGTTAATGGGTCATGGGCACCTCTAGGTTGAGTGATGAAGATGTCAATCTTAACAACTGTACAAATGTGGATACTTTTTTGGACACAAGTTTAACTAGCAACGGGCACAAAACGAGATACAATAGAAACATCTATGGTGTTCGCGGTGCCCGCCAAGAGGTTAAAGAGCGAGTTAGTAATGTGTGTTTAGCATTTAACCCTTTTTATGTTAAAACAACGGACAACATACAACAGACAAACAAAAAACTAGAATACAAGAGAAAATAAAATTGGTTTCATTCTATTTTGAAACATCCGACACGGGTTTTGTAGATTTTATTTTTATTTTTATTTTATTTAGACACACAACAGAGTACAGTTACATAGTACATACAATAAATTAGCTATAAATTTAGGGTACAGACTGTACTCCAACAACATGCGTCCTAAAATTTACAATCGTTCTGTGAATCAAATTTTAGACAATAATGACATATGTTTATAATAGACAAATATAAGATATATAAATAAATAGGTAATTTAAATATAGGTATACTATAAAGTGACATAAACAATACATATTATTATTTTCAAACTTACATACAAAACTAATAATTTGGGATTTGTATACGCAATTAAACACAATCATGTACTCTATATAAGAACATATTACATATTACGAAAACTTGTTGATTAACATTAAAAGAAATTCGCCAATGAGTACAGATGGTATATGCTTTGCATAAATTGTTTGTTGTGCGAGACGACATCGTATTCATGAAATTACAATATTATCTGCAAAATATAATTACATGGAGTTAAATAGACGTACGATATTTAAAAGCGTTTTTGTGAGAGTAAAATAATGGCGTCTATTGTTGACACATTGTGATTCCTGACACGGTGTGACTGTATATAAAAACTGAAGTATGGACGATAAATCACAGCAAATTAATACCCATGAACGCGAGATTGGTTGCTTTCTACATGAAGATCAATAAAAACAATGTTAGAGCCACGTAAATGTAGCTCTTAACGACTTTATTATTAAAACTCTTTTCTCTTTGAGTTATAATTAACAGCTAGTAAAAGACACTCGAATCTCTTAACACTTAGAAGTTTGTAGTTTGTTTTTTTTTAAGCTGGGTCCGTAAAAGTTTGTTGTTTTGTTTTTTAATTGATTTATTGCCGCATTTTCCAATCTTAGGTAATTAAATTACGTCTCCCAAACTGCACATCAGTTTGACGACCTTTATAGTTTAATGTTTTATATTAGTTACATAATGCTCTTTGAACAAACTAAAAGAAACTAAACAACTCTTGTGCCTTGACTATGAATATAGATCAAAGTTATTTCAGGAATCACTATTTATAGGGTATCGATAAAGTATGAGTACTCCGAAAATAGCGGCACGGTAATGGTTCGAACAATCCCTCAACCCGTGTTCTAAATAGTAAAACAAACAGTGGACACGTCCTAAGTCGGTCAGGTGGGGGAGGGGGGGCGAGGAGCGAAAGGGAGAATAAGAAAACAACATATCATCATGTTTATACCTATGCTATCACCAAAATCATAACCCAACAGCCAAATGCCTCTTTAAGCCAGCCATTCTGACGGTCACAGTCACGGGTGTGCTTTCTTCACCTTTCCTACATAAAACCGATACGAGACAAATTATGATCATGCCTGTATGGTATACCCGAAGGGTTTAGAAGAAGAAACAACCCTTATATTTGGCCTCACAATGGTAAAGTCCATAGGGGGGAAGTCAGTTGCCATGCACCAAGCACACTAAGAGGCGATATTCTACATTCAAGTTTTGCAGGCATTGATTCGACCACCTCCGTATTAAATGAATAAGAAATGTAAAAAAATGAGTTGGACTCGCTGTAACTATCCTTTTATGAGAACGATTCGGGTCCTCTCAGCCGAACCAAAAACTATCGTATGGCATGTTACAGAAATCAAAGCAAAAGAAATATTGCAGTTCAATTTTGATTTATACACCAAAATATCATTAATTATGTTTAGTACATCTGGTGAAATTTTGATTTCACCTGATAGTATAGGTCCGGTATTAATTTAGTCGCGTGGTAATGGCTCATTAAAAGAATACTACCAACCCATCTCTTCCCTTCTGAGTTGTAAAAGGCGACTAATGGACTTAGAACTGCACAACATCCAATGGCGACGGGCTCACCACCTGTCACGCTGAGCACATGTGCAGTCACTGCATGGTAAAGCGCGGACTGTGGCAGTGGTCTGCTTTTCCGGTGCTTTTACCTAGTCTCTGACTAACCCTTAGGGTTAGGGTAGGATAATAGCCATGATTATATGTATGTAGGTATGTGAGAACTGTTTCTCTACAATTGCCAGTAAGCAAAGACTCCTGCACACTGTCATTAAAAGCGAAAAACTCAGATTTTTTTTATTATTGTAAGCACACGAACCCGTGTTGGTCCGGGACACAAAAGACTGTACCAAATGTATGTCGTAAAAGGCGACTAAGGGCGTATTGGGTACTGGTTCTGTGATTGTGTAGGCGATAAGCAAGCCACTTGTTACGATTTTTCATCTGACCAAACCCATATTTCGTATGGCTAAATGTTTCATAAGGAACACAGTGCTCCTTTGACTCTGCCTACCCCTTCGGGGATTACAGGCGTGATTGTATCTATGTACAAAAAATATGATCCAATCGACATTACGCTATTCTATTTATATCGAATATCGTCGTTATGTCTGTCGTCCATACTCCACACGCTGTTCGTGTGGCCCGTCCCTTAGATGAAATACGACTATGGCCCGTTCAAATCAAGGCATTAACATGGCGCCTCAATATCTCAACCAGGCCATACGTCTCGGTATCTTGTCGCGTTTATGAGTTATACTTCAATTAAAACAATTACGAGCAAGAAATAAACGTAAATAAACTTGCGTACTCTATAACGCAAGTAAATATTATTATCCACAGTACATTTGTGGCAGTATAGTACTCAGTATTATACTGCGCGCTTCATCATACGAGAGTGGCAAATTAGCACAGATAATAAGGTAACCCTAGCCTATATATAAGCTCAAGTACCTTAAGCATTACACCCTTATGTCTACTCTGTAGAATAAATAAATTAAAAAAAAAACATCTTCAGACATTCACACCTATCAACTAGCCCCATTTTAAGCATCTAATGCTGCTTGTGTTACGGACACTAGATTACAGATAAATATATTTAATAGATGAATATATATAAATATCCTAAACACATATAAATATTTATAAGCATCCAAGACTGGAGAACAAATGCCTGAATTCATTACCCAAACAATTGACCCCACCGAGGATCAAAACCAGAACCTCTCGAGATGGCGACACCTTGAGATCGGCATACAGACCAGACCACTTGACAACGGAGGTCGTCAAACAAACATGCCACATGTTGATAGCATGATCTCTCACTTTGGGAACTAATGTTTTAGATCATTAGTTCTCAAAGTGGTCCGGGTGGTTTTGGGAATATGGTAGAAATGTAGCTGCAGGGGGTCCACCGGAACCAGATATATTTTAAAAGTGGTCTATGAGAAAAATAAGTATGGGAACCTCTGCTTTAGATGAACGCGACGTCCGACGGTCTCGTACCGTAGTAGTGGGTAGTGATATCGGTTAATAGTTGCTACTTTATATTCCAGGAGTTTTTGGTTATAAGTGGGCGCGAGACCCGACCGACGAGCGACGGTACTGCGAGCCTTTTCACACCTCGAAGGACTAATGTTGTATGTACGATTTAAGCCAGACTAAACAATATACTGTTAGCACTCACAACCTCAATCTTTCTAATGATTAACAATAATACGTACTATAATCTACCTTTGTTTACAAACACAGTTAATTTTCTAACAGTTCCATAGTTATCCCGATATTGGCCATCGATTGGCGTGACGTCATTGGTGTGATAATGTCAATACCACTTAATTAGTTAATATTTCGGTTTATTTGGTTGGTTAGCAATTAAGTTTATTAGTCGGTGTCTGTTTAGATGGAGTTCGTTGCCTCTTTCAGCAATAAAAATACCTATGAATTAATTGAACAAAAAAACTTATTTCGTTTTCAAAACAGTTGATGAAACGGTTTGTGTCATGTGCACAACAGAGTATGTGAGTCTCGCTAAGAAATACATACATATAATCACGACTATTATCCCGTGATTATCCCCTAAGGGTTAGTCAGAGACTAGGCAAAGGCACCGCAAAATCAGTCCACTGCCATAGTCCGCGCTTCACCAAGCAGTGACTGCACTCAGCGTGACAGGTGGTGAGCCCGTCGCCGCGATGGGTTGGTAGTTGGTACTATTCTTTTAAAGACCGTTACCACAAGACTAATAAAGAAAGCTAAAATAACATAGTATAACACAAATATAGTTTTTTTATCAAGAACAAGTAGTACTTCATTGACCTTACCTAATCGCTTTGACATGACTAAACACGTTAAGATTTCGCAATAAAGAATTTTTTATTCAATTTCAACCTTTCAAGAACTCGTTATAAAATCTCAAAGCGAAAATCAACTTTATTGTTAAGCGGAAAAGATTAACAATATTTTTTACGTAACCGAAAAATGTTCAGTTTCCGTTTGAAAACCATAAAATGGTTTGCGGTTAGCGGTGTAATCTGATGTATCATTCAATACATCGTTTGATTCATTCATTAGTCAGCTGTTAGTCACTTTTCGTCTACTTTCTAACTGCAGCAGGTAAAAATCGAAAAATTTATTCCTTTTACGTAAAGACACGTTACTTTGTATTCGGTGTTACATCACGCGTTGTCGAGGACATTCGCAGGGAATTACAATAATGAAAACAAATTGTTCATTCAGGTACCTATAGTATTGTTCATACCGGTTTAAGTTTTCGAAATTTGTACAATAACAAACGTCACCGCAAATTTCTTAGGTGTGTTGTGGATTTGTTTTATGACATAAATTGAGTAAAAGAGGTTAAGGCCTAGGCCTAGGTTCAGCAGTTGATATGATAAGTCAGCTTTTGATTACCTCTTGCCTGATGGTAAGCAAGATGAAATCCAATGGGAAGCATGCTTGCATCCAATTTAAATCATAAGAGCATGGATGAGGGTAGTAATTAGCATAAGTAAATTACGCGTATGATATTGCTATTGCTAGTCATATAGCAATGGTCGTCTCTACAATAAATCTGTATTTAGACACATTTTAAATCAGATAATTTTTTTATGGGATTTTGTATGGAATTCTTCAAGGAATCCAGGTAGAATCCATCGTTCAGTTGTGTACAGATATTGCAATTCACGAAGGCGACTAAAACATTCGAGTTTAAACTCTATCATAAGGCGTTAAGAGCAAAACCACGCCATCATAAAATGCAAAAAATATAACACATACGAGCATATACCAGATGTGTTTGTACCGCGCTATCACATGGTTCAAGGACGGCATCATCCTCGACTCCTCGTCCAGCCAGTACGTTATCAACACTGTGGACTCTAGCTCGAACCTAACTGTCGTACCCCAGGCCGATGAGGACTTTGGCACTTTCACTTGTGAGGTGAGTTGGACGATCACAAACAAAGAATGAACTTATGATGACAACTGAAAAGGGACTTTAAGTAATTTCTTGAGAGGCGATTTTTGTGGGCACATTCATTTATTCATTAGACGGAATTCCCTACCGACATAAATATATTCCCTCCGTCCGCGTCCTGCTATTTGGGTTTTTCAAAAAAGAAGTTTGAGAAGGCTCTGATTTGTAATCCATCAAGGTGGCTTGCTGTTTCCTGCTGCTCTGGTTACTACATATGGACTCAACCGCAAAAAATACACATACACTTATGTTAAAAATTTTATACAATATAGTTTTATCATTATAAACTATACAGAAAGTATGTAACGTAAGGACAACAGCGTTATAAAAATAATTTTAATACATTATGTGTTGTGTGTTTTGCTGTTGATCTTCAACTGTTATTTGATTCATTAAAAAACAATCCTGTTTAGGCTGCCGATGTCGTGAATTACTTTCTTTTGGGTGCTATTTAAACAGTTAGCAAAATATTCAAATTTTGGTCAGCAATAAAATGCAATTGGTCAGCTAAAATAACTAATTAGGCAGCTTCATTGATTATTCCTAGATTGTATACATTTCGGGAAAAATACATACCTTTCTGCCGAGATAATTATTTTGCAGACCAACTAATTATTCTGCTGACTAAATAAGTATTTTTCTGCCCAAATATTTTTTTGGCTGACCAAATAATTAAATGGCTGCCCAATAAATTACTTCTCTGGTCAGCCGTGACCTTCCTCAACTTTACCTACGTGATACATTCGAAGGGGAAAGAACATAGTAAACAGGAAAATATAGCGTGAAGTTCCAGTGACGTAGGCTAATAAACACCTTACGAAATAATGGAAAACTTGTATCCAAGATTTAACTTACGCTTCTCTGCATGAAAGCCTCATCATAATTATGAACGATGTATTAGGTCCTTACCTATGAAATTGGTTTTTTGTATTCACTTCATAAAAATTATTTATCGTTTTTAAGTGCATGCAAATAAAATGATGTATTCGGGAGGCACTTAAAAAGAGTTGTCTCCGTGTCCAATTTTAACACAATTAAACTTACAACAAATTATCAAAACAAATCAAAAGAGCTCAAAAATATAGTCTATTTTTAGACAAGGTAATTATTTTTTAGGAATACTCTGAATCTTAATAGTTACAGACAAAATACTAAGAGAGAAAAAACACCAATTTCATAGGTAAGGACCCAATATTTATTGATCGAAGTATGAGCGTTATGTAAATGAATATGGATTAATATATTAAGCTGTGTTATATTATAAAATACAGAAGTTAGGCACACATCACAAGTTCTTAAATTTTGTCTTATATACTATATAATACATATATATTATATGTAATATATATTATATTATTTAATGTATGTTGCCACTTATTATTATACACAATACACTTTAAATAACTTAATAACTATAAATATTATTTAGATTATTTATTGCGTGTAGGCATATAATTTTATATGTCTTTATGCTAAAGGTATTTGTATCTTTTATGGTGTATGAGAGTAGCAGTGCACTATCTAGAATTGAAGTACATACATATTTTCTCTTTTTTTTTTCTTGGCATCTACGGAAGACCAGCGTCGGAGCATTATTCAGATGCATCGACTATGCTGAGTAGATACCTATTAAGCATCGTGATGTATACAACATGTCAAATCTATTATTATATTCAGTGTATCATGGTTCTTAATAAAGTTTCATTCTTTCTTTCTTTCTTATCTTTACGTTTTACTACTGCTTTATTTTCATAAGTACCGAATACATTATTAAAACAACATGAGTAATAGCTCAATGTAAAATACTGCCTAAGTAGCAGCGCGATACGTGATTTATCACGCGATTATCACGTTTATATCACGCCCAATTGTCAGATGACAGATTGTACATTGACAGTTGAACGTGATAAAAACCTGATATATATCATAATGCAGTGCTCATGCTAAGAGGGCTGAAATGCTTTTGAATACTAGATTATCTATACATACATATAAATAAACTGTAGAGGTCGAATGTCTGCATATAGAAAAAAAATGCCCAAAAAGAGGGAAAATATCAAAAAAAAAATTGTTTCTTTGTTTGTACGGGCTAATCTCTTAAATGGCTGGACCAATTTAAATGAAATTCCGCAAGGTGATACCTTATATCCCTGGTCAACATCTTAGATACTTTTTATTCCGGAAAATTAAAGGACTCCCGTGGGATAGTTAAAACACCAGTAACCGCGGACGAAGTCGCGGGCAACAGCTAGTTTAATGAATATATTTAAAAGTTCATTAACTCCCATGACTCTTAAGACCTAGTGTGTGTGGGACTTGGTCATCTATGTAAATTCACTTAATGTTTTATGTAAAATCAATACGATGGGTATAAAATACAACATTATTCTTTAATGAACTTCTTAAAGTATAAGTTAATGTTCACCGAAACAGATGTAGGGTAGATTAGTGAAGCACTTAGCGTTGGTGTTGCATCAAGAAGAATCGTGCGCACGCGCATTCGTTGCGAAACGCGTAGGATCAGGGCTGCCAACGAAACCGGACAGCAAACAGTGCGAGCACAAAACTTCGACAGTTGCCATATTGAATCGAAAAAAAACCTTAAAATTTTCATCATCCGATTTTTAAAGAATTTGTCAATCTTAGTCATCATATTTTGTTCATCGAGAGTTCTATGCTTGTAGCCTAGATTTGGTTGATCTTATATAACTAACTATCAGCCAGGTACGCTGTATTGACCATGTTATCCGGAAAAAGGGTAGAATTACGGAGAACTAAAGTCACTCCGATGAAAAGATTTGTGAATATTTCGTGAAATTTAGCAGGTACTCCCAAAACCACCCCGCAATCCGCGTATTTAGGACCTTCAGGACTACTGCTGCTGATAGTGGGACCTCCACGGCGAGATGCCTACCAGAGGGATATTCTCTAGTGGTGGATCACCACTTGAGGATGCACCAAAGTCCTCGCCTTCCTCAAAAAACCGATGAAACCTTAATCAGGTGGTGGTTAAACTCATCCCACACACATCCACCGCGCGGCAGCGGTAGGTAATGTCGGTGAATCCTAATTAAAAAATCTTTTCGGAATGGCAACCCTAGTAGTGACGTAAACAGACGGCTGGGCGCTCGGTGTAGTACAAGTGTCTTTATTTCTGCTCACACTGCGGAGCAATGCTCCTTGCCGAATATCAAATGACACAATGATCTTACTGTTATAGTGACTTACTGATTCAAATATATTTTCACCAATTAATGTCTTTAGTCGAATTGATATAGATGTTTATTCCGCAGTCAACGCAGACAGCTCGGCTCATTTGCGCCCCCCGGCACCTGATCAGCTCCGCTTCAACACGTTGTCCACCTGTGGACAGCGCGTTGTCAACCAGTAGGAGTCACATGATCAACGAGTGGTCAACGCGTTACCCGCCAATAAATGAGTAAAATAACGAGTAATCTACTCGAAACCTGCACGTGGTAAGCGTGCGAGCAACGGACACACCCGTGGACCACGCGTGGACAGTTCGTGAACGAGGCGATCTTATAACAATACGGAGTTGATGTAATAAGCGCATGTCTATAGAAATGCATAAAAAGAAACTAACCGCTCGAGGCGAGGCGGTGCGGGTCGGGTGCCGGAGTGGTTATAATGAGTTTAAAGGACTGGTAGGATTCACTACAAAGACCTGCCCAATGACGCAATAGACTAATAGAATGTTAACTAATGTGTAATCTTGCATAAGGACAATTGGACAGCCTTTTAAGTCTTCCGGTTGGAGTCTCTGCAGTACAAATGTGAGCTACCCAGTGCCAATAAACTAGCGACATGGCACTTAAAACCTTGGGTTCCATCAAAAGAGGCGTGAAAAGGCATCTTGTGAGCCAGCAAGGTCGCTGGGCCTGCATCCTTCGCAAATGGACTTATCTACTGCTTACCATGAGGTGGTGTTAAGTCATTTGCTGGGCTGATTATAAAACAAAAACTGTTGGCGCCCTAAACCTTGACATTTAAATATTTTAAAAAATTTAATGCCCACACGCAGCTTTCCATTTTCTTCGCAGCCAGTCTACTATGGTAAAGTTTAGATCCAATTTTAGCATAGTTGCGATCGCCGTTACTATTACAGTTGCAAGTCATAATTAATATACATAACATAAGGTTAGACGCTATAATCTTAATTACAGTATAATTTTCAAACTAGGTCAGTTGAATTAGTTGAATAGAAGCGAGCTGTGACTATGAGAACTGAGCACATGTTTTATTACTTTAGGTTTCACAGGCAGACAGAACAACAGAGATATTACTTCAAGTACAGACGAAACAATAATAACAATGCATGTGTTAACGTCCTTAAAACCTTGGCAGCACAATCAAATTTCCAACAACACGCTTTTTTCGATTGTTGGCAATTTATGGTAGTAGTTTATTTTGCAAAATAAAAATAACATGTTTTTATTAATGATAAAGATACGTGTCACATGTAAATTATAAAAACGTCTCCCTCACTCCTTAAGGTAACCCGTAAACAGATTTGACTGTAAAATGAGAAGAAAGATACAAATCATTCGTCATTGTATGGTAATGCGTTATAATTTCAGAATTCGAAATGTTGTCTAGTGAACAACATTCGAAATACATAGATAATAATTGAATACAATAGATCTTTACAATACACTAGGTAAATAAACGATAAATTTTACGTTAAAGTTCGAATATGATTAGCTTGAGGCCGTTAAAACTGAATGGTATTGAAATGGTGCTCTGAGATCATCGATTGTCTAGGAATATAACTACAGCTCTTAGGATATAATTTTTTGTCAGACAATAATTTATGAAGAGGTGCGATTTCAAGGCATTTTGTAGTCATTCAGTTACCATTTACATTAAGGTTGAATCAATAAGACTGCACCTCTATATTTTCCTCCCTATTCCCAATAATTGTATTTGGGGTGGACGCAAAATTGACCTCTTCTTCCACCCTCTATTCTCCTATATTCGTCTTGTCATCGCACAATGCATTTATCTTTCCTTAGTATTCGTGTTAACATAAAATAGGTCAGTGTGATTTGAGTTGCACTGTGAAAAATCGCTATGCATTTGGCACTCTAGAAGAAGAGATATACACCAAAGACAGAAAGAAATGATTTCTCAAAGAAAAATTCTCTTCAATCTTTGACTCATATATTGCATCTTGCATCTATAATGTAACATAAGATGAATTTTATAAAATTAACAAGCTTCTTCCAATCTATAATAGGTACAGTCGAGTTGATAAATGTTTGCACGTTTGACAGATGATGGTCTTTATTCCCTTCAAATAAATATGAGTAATTTGCCGTAACGTAGTAAATTTTAATAATAAGTAACATGCCACAACGAACTATGATGTTCTATACGGGCCCTTGCTAACCTGCACTAGTATGTCAAGATTATGTTGTCAGATGTCACTACTAGAGACCAATAAAATGTCACTAGGTATACAATGAACGCCTTTATTCCACTGTCTAATACATGCGAGTTTGTCATAAGAACAGTGTAGGTCAAATTATTGTGCAATACAACGATGCGGACATTTGTCAACTAATTAAAAATAATAAAAAAATGGTTTGTACAATAACCTCTTCTTTTTTTTAAGTCGGTTAAAAAATATGGCAATACGTTCCATTGGTTTTGAAATTACCGAAAAACACAGATACAATTCAAGTAATACGGAATTTACGACTCAATCTGTCATCGACATTGTTGTAACTTAATGATATTATCGAGTATTATAAATAACAGTTATAACAGTTGGCGTAAGTGTTAGTTGTGTATCTTTTGCGCGATACGGCGATAACCTATGATCCTGGTTTAGCGTTCAATGCGCTAACTGCGAATATCTATGCCTGGTGAAATACGAAATTAAATAAGCAAAATATCCAATCCCGCGGGACAATAATGTACGTAGGGATCGTAGCAAGTAAAAGCGTGTACTTATTCTCTGCCTGCCAGATTGTTTTTAAATCGCGTAAACCTAGTCCACAAATTCGCTTTAAAAATAATTTTTGATGTCAATAATTTTTTTCTCAGAACCATAAATCAATATGCTATACTTTTATTTTTAACTCTTTAAGCATATCCAGTAAAAATTGGTCAAAATTGAAAAAAAAAATTGACTTAAGCCAAAACATTTTGTGCACTCGTGACTAAGATTTAAAGTTGGTGCAAGGTAGGTACCTACATTTACGATCTGCCTCCATGTTTTGAAGGTGAAATTACGAATACCTTCTGTGTATAATGTGGCTAGGTCACTTGGAAATTTGGCATCCAGTCTGTACTACTTCAGAATGGGTCTACATGAATAATGACGTCACACAGCCCTAATTTTGTTGGAGTATATTTTTCAAATTATAAGTGTTGTAAATACAACTATTAAGGACCTATACGTAAGAAATATAACGTGATCATCACGCTTATTCCAGTGGAATAGGCAAATTATATCAACTCAGTATATTCAACTAAGTAGCAAGCATCGGTGTTTGTAACGAGTTTTATATAGGTCGAGGGATCGAAAACAATATGGACCTAAAAAAACAGACTTTGAGACCGACAGGTGGTGTGCGCACGCGTCGGGTCACGTGTCCATACCCAGACCTTACAACCCTAACACAAAAAATAGTTAAAGTTACAAACGCAAGGTAATAATATTGGTATTATTAGTAGACATATACTCGTATTAACGCATGGAATATTAAAAAAATTGGGTTTAAAGGTTCATGAATTAGCTTCTAGGATTAGAGGCATTTCCCATCTTCCTCCGAGAGAATCGTCCTCAGTCAATATACGTCCCACTGCTTGGCACAGCCCTTCCTCGTGGAAACAATGTTGGTGGGTAGAAACAGTTGCAATGGCAACCGGGACCAACAGTTAAACGTGCCGAGTTCGAGATCACAATGTTTTAGTCACCCATCCACGGCATGACCATGGTAAAGGTAGCTTTGTTTTCGATATGGAAAGTCATAGCGTAGGTACTAACTATTACGCGCTGAGCTCCTCCGGGAGAATAATAGCTGATTTTAAGCCCTTGGTTGGGCATTAGACTTTGTGTCATCGTCTTCTGAAGCCATATTCAGGGATTGATGGGAAGAAAAGGTATGAGTTTACTTTTGTTAAATCTAAATTAAACTCACTTTAGACTTTTGACTGTCTTTTAAAAGAATTAATGGCTGTGTCATAGTGTTATTCCATTGAGGATTGTATAAGGAGAGTAACTGTGAATTAATAATAGATATATAAATGAATTATGGGGACGTTTGTGCTCAGTAACGACAGTAATGTGACATAGGAAGCGCCAACAAGACTCCATCTTGCCTTGAATGGTCACATACGTAGAGCGACACATTACTTTGTAATTAATACGAATTAATTGATTATACCTATTGACTAGAATAGTGCCTATTAGACTACACACGATACATGTCGCAAGTACTTAATAAGAGTACAACAGGTATATATTTTTCTTTACATATGACAGTTATGTTCTTGGCCTTCATCTCACCTGATGGTAGGTGACGATAAGGCCGAAGGTGGAAGCGAGCTCCTCAACAACTGAGGAACTTGCTATCTTACTTCAGATTGCCGGAACACAATAAATGCTTATAACATTGTTATTCGAATCAGGAACTCCCGATCAACACCCGGTGGTGTGAGTGAACCACTAGACCAGACAGGCGGTTAAAATATTCGGTAGATTAATAGGTCTATTTGCTCTTATATTGTGACAGTCTGAAAATCACTCGATGTAGGCCACAGATATATGTATATATTTATATAGACGGACGCAAATGCATGTACGGCGCGTGTTCCAAAAACCCTGACCAAACGTGGTCGGGGTTGGCCACTGTTATTTAGTATGCACGCGTCCGAATGGCTGCAAAAAAAAAAATTACCCTTTAGCATCGGTATCTTTCAGTTTGGATCTCCCGTCTCAAAATGACGACTTTGACGTCAAGCAGACATAAAAAAAGTCGACACACTTAATTTCAATTCTAATCGTTATACTTGCGTTAGTTAAAATGTGGGTTCATATTTTTGTACTCGACTGTACCTAATTTTGACGAACTTTTCGATTTGGTCGACTGTTCGCCTAGTTTTTCCTGATCCCATATCTCCACTCACTCCCGATTCATAAATATTTTATTCAGTCTTCTTTCATCCGACCTTTCCACATTAACAAACCATCTAAAAATTATTTTCTCTATTCTTGCCACTACAATTCACTACATCCTCTTTTAAACCACATTTCTTCAAATTAAGTCACATAGAAAAATAATACGTGGTATGGTATAGGTAATATAAATATTAATTTTAAAATTAAATTGTTTTAATTAATTCCAAGTGCGTATTAAGATTAATCTATATTCTCACGGGCAAGCTACCAAACTGCTTTTTTGTAGTTATTCCCGGTTAGAACCGTGACGACCTTGGTTTGGAACATCAAGTGTAATCGGTAAAAGAATCAGTTTAATCGTAAAGAATCGGTTTGAATGGTTCGCGGCAGCAAGGCCTTTCTCTAGGTAAAGAAGAAACTTTCATTTTAATAATAGACTAACTCCCTACATAATAAAGAAGATATCGCAGGATATTAAATAGCCGGTAGGTACCTATCCACAGGTAGGTTGGTTATTAATACCTAATCTAATCGTAGACATTTTGTATTGGTACATGCAAATAACATAATTTATTTTAAAAAATAATATATTTTACGCATGAGTCAGGAATATCATTAGAATATTGTTTATATTGTTTCTTTTAAACGTCCGTTTATAATTTAATCTTATGGTAATTCTGATTTTATCACTTAAATGATACCTATATTGTTAGTTGACAAACTAGATTGCAACTAGCAATGCTTATAAAACGTAAAAATTAAATAATAAGTAGATATGTAAAACTGTTTTATTTACAATATGCGGATATCTTATTTCATTCGTTAATTATACTTATTGTTTTTAACTTATTCAAAGTTTGTTTACAAAATCATACGCAAAGAAAATATAAATATTGACTATTAAAAATGAAGAATAACTTACTGTGATTTATCCAGCAGCACACTTAGTAGTTTATTGTGTTTTTATGTTAATTTCACTGAACAAAATACAAATATCACAATTACGTAGGTATTTTTAAGTTGTACGCACTAACGAATTTACGACACGACCACCTTGCGTATCTTCACGCTACAAACTAAAATGTTGTTGTTGCGAGAATGCGAGCTACTTGTGTTTCGCCTTTCGTTCGTTCCGTTCGATTCGGTCGGAAGAAACGGAAGTTGGGAACTTCTACTCGCTTGTTCATGTTCACCTCCCTCCGGGGTTGAGTTGACTTGGAGCGGATGCAGTCGGCAACGAGCGAATAGTGATCTAATGTTGTTTAAAATACCAGTTATTTTATTCTGAAGGGGTTCGATTCAACTTAAAAACTGTCTTTGTCACGGGGAGTTGAACACAAAAGTTGAGGAAAGTTTGATAATTGTTTAACTTTTAAACCGACTTCAAAATAAAGGAGGAGGTTATCAATTCGACGAAAACTTGTTTTTTTTTATATTCCTTTACTCCTAACTTAAACATAAATAATAAGCAGTATAATTATGAAAGATTTCTTGTAATTATGTATAATTAATGGTCAGGAAACGAGACACGGTGACTTCGCGGTGACTGCCAAGGGGTTAAGAAAGGAAAAGACAAAAACATAGGTCTTATCGCTAAGCGATTTCTTTCAGGCAACGTTTGCACATATGAGTAAAGAGACTAGTTTGGGCAGAGGGTGGATGGAAGAAAAGACATTGTGTTAAACACATTACATTCTTAAACTAAAACTGAATAGGTACCTACTTACTATAATTATGAATAAAAAAAAAATAATTTGGTTAAAAAAATAACACAATAAATAAGGTAAAACCTAGGTAAAAAAATAATATATTTCATGTATAATTCAGCATTAAGATAGAATCACACAGTAAAAAAATAAAAATATTACATTTCGTTCGCTTAGGCGCCAAAGTTACATAAGGCCAAGGGAGCACGCCATAAGGAGCAGATGTACTATCTATTGTTATCGTATACCTCCGGAACTTTCCCGCGATCCATGCAATTATAAACCTTGTTATCAATGGGGTAAAGAAATAAACACACGCAAAAGTAACTTGGCCTGATTACCAACAATAAAAGTGATACTATGAATGGGCCGCGCAAGGTTTGGGGTGTTTTAATTATTGTGAGGGTCACTAATACTACGTACAACTTTATGGTGTTACGGAATGCAAATAAATTATTTTAAGATAAGCTGCCTCTACTGGTTAGTCCTCCTTTGCATACTTTTTTATTTACTGTAATTATGTTTACTGGTGCAATAAAGAGTTTATTTATTCGTGGATTATAAGCAATGGTATAATCTGTAGTAGGTATAATCTTCTTCCTGGGTATCTATGGTTGTTCCTTTAGCATATTAGTTACCTAACAATTTAATTAGTTTTATTCATAGATAATATTATTTTTCGAATGCTCTACTGGGCAAGCTAAGGTACTGTATATACCTACATCTCACTCTTACGATTCGTAAACCACATTTTCACCACGGCTAAAGCCCCGCAAGATCACCAAGCCCATCGGTCTCTGGGTGAACTTGGGAAAACCAAGGTTGTGTTCAACGAACACATTCAGTACCGTTCCTTCGAGAGAGTGGTTCTTGAGTAAAAGCCGCGTGAATTAGGAGAAGACTATGAGAAAACCTATATACAACCAGGGTCCGGCTCTTTCTTATTGGCGGCTCTGGGCCAATTAGGATATTGTAAAAAAAATATCGGTTATTGAAAGAAAGAAAGAAAATAAATTGTTGTTGTTCTTATTTGTTGTCGGATCTGTCAGAAACTAGGGGTGCTATCGTTCAGTGGAAAATAGGGCCCTGTGTCCAGCGATGAATGGGTATAATATTATACAATATTATTTAATGTTCATGATGTGATGAGGAACATTATTTATGTCATGATGAGCTTGTTGGCATAGTGTTTAGTGCTGTGACGTGGTGGACCCGTTGATAAATAAAAGGCCTTCCTTATCGTCACTTATGTATTTTATAGAAACTGAAACAATCTTGTTGGTTTTTGTAACTTTTTAGGATAAGCTTATTATAACTTGATCAGCATATTATAAATACATTAAAATTATTGTTATCGGTGAGTCAACCGCTCTACACGCTGACTCCGGTAAGAATGAATTTCGAGAAGAAAACAAATAAAAAGAGACAGACAGTAAATTTAAAAACGGAAACCAAGAGAAAAACGAGTCGCTAATATAGCTATAGCGCCTCGTTACAGTGCGCTTTGGCTTTCGATATTGAAAACAAAGCTTGGTACTTTCGCCATGGTCATGCCGTGAATGGGAGACCAAAACATTGTGATCTTGAACTCCTCCGTGCTTAAGAAGACACTTTTAGCCGTTGTTGGTCCTAGTTGCTACAGCAGCTGTTTCTGATCATCAACTCACGTTGGGTCAGCGTTTCTCCGTGAGGAAGGCCTGTGCCCAGCAGTGGGACGAGGAGGCTGAGGATAGATGATGTAATCACAAACGATACAAGAAAGCGCCATGTTAGCCATGTTCGGAAAACGGTATTACCGTGCTAATCACAGAGTTGTGCTAAATGCTAATACATTCGCCAATTCGATTAACCCCTGTACCTCTAAAGATGGCTTCCCACGGTCTGTGATATTGCAGACGGACGCAGATTCATAAATGAAATTCTTCGTGCAATTTTACAGACCGTGGGAACTAAACTAGCTTAAGATTGAAAAAAACTTAAGTACCTACTTATCTACAGATGAATTCGAATATTGTATGCCTTACACAAAATGCATGGTGAGACCCCTTTATGTCTCTCTCTTATATGAGGAGTGGGGACCATCCGTAATACGTATGTATTTTGTTTCTTCATTTTACAAACCATTTTGCGAACAAACCTTTGTGTAAACTTTTCGTTAACTTTCTATAACTTTATCTGTGACAGTATTTTTTAATTGTTTGACGAAATTTTATGATAGAAGACAACATAATACGTTAGTAAGAAGCAATAGCGATCGTGTATATACAACTTATA
Organism: Parapoynx stratiotata; assembly: GCA_910589355.1. Lineage (NCBI taxonomy): Eukaryota > Metazoa > Arthropoda > Insecta > Lepidoptera > Crambidae > Parapoynx > Parapoynx stratiotata. The sequence continues at coordinate 14,809,217 of OU342472.1, forward strand.
GTGTCCTGTGTAAAGCGAGGTGGCTCTAGTACTAAATCGCCTCCTCCAGAGTCCGATTGTCTTACATGTTCTGCACTTAAAATAAGACTAATAATAGCTAACAAATTGATAAATTGAAGACTGACCTTATGTAAAATATTATGGATGTTTAAAGCTACATTCAGTGTATACGTCTGAAGGATTCTGTATTCATGGTCATAAACAATATTAAAAAAATCGTTTGACATTGACACTTGACAGTTTGTTTTGACATGATTGTCGCACCAAATCCACCAAATGCATGATCTTCAATTACTTCAATCAAAATGCCAGGTGCTTTTTCTGAAATAATAGACGACATTGAGGATTTAATATCGTCTCAGGATATTACGCCTAAAGAGAGGTATGCAAGCAGAAAAGATGTGAGTCTTAGATCACGTAAACGAGTCAAGAAAAACGATTCGGAACCCGCTGAAAAGGTTATTTTTGAGAGTGTTGTCCCAGGTAATTGTTAAAATTTGCTTATTTAATTATTAAGCAGATAGATGTCGCAAATAATTAGCCAGCGTAGAACTAAAAGTATATTTGACTTGGTCACTTAAATGTTTTATAATTTATGTGGTTGAAAAATGTGAACAACTCATCTGTAATCAGAGTTTTTAATTGCCAATAGAAGCAAGGTTATGTAAATTCCTATAGTGAATGAATTCCTAAAAATAAATAGACTAATGTGGCTGATCATTGCTCTGTCTGCAAAAAAATTTAAGTTGTGTGAAGAGAATTATTTAAAAATGGCTGTGTGTTCTGGCCACGTTCACAGAAATAAATATTATTCTAATGACATTACTACAGGTACTCAAACAATATATGTGAAGACATGGGGCTGTGCACACAACAACTCAGATTCAGAATACATGGCAGGGCTGCTGGCTGCACAAGGGTACACTCTTACAGATAACAAGTGGGACGCGCAACTATGGCTGCTGAACTCTTGCACGGTCAAGAACCCTGCTGAAGACCATTTTAAGTAAGTAAAGGTCCATACATTTTGCTTATAAAACAAATAGGCAATTTTACTGCTTGTGTCTAAATGAAGTGGAATTGTTTAAATCACTCGTTGATGACCTCCGTGGTCGAGTGGTCTGTATGCCGGTCTGAAGGCGTCGCCATCTCGAGAGGTTCTGGGTTCGATCCCCAGTGGGGGCAAATGTTTGGGTGATGAATTTTCAGGCATTTGTTCTCCAGTCTTGGATGTTTATATATATTTCTATATATTCAGGTTATATCAGGTTTCATTTATATGTATTTATCTATTAAATATATTTATCTGTCATCTTGTGTCCGTAACACAAGCAGCATTAGTTGCTGATGGGGCTAGTTGATAGGTGTGAATGTCTGAGGATATTAATATTATTATTACTTATTACTTTACTTTATTACTCGTATAAATATCAATTATTATAAAGCAATTTTAATCTTGAGTCAAACTTAAAACTCAAAGAAGAAACAACTCCAAAAAAAAAACTAATGTGTAGATAGATTTTTTTTTTCTTGTTATAAGTAATGAGGATTTGTTTTTTTTTTCTTAATACCTTTATATTAAAAGAAAATACTTTTATAACTACTTGCATGTTGTGATTACCTGTAACTGTAAGTGCAGTAAGATCCATTATTTTTTGAACTCACAACACCATTGTAATGCTGTATCTTATGTTGGTGATCCATTAAATAAATAAATAAATAGAATTTAGTTATTGATTTATGGAAAATAATGTAGACATAGATAGTTTATGACATAGTTCGAAGAACAATTTACTGAACAAATGGACTCATATTTTATAGTAGTTATTTGTTGAGAATAAGTTTTTAATTGTTTTTACACCTGTATAAACATTGTTTAAAGTAGTTTAAGTAATGTTTATACAGCTGTAAAAATGTTACGTTATTTTTTTTAATCTGCAACCTGCAAGTTATGTCAGTTATTATTGATTGATAAGAAAAAATTTTTTTTTTTTTTTTGTATAAATATTTTTTTTTAAATTATAATGGATTTTTAATATAATGCAACTGAAGACAATTCTAAGAGAAACAAAAAGTATTATACAGTCTCTCTGGTAGATTTCAGTATTGAGTCATCTGCATCTCATTCTTATATAAAGTAAAGTTACAGTTTAAGTATATTGACAACCTCCATGTTCGAGTGTACTGTATTTCAGTCTCAAAGCGTAGCCATCTTAAAAAGTTCTGGTTTCGATCCAAGGTGGGGCTAATGTTTGTGTGATGAATAAAAACATTTGTTCTCAAGTCTTGGATTGGTCATCTAGTATCCATAACATAAGCAGCATTAGTTGCTTAATATGGGCTAGCAGGTAGCAGCTAGTCCATATATAGCTGTGAATATCAGAAGATATTTACTATATATTTATTTATTATTTAAGGTGCTGTGCTATGGCTTTAAGGTTAACACTTTTAAAATGGTCCATATTCATTGTGGAAGTCTCATTTAAGTCACCTCATTCTTCCTGACCCTTTCATCTACTCATTCTTATTAACATAGCCAAACTTTCATCTATATTCACTTATTTATTTATTAGGTACACCAACAGCTCACATATTTGACAAGGTTATAAAACACTGGTACAGGGTTTCAGTCTGATATGTGGGCCAATTACAGGTGAACACAACTTATATGAACAGAACATCGTAAATATTTTTAATAACAGAAACAAAGAAAAGATATAACTTTTAGGGACTGAAAAATTTTGCAATCAATAATAATTTCACCTTTTACTCAGCATAGAAACCTGTCTTTTAAATTGACCAAAAGAGTTGTGTCACAGATTGAGATCAAGATCAATCACATACATACATAATATTTCGCCCTTCTCCTATAGGGGTAGGCACAGATTACTTCCAGCCACTTGCTGTTGTTTTCAAATCTGTTGTTTTCAACGTAAAATGAAAAAAAAAATGTGTATAATAGTGTAATTGTTATGCCAACGGGAATGAGATCGAGCTGGGCCGGTCGCGCGGAGTGCACGTGGTGGTGGCGGGCTGCGTGCCGCAGGGAGCTCCGCGGGCCAACTACCTGCGCGACCTCAGCGTCGTCGGCGTGCAGCAGATCGACCGCATCGTGGAGGTCGTCGAGGAGACGCTCAAAGGTCAGACTATAACACAATAATACTAGTTTTCGCCAGCGACTTCGTTCGCGTAGAATAGTGACTTTGAGATTGTGTGACGGTATGTAGCCTTCCTCAATAAATAGGCTATTCGACACTGAAAGATTTTTTCAAATCAGAACAGTACCCTCAATTGATGGAATTGAAAGCAAAGTTCATAGTGGTGTAAATTTGTCTTTAATGTTTGTGGGAGGTCTTATTTTAATGTTTTTAAATTCACCCGCATGGCACCCGTTCCCATGGGAATATCGGGATAAAAGGTAGCCTATGTCCTTTCTCAGTCTCTAGACTATCTGTGTACCAAATTTCAGTTAAATTGGTTCAGTAGTTTTGACGTGAAAGAACACAGACAGACAGTTACTTTCGCATTTATAATATAAGGATGGATGATATCTTGCTTCAATGTTACACTTACGCTTAGAGATCAGACAACATGACGTCATACCTGTGTCTTCGAGAGCCTAACCAACCCCTGGACTGACAACCAAAACAAAATGAACAGACTTTTTAACATCATTTTAAAACTAATTTCACTCAGTAGCGACTAAGCAATGTATTCTAGGAAGGTCATTTTGTAAAATGTAGTATTTATTCTATAGTATGTAACTACAGCATAGAATCACCACCGTACCACCTATTTGTTAAATTGCAGTAAAAATTCTTGTTAAACAAAGAGGAGAGAGTTTGAATCCTAATGGAACATATGTTTTTGTGATGAATACAATATTTTGTTCTCTAATCGTGTTTATGCATCCGTCATCTAATATCCTTAACACAAGTGTGCAATCAGTTTGTTTTTTTTATAATAAGCCCAACAAATGACTCAATACCACCAAATGGTAAGCAGTAGATAAGTCCATATGCGAAGGAAGCTAGGGCAGCACCATAGAATGCAGGCCTGCTTTAGACTAGTCTATTTCCTTCAGGCCACACAGTCCGTCTCTTCAACCAAAAGAAGACAATCGAAGGCCGTAAAGCAGGGGGGGCGTCCCTCCTCCTCCCTAAAGTGCGCAAGAACCCTCTCGTCGAGATCATCTCCATCAACACTGGCTGTCTGAACCAGTGCACGTACTGCAAGACGAAGCATGCGCGCGGCGAGCTGGGCAGCTATCCGCCCGAGGAGATAGTGGAGAGAGCGAGGCAGTCGTTTACCGAGGGCGTCTGCGAGATCTGGCTCACTAGTGAAGACACAGGTAAGAGATTATATTGGGTCCTTACCTATGAAATTGGTGTTTTTATTCTGTCTTAGTATTTTGTCTGTAACTATTAAGATTCAGAGTATTCCTAAAAAATAATTACCTCGTCTAAAAATAGATATTTTTGAGCTCTTTTGATTTGTTTTGATAATTTGTTGTAAGTTTAATTGTGTTAAAATTGGACACGGAGACAACTCTTTTAAGTGCCTCCCGAATACATCATTTTATTTGCATTCACTTAAAAACGATAAATAATTTTTATGAAGTATGATATTACACATATTACTAAAGCTTGTCTAATGATACATGCCAAATATTATTATCTCTGGATTTGTCGTTGTGAAGAAAACTGATAAAATGTTATTATGGAAAATGCAGAATTCCCCAAAATCTCCATACAAAACACCAATTTAATAGGTAAGGACCTAATAGTATAAGCCGAGAGTTGTTTATGTCCTCCCAATGCAGGTACTGCAAGATGAAGCATTCGAGAGGGGAGGTGGGTTGCTTCTCGCCCGAGGAGATAGAGGAGAGAGCGAAGCATCGTTCGCTGAGGGTGTCTGTGAGATCTTGTCTATAACTTGTGAAAAAGATCGGTCTTATTGTATGTGTAACTAGCTGTTGCCCACGACTTCGTCCACGTTTACTATGGTTTTTTAACTATCCCACGGGAACTCTTTAATTTTCGCTCAAAGTCTCAGCCCGATCGGTTTCAAATTGACAAACTTTCATCCCCTATTTTATCCCCTGGGGGGTAGAATTAATCAAAATCCTTTCTTAGCCGATGCCTGCGTCATAACATCTACCTGCATACCAAATGTCAGCCCGATCCGTCCAGTGGTTTGGACTGTGCGTTGATAGATCACTTTGTCAGTCAGTCACCTTTGAGTTACATATATAAATAGATTAGCTTCGTATATTATATAAAAATCACGATGTCTTCAGGTACTTACGGCCGCGACATCGGCACGTCTCTCCCGAAGCTACTGTGGCAGCTAGTAGAAGTGATCCCGGAAGGCTGTCGCCTGCGCCTGGGCATGACCAACCCTCCCTACATACTGGAGCACCTCAGCGAAATAGCCAAGATAATGCAGCACCCCAGGGTTTATAGGTAAGCCTGTTTAGAGAATGTCAAAGTACTCACTTAAATAAACTGTCTGAACATGAACTTCACTTTCTTTAAGAAAACTATAGGTATAAGCATGTTTAAAATAACAGATGCGAAATGAAAACGTAAGAAAGGTTTTTGAACGTTGCTTGAATTAAACGAGTTTTTGAGAGTGTGCAAATGTAGTCTGTAGGGACGAAAATCGGCAAACTAACAGGAAATATCTATAATTATTCAGGCTTATGGGGTTGTCGTCAAAAAGTATCGTGTATTGTATTTCTTACAACTTTTTTTTTTGATTCCCGTCGTCTGTCACTTGATATCCGAACGAATCTGGTTCATGGAAAATCTCAATTTGGAACATATGTTTGTGAACTTGGCGGTCCCTGGCGATCATTAATAGTAGATTAGTAGCCAAGGGCTGTAAGGCATCAATTGCAGCCTGAGATATTTAGGCGCACGAGCGCAGCGAAGGCGCTTATAGTTCGAGGGTGCAATTGATGCTTACACCCGAGCTAACTACTCTGCTTTACATCTCGATTGTGAGGTAAGTGGAAAAAAAGGCATTACAAGAATAAATAAATTTATTTTCAAGAACTAAATTTAGCTTCGCCGTTCGATATTCAAAATTGATGAAAATAGCGAAGCGACCTCTTTTGTCATTGGGCTGAATGCATGATGTCTAGTGCCAGTAAGATGGTTAGATGTACGCGAACTTTTTGAAAGAGTTTTTTTTTATTACTTACCGCCCTAGGGCGTTTCTAGCTACATTATTAACCTAGGGCGGTAATTGATCACTTACAACCCGCATCTGGGGGTACTAAGGACCTACTTACCGAACATGAGAGATGTAAAGTAAATTATAGATATAGCGGCGACGGGCTCACCTATAGTCACGCTGAGTGTAGTCACTGCTTGGTGAAGCGCGGACTATAGCAGTGGACTGCTTTATGCGGTTTACCTGGTCTCTGACTAACCCTTAGTGGATAATAATCGTGATTATATGTATGTATGGAGGTATAACCATAGGGCAATCAGGGTGACGTCGTTTTCGTCATCTTGGGTGGACGCGTATTTTCATACAAAATCATTGATTCTGTGATGGCGTCGACGGATTCCCCCTTCAAACGCCGCCACGTGCTTTGGTACTAATCATTGATTCTGTGATGGCGTCGACGGATCCCCCCTTCAAACGCCGTCACGTGCTTTGGTACTAATAATTGATTCTGTGATGGCGTCGACGGATCCCCCCTTCAAACGCCGTCACGTGCTTTGGTACTAATCATTGATTCTGTGATGGCGTCGACGGATCCCCCCTTCAAACGCCGTCACGTGCTTTGGTGCTAATCATTGATTCTGTGATGGCGTCGACGGATCCCCCCTTCAAACGCCGTCACGTGCTTTGGTACTAATCATTGATTCTGTGATGGCGTCGACGGATCCCCCCTTCAAACGCCGTCACGTGCTTTGGTGCTAATCATTGATTCTGTGATGGCGTCGACGGATCCCCCCTTCAAACGCCGTCACGTGCTTTGGTACTAATCATTGATTCTGTGATGGCGTCGACGGATCCCCCCTTCAAACGCCGTCACGTGCTTTGGTACTAATCATTGATTCTGTGATGGCGTCGACGGATCCCCCCTTCAAACGCCGTCACGTGCTTTGGTACTAATCATTGATTCTGCGATGGCGTCGACGGATCCCCCCTTCAAACGCCGTCACGTGCTTTGGTACTAATCATTGATTCTGTGATGGCGTCGACGGATCCCCCCTTCAAACGCCGTCACGTGCTTTGGTGCTAATCATTGATTCTGTGATGGCGTACGGATCCCCCCTTCAAACGCCGTCACGTGCTTTGGTGCTAATCATTGATTCTGTGATGGCGTCGACGGATCCCCCCTTCAAACGCCGTCACGTGCTTTGGTACTAATCATTGATTCTGTGATGGCGTCGACGGATCCCCCCTTCAAACGCCGTCACGTGCTTTGGTACTAATCATTGATTCTGTGATGGCGTCGACGGATCCCCCCTTCAAACGCCGTCACGTGCTTTGGTACTAATCATTGATTCTGTGATGGCGTCGACGGATCCCCGCTTTCAAACTACTAATCGCGCCTGTCGTTACGCGGCGGCAGGTTCCTGCACGTACCGGTGCAATCGGGCAGCGACCAGGTGCTGGCCGACATGCGCCGGGAGTACACCAGGAAGGACTTCGAACATGTCGTTGACTACCTCAAGGAGAAGTGAGTTGTATACATTCGTATAGTCAAACAAACAAACAAAAATAATTTTATTTCATAGGCCAAACCTGGCACTTAAAAACGTAAATATTTTACAGTTTATAAATTGAAAAAATATATATATAATATTATTACCTATGAAATTGGTGTTTTGTATGGAGATTTTGAGGAATTCTGCATTTTCCATACTAACATTTTATCAGTTTTCTTCACAACGACAAATCCAGAGATAATAATATTTGGCATGTGTCATTAGACAAGCTTTAGCAATATGTGTGTGAACACGCTTGATAAAAATTATTCATCGTTTTTATGTTAATGCAAATCAAATGATGTATTCGGGAGGCAGTTAAAAATAATAGTCTTTGTGTCTAATTTTAACACAATTAAACTTACAAAAAATTATCAAATTAAATAATACGAGCCCAAATATATGGTCTATTTTTAGAAGAGGCAATTACTTTATAAGAATGTTCGGTATCTTAATAGTTACGGACAAATTGCTAAGACAGAATAAAAACACCAATTTCATAGGTAAGGACCCAATATAATAAAACTGTAAAGGTCGAATATACGTCCCACTGCTGGGACAGGCCTTCCTCATGGAGAAACACATAAGGAGTATGGGCCGTAACACCACCACGCTGGCCCAATGCGGGTTGGTGGGTAGAAACGGTCACAAATGCGACCGGGACCAACGGATTAACGTGCCTTCCGAAACACGGAGGAGCTCGAGATCACAAAGTCTTGGTCACCCATCCACGGCCTGACCATGGCAAAGGTAGCTTTGTTTTCGATCGAAGCCAAAGCGCACTGACCACTACGCCACCGAGCTCCTCACTTACTATCAGGTGAGATGAAGGCCAACCTGATGAAGCTTACCTGTCATATGTAAAAAAAAATGTGACTATGTGTAATGTTAACGATTTTAAGTGCTAAGCTTAGCCTAGGAAATAATAGTACATTATGGTACAAGTGTGTAATGTTGGTGATTACCGCTGAGGCGCATTGAGGCCCGAGCCGTCAGGCGAGGGTCTTAAGGAGCCGAGGACGGTAATCATCAATACACGTGTATCATACAACGTTTTTCAACACACTTCTGAATAATAGATATTTTTCCTTTGAGTTTTCTGGTAGTAAACTTTCCATAACGTTCTGGGCTTCACATCTTATATCGGGCGGTGTACAACATAAATCATTTTCTTCATAAATTGTATTTGCAGACATCTTAATTAATAACTAACAAAATAACTTCAAAAGAGAAAACGAGACGAGTTGTAAAAAATGTTTCGTAATGGCGGGAAAAATTAATCAGTTTTCTTATGCGCGCGCATCGGCCATAGACTAATAAATTTCGTAATGGCGGGAAAAATTAATTAGTTTTCCTATGCGCGCGCATCGGCCATAGACTAAAAAATGAGGTTTCTTTTTTTTGGGCTTTTCGCGGATAGCTTTTTAGCGCAAATGTAACCGTAACTCAACCAATAATATTAAAAAAAACTATTACTCACTCGTGAATAATAGTAATGAAAAAGTCACAGTTTGATTATAGGTGTCATTATGTGCCTAATTGCCATGGGATTAGAGCCACTTTATAAGGAAGTGTGTTGAAAAATTATTTTCAATTTGATTTTTTATTTTGATTTGACATAAAGCCTATATTTCCTTACCGGGCAGTGTGCCGGGCATGACGATAGCCACGGACATAATCTGCGGGTTCCCGACGGAGACGGAGGCGGACTTCGCGGACACCCTGGCGCTGTGCGACAAGCACCGCTTCCCCGCACTCTTCATCAACCAGTTCTTCCCCAGGCCCGGCACGCCCGCCGCCAACATGCAGAGGGTGAGACAATCTATACATAATAGGTCCTTACCTATGAGATTGGTGTTTTGTATGGAGATTTTGGGGAATTCTGCATTTTCCATACTAACATTTTATCAGTTTTCTTCACAACGACAAATCCAGAGATAATAATATTTGGCATGTATCATTAGACAAGCTTTAGTAATATGTGTAATATCACACTTCATAAAAATTATTTATTGTTTTTAAGTGAATGCAAATAAAATGATGTATTTGGGAGGCACTTAAAAAGAGTTGTCTCCGTGTCCAATTTTAACACAATTAAACTTACAACAAATTATCAAAACAAATCAAAAGAGCTCAAAAATATAGTCTATTTTTAGACGAGGTAATTATTTTTTAGGAGTACTCTGAATCTTAATAGTTACAGACAAAATACTAAGAGAGAATAAAAACACCAATTTCATAGGTAAGGACCCAATATAAAAACTGTAAAGGTCGAATGTCTGTACATAGAAAAAAAGCTTAAAATCATGCCAGGGGATGTAACAGAAGGGAAATTACCAAAAGAATGTTTTTCTCTGTCTCTGTCTGTTTGTCTGTTTGTAAGGGCTGGTCGAAATGGCTGGACCGATTTCAATGAAATATTGCATGGCATACCATATATCCCTGGTTAATATCTTAGATAGTTTTATTCCGGAAAATTAAAGGTTCTCGTACGATAGTTGAAATACCAGTAACTACGGATAAAGTCGCGGGCAACAGCTAGTACTTTACCTATAATCCATTTTCTAATAAGTCATAGATTTAGGATGTTCAAGATACACATAAACTGCTTGGAGACATGACAAGAAAAATTAAGTAATTGTGTTGGTAAATGTCAAATTTGTTCGTCTCGTAGAACAAGCGGGGACGCTATGGCCTCTTACTACTCGCGAAAACGTATCATAACTGACATTCATTCGCTTTCTCTTTTACTCTCGGGCGGTTAGTTCTTGAGTTCTCGCTCCCACGCTTCATGAATCCTTCCTTCCTCATGAGCAGATGATGTTCTTGTTGATTTTCCGAGTGCTAATAGACAAATGCTTTTACAGTGTGCAAGATTACTTAAATAATGGATTGTGATCATTTAAATTTGTAAAGGATATATATATATATATATATATTTTTAATTTTGTTATTAATTTCATTTCTTGACATTATGTTTTTAGTATTATTGATGGGACTAATCTATACATTCTTGATTATTTTTGAAAAATTATAATTATTTTTCTCACAATATGACCTTAAATTTGCACGCCAGCATTGGCAAAACAAGTTGAATCAATATTAAAACCCACTAACAAAAATATGCTTGTAAGTATGTTATAACACGTGTTTTTGCAAATAAATATTTCTTTCTTTCTTTCTGTTAGGCCAACTGCCACATAACCAGTACTTTGAGCGGGACTTTTATAGGAAGTCGACCGGAGTTGTAACAGGCAGTTGACAGCTGTTTCTCCCGCTACCGTATTTAGATGTTTTTGTCGAGAATGGGAGTTGACGGTAGGGAAATAAAATTAGGTTGAGAATGTGTTCATGCTAGCAAAATCATGTTTGAAACCGAACAGTTTAGTAGGAAAATCTTTTGAAACAGTCTATTAGAATCCCTCCTTTTAAATGTCTTTACAGTTAGTAAAAACATTTTTTTTGTCGTCAGGTCCCCGCACAAGAAGTAAAAAAACGAACCAAAATGCTCTCAGAGCTGTTCAGATCATACGAGCCGTACGGGCACAACGTGGGCGACATCCAAGAAGTCTTAGTGACAGACATATCACACGACAAAAATTACTATGTGGCCCACAACCAATCTTACGAGCAAGTTCTGGTACCTAAAGAAGAGAAATACATGGGCAAAATGGTCACCGTCAAAATCACAAATGCTACCAAGTTCTCTATGATCGGCCAGCCCATAGACAAACCCAAGATGGCGGGTTTGACAGCTCCGCTCAAGAAAGGAGAGATCTCTGGTGTCAAAATGGAGAAGGTCACCAAATTATCGGTGCCTATGCCAGTGATGGTCGTGTTCCTAGTGATATTTTTGCGAATATTATGGAAGTATTTGTAGTTTTTAAATAAAATATTTTTAAGTTTCAATGTGTTTTTATTTCATTAGTTAATATATCAAATCAAAAAAGCTTTATTTCATAGGCCAAACTTGGCACTTAAAATCGTCAACATTTTACATAATTATTTTACAATATAATTAATAATCATTAGGAGTATAATATTAATGTTCATTACCGCGACCTCTTTGACTGTGATTGTAATAGATACATGCGGCCGGATTCCTAGAGTAAGGTATTTAAGAAACTCATGAGCCACATTTTTTTAAATAGCCAATCATATAAAAAATACTTATTTATATTTTTTTTTTATTTTGTCTTTTTTTTCTTATTTGTACAGTTCATTGTGAATATCGCTTGACTCACATTGTGCCCGGCACATGGCCCGGCTTAACATATTTGGCGAAATGTAGGTGATGAATATAGGTGATATGTTATGTTATTTATCAAATTGATGCATAACAAACAAAAGCCGGCTTGTTCAATAGGCCTGTGTCTACAGCGAGTAACACACAGACATAGAATATACCTACATGACTCTGAGCCCTTTATTCCCGGTCGTCCCCACGGGTACTAGTGGGAAAAAAAAGTTTCGTTCGTCCCCAGTGGTAATGATTGGGTCTTTTTATTTCCCACTCGTTCCGCTATAGACCGAGAGTCGACATAAATAACCTAGTACGTTTGCCTATTTCTTTAATATTTTTTTAAATAGGCTAGTTGACCCATTTTTTTATTAGCCCCCAAATGATTTAGTACTGATACCCATCACCATAAAAAATAATACAATATTTTTCTGAAACACAATAAATTTTAAATTATTAATTACGTTTTTGGCGTCCTTTTGAAGGAGTAGTGCTTTCACCAGCACAGCTTCTGAGACTAGGTAGATATATTGGGTTCTTACCTATGAAATTGGTGTTTTTATTCTGTCTTAGCAATTTGTCCCTAACTATTAAGTTTCAGAACATTCTTATAAAATAATTGCCTCTTCTAAAAATAGACCATATATTTGAGCTCTTATTATTTAATTTGATAATTTTTTGTAAGTTTAATTGTGTTAAAATTAGACACAAAGACAATTATTTTTAACTGCCTCCCGAATACATCATTTAATTTGCATGAACATAAAAACGATGAATAATTTTTATCAAGCGTGTTCACACACATATTGCTAAAGCTTGTCTAATGATACATGCCAAATATTATTATCTCTGGATTTGTCGTTGTGAAGAAAACTTATAAAATGTTAGTATGTAAAATGCAGACATCCCCAAAATCTCCATACAAAACACCAATTTCATAGGTAAGGACCTAATATTTCTTGTATTCCGATTGTCATTGTACAGTCACGTGCAGAAACATTTATACTTCTCGTCTTCCCTTCTATTGTCTATACATATAATAAAACTGTAGAGGTCGAATGTATTGTACATAGAAAAAAAAATTAAAACCTTTATATCTTTTATCCGCCTCTCTGGTCTAGTGGTTCACATCACCGGGTGTTGAACGGGAGGTCCGGGTCCGATTCCCCATGGGGGCAGAAGTTTTTCTGTTTGGTTTGGTTGGTGATAGGGCTTCTAAGCCTGCCTGGCTAGCTACCACCGTCTTACCTAAATTTGTCACCATAATAACAATATTATAAGCATTGTTGTGTTCCGGCAATCAGAGGTAAGATAGCCAGTTCCCCAGTTGTTGAGGATTACACGTGAAGCTCACTGCCATCTTCGGCCTTATCGTCACTTACCATCAGGTGAGATGAAGGCCAAGAGGGATGTAAGAAGAGGGAAAATACCAAAAAAATTTCTTTGTTAATTTTTTGTTTCTCTGTCTGTTTGTACGGGCTAATCTCCGAAATGGCTGGACCGATTTCAATGAAATTTTCATGGTGATACCTTATATCCCTGGTCAACATCTTAGATACCATTTATTCCGGAAAATTGAAGGGTTCCCGTGGGATATTTATAAACCATAGTAACTGCGGACGGAGTCGCGGGCAACAGCTAGTGATACATATTTTTGCACGTGACTGTACGCACTGTTTTGCGACAGAAAACTGTAGATGCCTGCAGCAAAATCGTCATACGTATACTCACGTCCAAACCAGTTGTATAAATAAATAATCAAAATAACCAGTTTGGTACAAACAACGGCTGAACTCAATTATATTTGTAACAAAGCGGCTTCGGTCCGCTGGGTCCTTTCATGAGGCGTTATATAACTTAGCACCGGCTGCCCGACTGTCAGTGGTCTGTCAGTAATCATGTCTGGGTATAGTCAGCCGGGGGTCAAACGGCAGAAGGTTAGGGAGCCGAAGCCAGGGGACAATGTGGACTATTTTCAAGGTGGGTACCTGATTACATTTATTAAGTTTGTTTTAGAAAACTAGTTTATTGACCTTAGCGACGACCGACGATGATCGATGATAGATAGTCGATCCTCGCGCACTCTTACAAAAATCTTACCTGTCTTGTTTAAATAATGTTATTGGTAGACCGCGAAATTACTCGACTGCGGCAAACAAAGTTACCATGATACCTACATATAAATAAAAATTAACAAATAAATATCCTCAGACATTCAGACCTATCAACTAGCTCCATTTAAAACAATTATTGCTACTTTACGTTACGGATACTAGTTGACGGATAAATAAATTTAATATAATATTACTGGTGAACAAATGCCTGTATTCATCACACAAACATCTGTCCCCACCGGGAATCGAACCCAGAACCTCTCGAGATGGCGACGCCTTGAGGCGTACAGACCACTCGATCACGGAAGATATTACATAATAATAATTTTAAGTTGTTGGACGGGAGTTTTTTTTCTGGGTGATAACAAAACATCGAGAAGTTAGTCGTGATAGGTAATACATAACATATAATCACGCTTCTAGCCCCAAAGGGTGATAGGCAGAGGTGCTTAAATCTACGTTTATCTTGAATAAAATTACTTTGTTGTTTATGGTCCAGGCATAGACAAGATAGAGTACAACAACATGGCGGCGCCTGCGGACACCGCCTCCTACCGTCACTACAGCAGCTCCGAGAGGGTGCACTCCCGGCCCATGGAGGACTGGCTCAGACTCAGCGTGTCTCTCACTGACTTTCGGCGGAATGGTTTGTTTGTAGTTTGATTTTGTTTTGTTTAACACATCATCTGTGACGTTTGTAGCCAAATAAATAACAACAAAAACTCTTGTCTCAGCGGTCCCTCGATGAGCTAACGACTTTTTGTTAATTTTTTTTTATCGAGGCTTTATTTAAATTTTATGTTTCATGCTTTTTTAAATTATTTAGGTACAAGTTATTACTTCTGCATATTATTAGGTACCCCACTCGGATAAACATTTCAGTGTCACTTTCATTTCTCATAATTCGCTCATTTGGTGCAACAATGTCATAATTACACTTTTATAAAAAACAAGTTGAATATCTTCAAAATGCTCTACACCTTTAATCGGAAACTTTGATTGCACTTCCTGTAAAATTTCAAAAAAGTGTAATTACGCCATTGTTGCACCAAAGCGCAATTTATTATTCATCTAATTGGCACCAACCAAATGTTTTCTCTGCTGCCCATATAATTATTTTGCAGCCCAAAAAATTTTTGCTGCCCAAACAATTTTATTTCTGACCAAGAAATTAAATGGTGGCCCAATTGATTACTTCGTATAATTAAAGTGCAAAAACAGAAAGTATATGAGAGTATAGTTATTATATGAGTATATGATGGCGAGTAGCTTCGCTCTTAACACCTTCAGATAGAGTTTAAAATATCGAATGATTAAGTTGCCTTCGTGAATACCTAGGCAGGAATTAAACTGACAAGCTCTGGCACGAGTAGTACCGTTAATTGAATCGCTGTCTTTTTGTTTTTACATTATACAAACCTACAAGGTCACGCTTTTTTCTCATAGGAACAGCCAAAGATTATGCACTTCTCGATTATCTACTTCTCTTCTTCGATCTATGCCTTTAAATATAACTAGCTGACCCGGCCACGCGTTGCTGTGCAGTCAACAGATGTCGCCATCTGTTAGAATCGTTTGGAGCTCCCAGATAATTGTGACCGACAAATAATAGGCAAATAATTCGCAATAAAATTATATTGCGATCGTTAATTGAGATGTAAGCTATCCTATCTTTCAAGTTGGATCAAACTGCACACGGTGTACAAATTTGATAAAAATCGGTTAAGTAGTTTAGGAGTCTATCGCGGAGAAACATGACACGTAATTTATATATATTAAGATAAACATTTTTTACATGAATGCTCCAGGATCAGACATCTACGGCAGAAACCATTGCAGACCCTGGGACGACGGGTCCAACAGCCTGGAGAACCACAAGCGCTGCATTAAAGCGCTGTTCGACCTCTGTGTGCGCCTCGGGCTTCGCTACTGGACTGCGTTCGACTCGGACCTCGCCCCTCCCGCCGACAGCTGGGACGAGTGGAGGGCTCACTGCGATGAAGTAGTGGACTTTGTGCAGGAGTTGAGCCAGAGAAGCCATGTGAAGTTGCTCTGGTTGGCTCCGGACTTGCACTCGCATTCACGGTAATTTACTTTGGGTTGTAGATAACCCATCTGATGGACAATAGCTATAGTTAACTTCACCTTGAACACAATACTGAATTACGTTCCTACGTATTCGAGATCACAAGATTTCGAACCCGTATCCAAGAATAGACCATGGGGACATAAAGACGTTCGAACCGTAATCTATATAAATATGCTTAAAATCACGAGGATGACTGTAAAAAGGAGGAAAAATATCAAAACAATTTATTTTTAAAATTGTTTTGTTCTGTCAGTTTGTACGCGCTAATCTCCAAAATGGCTGGACGGATTTCAATGAAATTTTGCATGGAGATACCTTATATCGTTGGTCAAAAGCTTAGATTATTTTTATTCCGGAAAATTTAAGGGTTCCCGTGGGATAGTTAAAAAACCAGTAACCGCGGATGAAGTCGCGGGCAACAGCTAGTTTCTAATAAAATTGCGCTCTTCAATAAGTGATTAAAGGCATCTTTCCTTACAGATTTACATCAGGAGCCTCCACAAGCAACGAAGCGTCTACATTCGCGCACGCAGCGACACAGATCAAAAAATGTCTGGAGATGTCCCAGAGATTGAACGCGGAATGTTTCCTTCTCTGGCCTTACAGAGAGGGCTACGACAATATCTTCGAAACCGACGTCCCCAGAGAAATAAAACTCTTCGCCAAACTCCTGAAATTAACAGCCGATTACAAGGACAGACTTAATTATCGCTGTCAATTATTAGTAATGCCATATTACAATAGTGGTCGGAGGAATTACAATTGCAATTTTGGTTGGAACCGCGAGAGTTGGCAGGAGAATGATGTGCTGAACCGGTACATGTGGGATGTGACAAGTTGTTTGTACCTGTTGAAGAATTACAACCTAGACCGGTATTATAAGGTCTGCTCGGTGCCTGGACATCATATGTATATGGCTAACCTGTAAGTATCGACAATATTCAAAACTGTTTATTGCACGCATGTGCTTGAACATTTAATAATATCAAAAACATTTTGGCCTGAAGTCGCAATGTTTGTGTGATGAATACAGGCATTTGTGCTCCAGTCTTGGATGTTTTTTTGTATCTATTAAATATATTTATCCGTCATCTAGTATCCGTAACACAAGCAGCATTAGTGCTTAAAATGGGGTTAGTTTATAGGTGTGAATGAATGCCTGAAGATATTTATTTATTTTTAAAAAGTAGTGATAGAGAGATGTTAAGTTATAGACAGTGATTGACTTCTCTCTAGAGTTTACAATGCTCTCTTTTCCCATGTAATGTATTAATTACCTACCTGAGTAACTTTTGAAAAGTTGGTCCTTCGACTCAGATAACCAAACGATATAAAGAAAAACTTATAAGCGATTCCAGTAGCGACTCACAACTAACATAACCGCAAAAACACTCATGGATCATTCTTGAGTGTCAGTGAGTCCATATTTAGGTACATTATTTTGGGATTGCAGAAGAAATAATAATATGTTTCCGTGGGGATTTTTTTAGACATAGAAATTTTTCGAGTTTATTAAACTCTGTTCACTCTGTTTTTGATGTTGCATTTTGTTATTTAGTTACAACATGTTCGGCGGTACAGTGATCACGAACGACGTTGACCAATACAACAGCAAGAAGTTCACCCTCATGATGAAGAGCATCATCGACCAGGTATGAGAGTTCTCGTTTAACCATTACACTTGTCTTCCATAGCATTGAGGAACACTAGATCACAATGTTTTGGTAACCCATCCAAGAAGCAAACATTGCGATAGTTTCCTCGTCTTATAGTAAACTAACTGTTGCCCGCGACTTCGTCCGCGGTTACTGTGGTTTTTTAACTATCCCTTTTAATTTTCCCGAATAAAAAGTATCTAAGGTATATGAGGTATGCAAAATTTCATTGAAATCGGTCCAGCCATTTCAAAGATTAACCCGTATAAACAGACAGAGATACAAAACATAAAAAATTTTTTTTTCGTTTTTTCCCTCTTTTACATACCACTGACTTGATTTTAAGCATTTTTCTTCTATGTACAGACATTCGACCTCTACAGTTTTATTATATGTGTAGATATTTATATACAAAATCATCTAGGTAACACGAACAATGAGTATTACCTACATATAAATATTTACTATAAGCGGGTGCCACTGAGTTTGAATAAAACTTATGTACAGTTCATTCATTGTGAATATCGCCTGCCTCATTGTGCCCTGTGCATGGCAACAGGCTCGCCACCTGTTACATGGGGACCTAACATGTCTGGCGGAATGTGGGTGGTAACACACCTGCCTACTCCTTCGGGAAAAAAAAACAGGCCAAGATTGTGTCGGGCCACGCTCAGTATAGGGTTCCGTAGTTTTCCATTTTGTAAAATTTATGAATAACTGTTCAATCCATCGAGTTCAAATAATGTTCCAAGAAAGTACTTATAAAGTTCTACTTTTGAGATTTTTTTTCATTTTTTCAAAAGTTAAAGGGGGGCACACATTTTTTTTAACTTTCGGAGCGATTATTTCAGAAAATATAATTTTTATCGTAAAATGATCTTTGAAAACCCCTATTCATTTTTTAATAGCTATCTAACGATATATCACACGTTAGGGTTTCTTTTCTACCTATGACAGGTAAGCCCTTGGCCTTCATCTCACCTGATGGTAAGTGACGATAAGGGCGAAGGTGAAAGCGAACTTCACCTGTAATCCTCAACAACTGAGGAACTGGCCAGAGGAAAAAAAATCAGTCCCTTCATTACGTGTATGGGCACCCCCCCTAATTTAATATTCTATTCCACTTTTGATTTTTGCACTTTGTCGGCGTTATTCATATAAATATTTATTTAATATTTCAGCTCTCTAGTGCTAACGGTCACTGAGATTATCCGCGGACGGACAGACGGACAGACAGACATGGCGAAACTATAAGGGTTGACTAAAGACCTGAGATAATGCGATCTAGAACATGGCTAGGGAAAGAGTGTGCATTAATAAGACGAGTGATAAAGCGGAATGCAAGAGGAACAGTCATTTTAAGACCTCAAATGGAATTGGATTGTCACATATTATCAATTTGTCAATATCTATTATTATTATTTAATTCAAAAGAAATGCTTTATTTAATAGGCTAGTTGACCCTTTTTTAATTGGGCCCCAAATGCTTAAATACTGATAGCCATCACCATAAAAAATAATAAAAAAAAATCTGAAGCCTATAACACATTACATTTTAAATTATAAATTACGTTTTTGTTTAAATGTCAAAAACGCCTTTGGTCCTGATTGTCTATTAATTATCTGTGCTGTAGCGTCACGATTATTGTAAACAATTCAATACGCATGCGTGACATAGCCGACAGTTATGCTTGATTGGCTGCGACTGGCGTTTGACGGATTTTGAGCATGCGTAGTAATTGTTTACATGAAGCGACTCAACAAATTTCACGAATATGGTAGATAAAGTAAAAATAAAACATATTTAAATTGAATTTCTACAGCAATCCCTTATTTATATTCATCAACCTTGGTATATTTCGCACCCTTGTACTGAATTCAATGTGAATGACACATTATTTTCATTACTTTTGATATGAGTCAACTGGCCTATTATTAAGGTAACAAGCAGTTACACTTATGACGCGTAAAAAACATTAAAAAAGAAACAAACAAATTATACAATTCTTCTTGTTCACCTCTGCATTATCTTCTTCCTGTTTACTAGCGCTGTTTATTTTATCTATTTCTTTTCAAAGGGTGCACCGCCCCCTGGTGGTATAAACTTAAAGCTAGTCCCGCCGCGAGACGGCGAGCCGCGCGCGCTACTGACACAGTACGTCAAGTACGTGGACGCAGCCGCCAAGGGACTCAGATTCGCAGCCGGACTTATCGCAGAGCAAACATTCGCTAAACATTTACAGGTAACATGACTTAAAACTGAAATTCCTACTATTGGGTTCTTACCTATGAAATTGGTGTTTTTATTCTGTCTTAGTATTTTGTTTGTAACTATTAAGATTCAGAGTATTCCTAAAAAATAATTTGTTGTAAGTTTAATTGTGTTAAAATTGGACACGGAGACAACTCTTTTTAAGTGCCTCCCGAATACTTAATTTTATTTGCATTCACTTAAAAACGATAAATAATTTTTATGAAGTGTGATATTACACATATTACTAAAGCTTGTCTAATGATACATGCCAAATATTATTATATCTGGATTTGTCGTTGTGAAGAAAACTGAAAAAAATTTTGTATGGAAAATGCAGAATTCCCCAAAATCTCCATACAAAACACCAATTTCATAGGTAAGGACCTAATATTTTAATTAATTAATAATTATGGAAATATTTGGGGAAACTAAAGGGAACTTCCATTTATAGCCTTATATAGTATTTATTACTGTAGTTGAAATGCAATCATACATGCATATAATCACGACTATTATCCCCTAAGAGTTAGTCAGAGACTAGGCAAAAGCACCGCAAAAGCAGTCCACTGCCATAGTCCGCGCTTCACCAAGCAGTGACTGCACTCAGCGTGACAGGAGGTGAGCCCGTCGCCGGTATAAGCTATTGGATTGTGCCAAGTCCAATAGTCGCTTTTTACGACACCCAACGGAAGATAACCCATATCTTCCGTTCAAAAAAAAAAGAAGGCTCATGAAAGAAAAAACATTTTTGGGAACAAAATATTCACATTAAGTATATAAATTACTTAAATATAAAATTACCAAAGACTCCGTGGATACCAGAGACAAAATTAAAAGAAAAAGAAAAACTATTAAAAAACATTTAAAGGACTGTCTGTTTAATTCTTCTGTGTACAATAAATTGTTAAATAAATAAATAAAAATACATATATAATAATATAAATTCCAATAAAACTCACCAAGACTTAATTACCGCAGCAGCGATACACATCGTACTACAGCGGGTTCGGTTCCCGGCTGGGCGGCAGTGACGTCACCATGGAGGAATGCGAGGAGTACTGCAAGTAAGTAACCTGGGTATGCAATATATCAATGTCAAAGTCCTCGATCAATTATGTTCATTATGAGTAACAAATTAAGGTTGATAATCAGTTTGAATTTAAATAGAACGGGACCTATTGTTAGCAAACAAAAACAGATGTACTTTAACTAAAAACTTTTTAGGTAAATAACTTGATATTCAAGGAAACGTTTGGGACTAACTAATGTGATACAGTACTAAAACCTATTACGACTTTCACCATTCACCAAACAGCATTTAAAAAGCGCCAATACTTCCCCTCGTCACAATATCGTAAGTGTTACCAGTTATTAAAATCTCAAATAATTATTTTGATTGTAACATTTTACACAATAAACCGGGGAATTACTCTAGTTTAAGTACTTTAAGTACCCAGTCGCGTGTATAAATAAATAGGTATGTTCTGCTAATTCATATTTAGTATACAGTTATGTGTGGCGTAGTTAGTGATTTTAGTGAGTTTATCGACAAAATTAATTATAGAGACTGCACACAGTAACACTTAAAAAAAGATTTTTTTTTACGATTGTTGGTGACTAAATTCTCAGATTGTTTCAATGCAAATGCATTCTTTTTGAAGTCGTTATGAAAATGGTTTTTTGTGTGCTCCTTCGCAGAAAGACCCCAAAACATCACAGTGAAGCGAAGACTGAACATTTGGACTTACTATTCCAACGGTATCTGGATGCCAGTGACCATATTTAATGTAGCGGTAGATGTAAGTATATTTGTAAAGTAATATAAATAAAATCATTCTCATGCGCTGCATGTGTAATTAACAGTATTAACAATAATAAAAGGAGTTCTTTTGACTGACTTATTTATTTAATACCTTGTCCTCAGCCTATAAACGTCCCACGGCTGAGCACAGGCCTTCCTCATGGAGAAACACATGAGGAGTATGGGCCGTAACACCACCACGCTGGTCAATGCGGATTGGTGGGTAGAAACAGTCGCAATAGCGACCGGGACCAACGGAGCTCGATATCACAAAGTTTTAGTCACCCACGGCCTGATCATGGTGAAGGTAGCTTTGTTTTCAATCGAAAGCCAAAGCATACTAACCACTACGGCCCGAGCTCCTCATTTAATACCTTATTTTGGGAGAATTTCCTATGACTACCATACAGCGAGGTAGTACTATTTTTAGTCAAATTATTTTGGGTTGGCCAATTTTTACAAATCTAGATTTAGAGATCTCTTCATGAGAATTATTAAAGACGACATTTAGATAGAGTATAGATTAAGGTGTATCTAATAGCAGGAATCTTTTGCGATAACAGGAAGCTTCATTATCTTGAATGTGTGCGAATAAATTTCATGTAAGAAACCTTCAGGAACATTCTACACTTAAATCAATTTTTAATAAAAGTCAGTTTTGAATTATTTTCATTTAATTCTTTGTAACTGTATCAGTTCATTTTTTTGTATTTTTTTTCTTAATATTCACAGCTATTTAAGACTATACAATTTCTACATCAGTACACAATAGTATTGTACACAGACTTGTGCAAAATATTTAATTTTAGCAATATGGGTGTATCCTGCCGGCTGACATTTTTAAAATATTATTCCTTTTACTTCATATATAAATATTATTTTATACTTCGTGCTTCGTGTTCAAGAATGCCAAACTGAACTTTATTATAAATGAAGTTAGACGATAAAATAGCTTGTCACGGTAATAAAACAACTTTGGTAATATTGTGCAATACTTCACCATACAAAAATACATGTGGAAGATATTCTGAACATCGACTGACATAAACATTTCATACTCAAAATGAGCTATGAAATCTATGAAATTGCTTTACCTTAAAAAATTATATTGTTCATAGTAACTAAACAATTAGGTTTTATGGTGATAACTAAATGCTAACTGAATTAAAATCTTGATCATTTCGAATACGGTTTATAATCAATTAAATACGGTTCTCATCAATGGACAATCATTGTTTGCAATAACTTAAAAAAATAATAGATGACTTTACAAAAAGCAATTTCATAGTTCATTATAATCTATCATGAAAAACATCCCTGGATTTAGCTCTTATATTAATATTAAGGTCAAAACATTGCTGTATACATACTGTATATATGCTGAAATATCATACATATACTAGGAAAGTATACATACACTAATAAGTAGTTAATCAATGCCAATATAACCAGGACCCGACCCGTAAGTGATAAGAAATCAATATTAAATTTTCGACTTTATAGGAATCTTGTAAAAGTTAAAAATGTAATGTAAATAGAAAAAATGCGACGAAAACATTACATTTGTCGCAAAGGTGACAACTATATCGGATCCTGTATACAAACATCCTATATCTTACTAAATAAACCTTCACAAACATATAACTTCGTACCAATAATGTGCATTCAAAATAACCCTTATTCTTTAAACAACAAGGTTCATACTAGATCTAGCAGTAGCAAAAATGCGATAAACACATCGAGAAAACAACTTAAACTAATACAGTACGAGAATACTGTAGAATAAATAATAAAAACTAATCTAAAGTAATATCATTTAAAATTCATTTTCGCCAAACGCGAGGTACAATAATTTATTAACAATAAGAAGCCGATAAAAATTTAACTTATAAAACCGACCTTATTACGTACAAATACAGTTCAATTTTATCGCTAAAAAAGTTTATGCAAATTAAGGTCTATTGCAATACATTTTAGCATCAAGTAAATTCCTTCGATGGTAAAATTTTAGTGCAATTTTAATAGGGCTTGGACAAATCATGAATGGAATTGTGATGTTATTTCGATAGTAATGTTTTCCTGCGTTGATGATATTGCATCTCATTCATTCTGTACGTTTATAATAAAGATAACGATATCATTCAAATAGTTATCGAGTACGAACGAAGTATTTTAGTTCATTCAAAACTGCATTATCGAAGTCTATTGGCATTTTCAGCAAAAGTCTTGGCGTTGGCGGTGGCGGCTCATTATAAGAATACTACCAACCCATCTCATCCATTGGGTGTCGTAAAAGGCGACTAATGGACTTAGAACTGCACAACATCCAATAGCTTATAGCGGCGACGGACTCATCACCAGTCTCGCTGAGTGCAGTCACTGCTTGGTAAAGCGCGGACTATGGCAGTGGACTGGTTTTGCGGTGCCTTTGTCTGGTCTCTGAATAACCCTTAGGGGATAAAAGTCGCGATTATATGTATGTATGTAAGATTATATTTGTCTTATCAATGCAAAAAATACCATTCTTTTAATGAGCCACCACCACACAAAATAAACAATAAAATAAATAAAAAACTATCAAAAGTCACTACCGCGAGCGCATGTAGCAAGTAATCGATACAAAATCTTTATATGAATGACAATGTACTAAACTGGGTATCTTATTGCAAGTGTTTGTACTTCTAATGTAGGTCTTAGTATCTAAATAACAATTCCACTCATTATTTATTCACGAATCTACGTTATTCTACCATTAAGTGTTCGCCCACGTCATTCATCCACCTAATACTGAAGATATTAAAAAATGGCAGCGTCGCATCGGAATGAACAAAAACAGGTTCTATTCTATTGGAAAACTGTTTTGCACTTTTTGAAAGCACCATGGTTTGATTGGATGAGGCAACTAGTTCATTGATCAATGAGATAAGTTGTTCTTCAATGAGTGAAAAAGTTAGTAAATTCTTTGTTTTGCAGAAAAATTAAAGCTTAAATTTTTTTTAAAATAAAGCCAAAGAAACACCACACTTTCATTGATTAGAATAGTATCATAGTATAAGTAAGAAAATTTATAATATTTATGTTAACTTTATTAAATTTTTTTATCCCTCGGGAGATGAATGAAACTGATAAATAACAATTTAATTTCATGCTAAATTCTTTTCATGTCTAGAACGGTTTCCAACAAATTTTTCTCTTCTCATTTTATAATAAAAAATGCACTTGGATCACATAGAAGTACACATAATATTCTATACATCCAAAATCATTGCCAACTGAACCAGTTACTTGCAAAATGTAAATATTTTTGTAAGAAAAAACGCACCTAATATTTCATAATACGTTCTAAAGGAACTCAGAGAAACATTAGTTTAATACAATAATATATACTTTATATATAATTGAGAACTTGTAAATTCAGACTTCGTAAATGTTACAATCATTTGACAAACCGACAGATAACGTCATACGAAATATGTTTCATTTGAATTAATTTTTATCCACGTTAAAAGGCTTTATAAAGGAGGAGGGGGCTTCTTTATTTGTTTGTATTTTTTTATTTGGGCTATTTTGTGTTGGATAATGGAGATGAAACCAATAATAATATAATATCTTCTGACATTCAAACCTATCAACTAGCTCGAATCAAATAGATTAATATGCCGCTTGTGTTATTACTAGATGCCGGGTAAATATACATAAGTATAAATGAATATTCAAAATAAAATCAATACATATAGGTATGAACATCATTTACTGAAAAATAGTGCCTGTATACACCACACAAACATTTGCCCCCACCGAGAGTCAAACCCAAACCTTACCTCCATATTTCCTCATTCATAAACCTCCCTTTTTATACCTTATTTCTTAAGTGGTAAGGTTGAAGATCTACTAAAGAATTTTGACATTTTTGTATAGTCCGACATTCAGTTGACTGTACCTAATCATTATTTATATTATTTGAACATGTGATCCATTATCTTACTTTTTAAGATAAGGTTTGTGTAAAAAACAATAAACAAATATAGAATTATCTAGAGATAATCAAATATTGATTTCATATGAGCTCATCACTAGATATCGTTTTTTATTGATTTTTCCCACACGTTATCATAATATTTCTTTTAGGCAAGCACCGCCTTGATTAATTACATAGCGAAACGACGACTTTAAATAATAATAAATAAATGAATATCACTCAATTAACAAAACAGTTTGTCAAACGATCATACGAATTTACTGATTGAATGCAAAAATTTTTATACAAATGTTTATATGAAATACATGTTTTGTCATAGTAATTTGAAGCGTATCATTGTAATAGCGATATAATTCGATTACACAAATTTAGAACAGTCTTGGCAAAGGCACATTACTATGGAGTCGTCTTTGGAAAAAATAATATATAGGAACAACTGCCATTTCTTTGGCTCGATGTTGTGACGTTGTTTGTAAAAATGTAGTCTGATCAGGAAATTAAAAAACCTGGCCATATTGCAGAAAATTAATTGAACTAATTCTTTCCATTGCAACATTAATCCTAATTCATTTAGTCATCTGTCCCGTGTTTTTTTCCTATAATTGTGTAATTTATTTTATAACACATTTGCTCGTAAAGGGTCTCTTATTTCACCAATGTCAATATCATAATCTATCACATTACGTACTTGTGCGATAATGTAAAATAAAACGCACAGTTTATAATGCTCCGCCTAATAACGAACGATACTTTTTCTAAATTTTAGCAAAGAGTTTTTATGTCAGAAACGTAGTCAACATGTTCTTAATAAAATTACCTTTGGGAGATGAAATATAATAAATAAACATTAAATTCTTTTATAACTATTACTTTTATAACTATAATATTTTATTTTATTTTGTTTATGCTCAATTAATTATTTTACTGACAAATAAGATCTGCTGCCCAATTTAGAAATGTTTGTAAGTAAGTAGAACATATTGATGTAAAGGGAGGATGGAACCCTTGCAGAGTTTCTTGCCTGTATCTTCTCTAGACAAGGCCTCCCGGTAGTGAACAGGCCGAAAAAAGTAGTGGTATTGTCAATTTTAGAATACTTACTTATAATTTATTTTGTTTTGACTTGTCAAAAGTGTATTTGATGATACCAATTAGATTAAATGACTTTGAGTTTGAGTTCATTAAACTTTCATTTCATCAATTTCATTAACAAGTGATTAAAGATTTATTAGTTTAGGAATGTCTGAGTTTAATTTGTTTCCTCGCAAATGTATTATAAAACGTCGTATGACATACGTGCGGTTGGATTATTACAGCCTCTGCCTTCTTATAGCAATATTGCCTCGGTTGTAATTTTCAACTTACCGCATTTATATTATAATGTACTATTATGCTCGATATGTCCAAATCCCTATGTTACTGTGATCAGAGCAAGGTGTAGGCAAGAGATATTCATAATATCATAAGAGTGTTATTTAAACGGTTAGCAAAATATTCAAATTTGGATTAGTTAAAAACACAATTGGTCACCAACTTATGAGCAGCAAATATTTCTTTGGTCAGCAAAATAACTAATTGAACAGCAACTCAAATATTCTCTGCTGCCAAATTTTATAACATATGTTTTGATGACACAAATATTGTTTTTAAGGGTCATAAATAATAACCTTAACCTAATATCTAGAATACATTTCCTAGGTATTGACCCTTGATCCTTGATACTTTTCCTTGATTTTATACATTTCCGGTAACATATATTGCTCGAAATAATTATTTTGCTGCCCAACTTATTATTTTGCTTACCAAATAATTATTTAGCTGCCCAAATGGATTATATTGATTACAAAATATTTGTTTGCTGACCAAATGATTTTTCGGCTGACTATTTTTACTGACTAAATAATTAAATGCCCAATTAATTACTTCCATATCATAATAAAAAATATAAATATTATAAGCGTACTCAATAAAATATAAACTCAATCAATTGGTTTCAATCTCAAACATTTGATCCCACCGGGAATCAAACCTGGGACCTAAAATGGCAACACCTTGAAATCGGCGTAAAAGCCACTAGAGCCGAGCTCAAAAATCTTAATTTGCTATACTTTAAAAAAATATTATTATGTAACTAACGAGAGATTAAACTAAGTTCATTACTGTCTCAAAGAACAAATAACCTAAATTTTAACCTAGGTGTCACTGGAAACGGAAAATAATTTAATAAAAACCTCACCAGAACTAAAAGTAGAATTTGTTTCCCTATATACTTTGGGCCCAGGCCTTCCTTCACGAAAACACGAGTATGGGCCGTAACACCACCCTGGCTCAAAGCGAGGGGTAGAAGCGATTGCTATAGCAACTGGGAATAGCTTAACGTGGCTTCGGAAGCACGGAGGAACTCCAAAACATAAAGATCATCCATGGTGAATATTACTGTATTCATCATCGAAAAGAGTACAAATTACGCCATTGAAATGTACTAACCAATATTTCTTTTGAAGTTTACAAATTTTTATTACATACACCATTGATGAAGACTAGATTCCGTATAATTACAACCGTTGATAAACCAAACAATAAGAATATTTAATTATAATATGCTGAACTCAATTATACACAATAGAATAATATATTCATTTTACATATTATAAATAAACATAAGGCCACGCCTTGTTTCCTTAGGGATAGGCAGAATTTTTTTTTATTTAAAATTAATTTTTGTTTATACTAAAATATATTATAAGTCTCAAAATATAGGAAACCTAATTGAATTAAGTAAAAACCTAAAAATCCACAACACAGTCCTACAAATAAACAGTAATAGTTTAATTTTATTTATATATTTAAAAGCGTTCATACCACGCTTTAAAGTTCCATAATAATAGGAACATCCATAGCAACATGCCTTTGCTTACATAAATTAATAAATAATTATAAATAGGTATACAATAGTATTCACTAGAAACCATTTAGGTTATTTATTTTATGTTAAGGGCGTTACACACGAAACTCGCAATAATTATCAATGAAAAAAAAAACTAGTCATAATAGTAGTTTATATAACTGTTACATAATACCGAGTTATGTGCAGTTACATACTCTACTTTATCTACACTCATTATTCAAAGAAGTAACACAAAAATTCAATTAATTTTATTTATTGTTGGCTGTCTGGAAAACATTTGCCATAGTTTTGTGCGTTTTTAAGAAAAATAAGTGTTGCATAATGAGTCCAACCTGTTGCATAATGGTCATTATGTTAAAGTTTCCATTTTTAAATTATCGTTTTCATCATCTGTGTTAAAAAGTATGTCATTATGAGTTCGAGTCTGAGTTCATAATTCGAACATTATAACATGAGTGTAGATAAATGAATTGATGCATTCAATGAAATATCACATAAAATAATTGATTTATTTTATTCGTATAGTTGTTGCATATTATCATGGCGAATAGCTTTGCTCTTAAGATAGAGACTTAAGTCGAATGATTTAGTCGCCCGATTAAAATATTTATCATGATTATGATAGTTTAGAAAATATTTATTGAAGCCAGTCCTTATTATGACAGTTCATAATTTTAGAATCTTGGAAAATGTTGGTAATTTGTAATTTTAAATAATAAACCGATATATGCATTTGATCCGACTTAGTCCAGGATCCTTGAACTGAAAAAATTTATTACCTTGCTGGTAATTGTCCAGCTCGTCACCAATATAACACAATAACACATCTATTGGAACTCATCATAGGGAAGGGATATCATTGATATATACACCCACATTTCGCCATATATGATAAGTCCCCATGTAACTGGTGGTGAGCCTGTTGCCATGCACCGGGCACGATGTGAGGCAAGCGATATTCACAATCAACTGTACATAAGTTTTATTCAAACTCAGTGGTACAGGCGGCAGCAATGTAAGCTATGACAAAAAATTCAGTGTGTTGATTAGCATATATGTTTTTTTTTCAGTTGAAGGATCCTGGACTAACCGAGTGACATGTAGGTTTACATTGAGATCTACAAAACTGGCTGTTTATGAAATTAAAGGGCAAAGTTGCTTGGCAAAATACTACTATAAAAGTAGTATTTTTCCAAGCAACTTTGCCCTTTAATTTCATTATGTCGTATACGTACGAGCATATTTGTTAATTAACATTATAGAACCTTGTCATTTTGACATCACAAGTGTCTAGTGCCGCAAGAGCAATCATTTTACTAATACCTTACAATGACAAGGTACTAAAATGAGTACATATATATGCTCTTGTAGCCTTAAGTCTGCGTGTAACACCTTAACTTTTCCGCTATATGTATAGTATATGTTATATGTTAAGTTACCGTTCATTCGTCGTCGGAAGGTTCGGTGCCGAAGTATCGGTCGCCGAAGTTGCCGATGCCGGGCAACACGTAGAACTTCTCGTTGATCTCCGGGTCTAGGGCTGACGTTACGATCTTCACCTGGAAATCGACACGAAAAATGTTAGTTGTATTTTACTTATTGGGATTTTGAGAAGTTCTTCCTTCTTCGGAAGGCATGTTAAAGCCGTTAAATGAAATGAAATGTATTGTTCTTATAAATAATAACTCTCTGGTTTAGTGGTTGAAACCACTGGGTGTAGATCGGGAGGTTCGATTCCCCACGGGGGCAGGGGTTTTTCTGCTCGGTTTGGTCGGTGGCAGGGCTTCTGAGCGCGCCTGGCTAGCTACTGTCTTACCTAAATTTATCGCCAAAACAATGTTATAAGCAATTTTTGTGTTCCGGCAATCAGAGGTAGAATAGCCAGTTCTCCAGTTGAGGATTACAGGTGAAGCTCGCTTCCATCTTCGGCCTTATTGTCACCTACCTACCACTAGTTGAGATGAAAGCCAAGGGCTTAATTGTCATATGTAAAAAAATCTACTAGAAAGAGTTGAAGCAAATTAAAACATGCGTATCGTGTAGCCCGATGTTGAACCCCTGGAGCGCCAGTAATCCTGTAAAGGACTGACCTCCGGGAAGGCGTAGGCGACGGAGTGCGCGCCGATGTCTGCCATCAGCAGCGACACGAGGCTGATGCGGCTCTCGGGCACGTCGTGGTCCAGCAATACTCTGATGGCCATGATGCTGAACCCCTGGAGTGCCAGTAATCCTGTAATGGCTGACCTCCGGGAAGGCGTAGGCGACGGAGTGCGCGCCGATGTCTGCCATCAGCAGCGACACGAGGCTGATGCGGCTCTCGGGCACGTCGTGGTCCAGCAATACTCTGAT
This sequence comes from Parapoynx stratiotata, assembly GCA_910589355.1. NCBI lineage: Eukaryota > Metazoa > Arthropoda > Insecta > Lepidoptera > Crambidae > Parapoynx > Parapoynx stratiotata. Next base: position 14,840,339 of record OU342472.1, read on the forward strand.
GGCCATGATGCTGAACCCCTGGAGTGCCAGTAATCCTGTAATGGCTGACCTCCGGGAAGGCGTAGGCGACGGAGTGCGCGCCGATGTCTGCCATCAGCAGCGACACGAGGCTGATGCGGCTCTCGGGCACGTCGTGGTCCAGCAATACTCTGATGGCCATGATGCTGAACCCCTGGAGTGCCAGTAATCCTGTAATGGCTGACCTCCGGGAAGGCGTAGGCGACGGAGTGCGCGCCGATGTCTGCCATCAGCAGCGACACGAGGCTGATGCGGCTCTCGGGCACGTCGTGGTCCAGCAATACTCTGATGGCCATGATGCTGAACCCCTGGAGTGCCAGTAATCCTGTAATGGCTGACCTCCGGGAAGGCGTAGGCGACGGAGTGCGCGCCGATGTCTGCCATCAGCAGCGACACGAGGCTGATGCGGCTCTCGGGCACGTCGTGGTCCAGCAATACTCTGATGGCCATGATGCTGAACCCCTGGAGTGCCAGTAATCCTGTAATGGCTGACCTCCGGGAAGGCGTAGGCGACGGAGTGCGCGCCGATGTCTGCCATCAGCAGCGACACGAGGCTGATGCGGCTCTCGGGCACGTCGTGGTCCAGCAATACTCTGATGGCCATGATGCTGAACCCCTGGAGTGCCAGTAATCCTGTAATGGCTGACCTCCGGGAAGGCGTAGGCGACGGAGTGCGCGCCGATGTCTGCCATCAGCAGCGACACGAGGCTGATGCGGCTCTCGGGCACGTCGTGGTCCAGCAATACTCTGATGGCCATGATGCTGAACCCCTGGAGTGCCAGTAATCCTGTAATGGCTGACCTCCGGGAAGGCGTAGGCGACGGAGTGCGCGCCGATGTCTGCCATCAGCAGCGACACGAGGCTGATGCGGCTCTCGGGCACGTCGTGGTCCAGCAATACTCTGATGGCCATGATGCTGAACCCCTGGAGTGCCAGTAATCCTGTAATGGCTGACCTCCGGGAAGGCGTAGGCGACGGAGTGCGCGCCGATGTCTGCCATCAGCAGCGACACGAGGCTGATGCGGCTCTCGGGCACGTCGTGGTCCAGCAATACTCTGATGGCCATGATGCTGAACCCCTGGAGTGCCAGTAATCCTGTAATGGCTGACCTCCGGGAAGGCGTAGGCGACGGAGTGCGCGCCGATGTCTGCCATCAGCAGCGACACGAGGCTGATGCGGCTCTCGGGCACGTCGTGGTCCAGCAATACTCTGATGGCCATGATGCTGAACCCCTGGAGTGCCAGTAATCCTGTAATGGCTGACCTCCGGGAAGGCGTAGGCGACGGAGTGCGCGCCGATGTCTGCCATCAGCAGCGACACGAGGCTGATGCGGCTCTCGGGCACGTCGTGGTCCAGCAATACTCTGATGGCCATGATGCTGAACCCCTGGAGTGCCAGTAATCCTGTAATGGCTGACCTCCGGGAAGGCGTAGGCGACGGAGTGCGCGCCGATGTCTGCCATCAGCAGCGACACGAGGCTGATGCGGCTCTCGGGCACGTCGTGGTCCAGCAATACTCTGATGGCCATGATGCTGAACCCCTGGAGTGCCAGTAATCCTGTAATGGCTGACCTCCGGGAAGGCGTAGGCGACGGAGTGCGCGCCGATGTCTGCCATCAGCAGCGACACGAGGCTGATGCGGCTCTCGGGCACGTCGTGGTCCAGCAATACTCTGATGGCCATGATGCTGAACCCCTGGAGTGCCAGTAATCCTGTAATGGCTGACCTCCGGGAAGGCGTAGGCGACGGAGTGCGCGCCGATGTCTGCCATCAGCAGCGACACGAGGCTGATGCGGCTCTCGGGCACGTCGTGGTCCAGCAATACTCTGATGGCCATGATGCTGAACCCCTGGAGTGCCAGTAATCCTGTAATGGCTGACCTCCGGGAAGGCGTAGGCGACGGAGTGCGCGCCGATGTCTGCCATCAGCAGCGACACGAGGCTGATGCGGCTCTCGGGCACGTCGTGGTCCAGCAATACTCTGATGGCCATGATGCTGAACCCCTGGAGTGCCAGTAATCCTGTAATGGCTGACCTCCGGGAAGGCGTAGGCGACGGAGTGCGCGCCGATGTCTGCCATCAGCAGCGACACGAGGCTGATGCGGCTCTCGGGCACGTCGTGGTCCAGCAATACTCTGATGGCCATGATGGCGGCCGCGCCCGTCGCCACCGTCGCGTCCATCAGGATCACGCGGTAGTCCTTGATGTCCTTCGGCAGCCGCAGGTAGTACAGCTGGGGAAATACAACACTCCAATTGTATAACATATTCATTATTTCTACAATAAGTAGGGACGGGATCTTTATAGACCCAATTGCCACGTATTCAGTCCGGACACTGCAGATGTGCAAATATTTTGTACATCAATACTGACACCCTTACTAATAAACGAGCTATAAGGCTGAAATAGTTATTCAGTGTTTTGTCTTCGTCAGACATTCAGAAGACAGTAGTTGTCAAAAAGTGATAAAACACTGAATAACTATTCCTTCCTTATAACTCGTTTATTAGTAAGGGGGTAATATTATAAATGCGAAAGTAACTCTGTCTGTCTCTGCCTTGCTTTTACGTTATAACTACTGAACCGATTCAATTGAAATTTGGTACACAGATAGTCTAGAGCCTGAAAAAGGACATAGGCTTTTTATCCCGATCCCGATTCCCATGGGAATGGGTACCGCGCGGGAGTAACCGTGGCTCTCAATATCTGTTCGACCTATTATGTGACATATTCCTTCAAAATTTCATTTCGAATTTTTAAATTTCTCGGCATTGTAGAATAAGATTTTAAACTTTCGCGTTGCATTGTATATAAAAATTATAAGACCGGGACTACACGCGACGTACATAATGTAGTACATATATAGATACTACTTACTGGTCGACGTTTCGGCTGGGCTACACCAACCGTGGTCACGAGCTGACTGACGCGGCGTCGTCTGCTCGGGCGGGCCCGTGAATCTTCCTCTACCCGTACATTATTAATATCCCAGTCACTACGGCATACCACACTAACAGTATCTGGGTTGGTTTGTAAAGGTACAGTCCGCCGCGTACACTTGTTAATCACCGGATTCCACGCTGATGACAGTTTAAGCCCATCCTCTCGATTGAAATTCTTGTATTTCATTATCTCAATCGCGAATTCGCGAATCACGAATTATTCTTGTATGATAGTGACGATCATTGGAGAGGATTCACGGGCCCGCCCGAGCAGACGACGCCGCGTCAGTCAGCTCGTGACCACGGTTGGTGTAACCCAGCCGAAATGTCGAAAAGTAAGTAGTATCTTTATACTACATTATGTACTTCGCGTGTAGTCCCGGTGTTATAACTTTTATATTGTAATAGTAGATTAGTAACCAAGGGCTGTAAGGCATCAATCGCAGCCCGAGATATTTAGGCGCACGAGCGCAGCGAGGGCGCTTATAGTTCGAGGGTGCAATTGATGCTTACACCCGAGCTAACTACTCTGCTTTACATCTCGATTGTGAGGTAAGTGGAAAAAGGCCCTACAAGAATAAATAAATTTATTATCAAGAACTACATTTAGCTTCGCCGTTCGATATTCAAAATTGATGAAAATAGCGAAGCGACCTCTTTTGTCACAAGAATAAATAAATTTATTTTCAAGAACTAAATTTAGCTTCGCCGTTCGATATTCAAAATTGATGAAAATAGCGAAGCGACCTCTTTTGTCATTGGGCTGAATGCATGATGTCTAGTGCCAGTAAGATGGTTAGATGTACGCGAACTTTTTGAAAGAGTTTTTTTTTAATTACTTACCGCCCTAGGGCGTTTCTAGCTACATTATTAACCTAGGGCGGTAATTGATCACTTACAACCCGCATCTGGGGGTATTAAGGACCTACTTACCGAACATGAGAGATGTTAAATAAATTTATCACCATGACAAAAATTAATCAGATGACACGGACAAATGTTATTTTCATTATTTGAATAATTGGAGGTTTTAGTTCAACTATTAACCGTTTTCTAATAAGTGGTAGGAATGTAATGTTGAACACTTTGTAAAAAAAACAATGCAGTATTAACAAACACACAAAAACTTTTATCAGAATATTTATTATTATTATATCTTTTAGTAGTTTTGTAAGTCATTTTGATAGTCCCTTGTAGGCCAAGCCTAAGTTACCGGGCACTTTTACAAGCCACTAAATAAAATTTTAGCGGTCCGAGCTAAAACAAAAAAACTATCACAAAATTTTGTTGCAGCAGTCTATTGTATTTTGGTGACCCATACCTTTGAAAATAAATCACAAAGCAAAATCACTCTTATCTCCTGCAGATAAGGCTCACCTCAGGCACCTCAGGTATGAGGATCATATCGATACGGATCTTTACACACGTCGCGCACTTCACCACTATGACCATGGCTATGACCATTAACAATTGTAATGGAAAATCAACCCTATTTCTATGTAATAAGCCTGACCTCAAGCTCGTCAGTCTCCTGGTTGGTCTGTATGAGGATCTTGCCAATGTGGATATCTTTACCTTCACACGTCACCACTATGACCATGGCTTGAAAATAACAATTGCAAAGGAAAATCAACCCCATCTTGTATGCAATAAGACTGACCTCAGGCTCGTCAGTCTCCTGGTTGGTCTGTATGAGGATCTTGCCGATGCGGATGTCTTTACCTACACACGTCACCACTATGACCATGGCTTGAAAACAACAATTGCAAAGGAAAATCAACCCTATCTTGTATGAAATAAGACTGACCTCAGGCTCGTCAGTCTCCTGGTTGGTCTGTATGAGGATCTTGCCGATGCGGATGTCTTTGCACACGTCGCACACCGCTTGCTCCATCGTCTCGCCCGCACGAAGGATTGATACCCCGCAGATCTTCTCCACGTCGCATTTTCGACCTTAAATTTTGTGAGTTATGTGTTAGATTAGTAGAAAACATATCGACGATTAAGAATCAATAACGTCTATCTAAATTTTTGGCTATTTTTACTTCTTTAAATTAATAGATTTAAAGAAGCATAGATTGTTAAAGCGGCTACCTCGATATTCACATTATTTCCAGCATTTATTTACCTTTTTTAGCGATTGTAACATTTCTGGTAATTTATTAGCTGAAGCCAAGAAATTTTTTTTTTTATCTACTGTAAAGTTGACTTTTTTGAGATAGACACTATTGATTCTTAACCGTCGATATGTCAGAATGTTAATATTTGAGATCTTTTGAGCATTAAAACAACCTACATACAAAATATGTATGTAGGTATATATTTTTTATTTAATTATATTACACATTCTACATAATATTGGGTCCTCACCTATGAAATTGGTGTTTTTTTCTCTCTCTTAGTATTTTGTCTGTAACTATTAAGATTCAGAGTATTCCTAAAAAATAATTACCTCGTCTAAAAATAGACTATATTTTTGAGCTCTTTTGATTTGTTTTGATAACTTGTTGTAAGTTTAATTGTGTTAAAATTGGACACCGAGACAACTCTTTTTAAGTGCCTCCTGAATACATTATTTTATTTGCATTCACTTAAAAACAATAAATAATTTTTATGAAGTGTGATATTACACATATTACTAAAGCTTGTCCAATGATACATGCCAAATATTATTATCTCTGGATTTGTCGTTGTGAAGAAAACTGATAAAATGTTAGTATGGAAAATGCAGAATTCCCCAAAATCTCCATACAAAACACTAATTCCATAGGTATGGACCTAATATAACATAACGCCTTTCTCCCTGAAGGGATAGGTAGGTCCCCATGTAACAGGTGTCGAGCCTGTTGCCATGCACCGGGCACAATTGAGGCAAGCGATATTCACAATCAACTGTATATAAGTCTTTTTATTCCAATTCAGTGCACACACATTACACACGTTACACATTTTATCACGCCTATAACCCCGAAGAGGAGGCAGTGCAGTGGCTTTGCCAGTAATTAAAAAATATATATATTTTGCGAATACTATTATTTTTAATTTGCAAACCTATACCATCATTTCCATGGTCAGAAAATGAGACACAATACAAAAATATATTGGTGCCGGACGCCGGCATTCGCTTAAACCTCAATATGTTAAGAATGTTATTGTAAATATACTTTGACATACTGACAAGCTAAAAAGGTTTATTCTAATATTATACAATCGAAAGTAACTCTGTCTCGCTTTCTTAACTCCTGGCCCGATTTATTCGAAATTCAGCATATAAATATGTAGTCTAGAGCCTGAGAAAAGACATACCTAGGCTACTTTTATCTTGATTTTCCCATAGGAATGGGTACCGCGCGGCGGAAAAACTACTCGTTAGTCATTTTTTTTAATGAACTTACCCTTATAAATGAAGCCCTGGGGCGTGTCCACGCTGTGGTTGGAGTACGGCAGCAGCGACAGGGCGAACTCGATGACGAGCCGCATCAGCCGCTTCGAGTAGAAGATGAACTCGTCGCGAGGCGTGTCCTTGTTGCGAATGAATGTGTGGAGGCCGCGCACCTAACAAATCAAACAAACCAAAAATATTACAATTAATTATTTACAAGTGGAAAAGTATTGACGACCTCCGTGGTCAAGTGGTCTGTACGCCGGTCTCAAGGCGTCGCCAGCTCGAGAGGTCCTGGGTTCGATCCCCAGTGGAGGCAAGTGTTTGGGTGATGAATTTTCAGACATTTTCCTCCAGTCTTGGATGTTCATTATATATGTATTATATTATGCATATTCTGAATAATTTAATGTATTTATCTATTAAATATATTTGTCCGTCATCTAGTATCCGTAACACAAGCAGCATTTAGTTGCTTAAAATGGAACTAGTTGATAGGTGTGAATGTCTGAGGATATTTATTTATATTATTTCAGAATTCAATATCGTTTATTCAATTAAGATGCGTCTTAGCACATGCTTCTCTTGTTCTTTTTGCCCTTTTCCCACTCTAGGTGGGGTCGGCACAACATGTCTTCTTCATCCTTCTTCACTTCTTTTATTCTCACATCATACTTCACGCATTCAATCCATCGCTTCTTTGGTCTTCCTCTCACTCTAGGTCCGTCCACATCCATGCTCAGCATCCTTCTTGTAATTAAACATTCATCCCTCCTCATCACATGTCCATACCACGCTAACCTATTGCTCCTAATCTTTTCTGTCACTGGCGCTACTTTCAAACTTCCTCTAATATGCTCCCTTTACATCAACATTATTGTTTTTTTTTTTAATATCATAAACTACATCGTCATTTAAATGTATCTAATAATTTTGGATCTCTGTCATGCCCTGTTCCCAAATATATTATTTGGGATCGGCGCATCATGGCTTTCTTCCACTCTCTCCTATCACTCGCCAAGTCAACACTCACTCTCATCCTCATCATATCATCATTCGCACAATCCATCCATCTTTTCTTCGGCCTTCCCCTACCCACACGTCAATCCAATTTCAAATCCATAACTTTTCTGAGAGATCATTCTCTGATCACATGTCCAAACCAGGAAAGTCGTTTTGCTCTGTTTATCAGAAATTGGAGCAACTTGCAGATTCCCTTTAATGTATTGGGTCCTTACCTATGAAATTGGTGTTTTCTTTCTCTCTTAGTATTTTGTCTGTAACTATTAAGATTCAGGGTATTCCTAAAAAATAATAACCTCGTCTAAAAATAGACTATATTTTTGAGCTCTTTTGATTTGTTTTGATAATTTGTTGTAAGTTTAATTGTGTTAGAATTGGAAACGGAGACAACTCTTTTTAAGTGCCTCCCGAATACATCATTTTATTTGCATTCACTTAAAAACGATAAATAATTTGCTTGCTTAGCTTGTCTAATGATAGATGCCAAATATTATTATCTTTGGATCGTTTGAAGTAAGTCATTATAAATACGATTGTCTGTTTCTTCAAGGATGGATAAAAGTCAAATGAAAAAAAAATGCGTAAAAATAATGTAATAATAGAACAAGGAGATACAAAGTTGATGAGTGACAGAAGAGAATGGTAGAAGAAGCTATAATGTGCCGAACATACGTAGAGTGGGAAAAGGACAGAAATAGGAAGAGAAATATTATAATTCTCTATTTGATATTTCAAAACATTTACCATTTCATAAGTTAAATTTGCTCATTTCAATGAAGAATAAAGTTCAATATCGCTTACCTGTGGAGTATTCTTCAGTACATAGAGCGAACTCGGTACGGGCTGGCCTATGTGAGCCACGGCTAGTTTCTCTCTCACTTTGAATCCTCTCTGAAAATAATAAATCTGTAATATCAACCCAACATTTTATTAAGGAAGTGGTTGAATCAGCGTACACCCCATTTTATTTTCGGTTAATAAATAAGCCATAAATAAGTCAGAAACAGTCAATTATATAACTTTGGATAGCTATTCACATAAAAAAAGTTTAGTTATACCATAGATAAATTAAGAAGTATAGATCTCTATTCATATACATGGGTTTTTAGTTCGTCTAAACTTATTATTGCTAGCGGTTATAATACTAGCGGAATTATGATTCCGCTAGTATAGTAGCGCCACCTAACGTAATAGGTCGAACGAAGGGGTACTAGCAACAATAATAAGTTTTAGACGAACTAAAAACCCATGTATGGGAGAGCGATCTATACTACTTAATTTATCTATGGTGATATTACATCAAACTTTGTGGCAAAGATTTCGTGTTTCCGATATTAGTGCAAACATGCAGGGTGTTTACTTGTTAAATTCCTACGTTTACATTACGAATGTTTCTCAATAGTGATTCGTGGGAGTCGTGAGTGTACATGACTTCAATTACAAGGAAATAAAGTCGTTAATTGTTCAAAAGTGTATACATGTTCATGCTCCTGTACATATATCATTTCGCCACTATCCCCGAAGGTGTTGGTAGGTGCTGACACCTAATTTCGTCTGATATGTTAAGTCTTCATAAAAGGGCTTCGCGTGATATATCTGTAACGAGGCGCTATATCAGTATAACCGATTCTTTGCTGTTATTGCGCTATTGTTTCTATATTTGAACTATCTGTCTCTTTTTTTTTCATTGTCTTTGGTCTCTAATTATATTCCTATCAGAGTCAGCGTCTGGAGTGTTTGGTTCGACGCAAATAATTATAAAAATATTATAAAATTAAGTGACAGTAATAAAATTATTTAAATAAACTATAACGATCATAATTGTTCAAAAGTTTCAATAACTTTCAAGTTTGATGTTCAGTGATTTGTGAAGCGATCAGCCGTATGGCGACTTCGTTCTCTGGTACAATGGCTTGCATGCTCAGGTTGTGACTTACAAGCCGAGAGTTTCGGCGCCATCTAACAATGGCGGACGTTCTTTTTATATCAACATTTGTGATATTGTTTTCGAGCGGATCTTGCTGCGTGGATCTTGTCAAGCGTAATCGACATGCAATATGGATGATCATTGAAATAACTATCGAACCGGTGTGAAAGAGGGTGAGATTTTTATCGCGGCAATCCACTCTATTGAAGTAACACCACTGTATCTTCCATCGATTATTTGAAGTCAAACTCTTACAAAATGCATTGAAATGCTTTACGTACACCAGTGAATATTTAGCAATAGACAGACATAAGTCTAAATAGAAATAAGCCTGCGTAGTCAACCCAAAAACTACGACATTTGCCATTCTGGAGGCCACACGCTTCTCAAGCGCCCCAAGCGAGAAAATCATAAGCGCCCCAATTGGAAGAGTTAAAAGCAAACTTACAAGTTGCAGCTGCTTGTGCACGTGCTGCACGATCAGCTGGATGGCGACCTTGTTCTCGCCGCCGCGCGGCACGATGATGTCGGCGTGCGCCATGCTGGGCGCGATGTAGCTCTGGTAGGCCGGCTTCACGTACGTCAGGTACTGCTTCAGCACGCCCTCCAGCTCGCGCCCGCGCTGCACTATGTCTCTGCGGGACGAGCCACGGTCAACAGCGGGAACTTGGACTCGCCATTAGACGACGGTTCATTTACAAAAAAGTACGAGTTTATGCTATCCAAATATCCAAAGGCATGTGCAAAGAAACACTTTCAAATAAGCCAATTTTAATATTAAAACCCATGGGCTATTTAAAATCGAGGAGTTCCATACCTCCTCAGCCGCCTAGCTAGACGAACATCAGCGTCGGTATCCACGAACACCTTCATGTCGAGCATGCGCACCACCTCCGCGTTGTAGAACGCCAGGATGCCCTCGAAGATTATCACGTTCGCGCCGTACATTGTTTTCTATACAAAAACACACATATCATCACGCTATTTTATATACGTGAAGAAGCAGATTTTTGTCGTCTGATATGTTTGCTTGTTTTTATATGGACTTAAAATAACTAAATATAAACTTGTATACTTGTATAAACAGATAATAAACATATCAGCACCCCTCTATCCCCGAAGGAGTTTGCAGGCGTAAGGGGTAGGAGTTAACACATAAATTTCGCATGATAAGTTACAAATATATGAAAGCAAATAACGGATTCTGATGCAGAAAATTATGAAGAAATCTTAAAACTTGTTTATGAGTTCCACTCAATCGATTTTATGGAGGTTTCTTGTAACTTGTGAACAGTTTATTTCAGATGGCTAATATTCCCCAAGTGGTGATGCCACTTGCAGGGCTAGTGTCTAGTGTCAGTGCCTCACCGTGCGGCTCTCGCGGGAGTGCGTCACGTAGTTGTAGACGGGCACCTCGACCTTCTTGCCCTCGCGCAGCCGCTGCAGCACCTCCACCAGCAGCTCCATGTCGAACGCGTCAGGGTGGTCGAAGTTGTACTCGTTGCGAGCTGATTGCGCCAGCTGTTTCTCATTTAGAACCTGGCGGATGAAATTATATGCTTATAGTTTAATTACTTTGTCCAGATGTGTGCTTCTCTTTGCTGTGATAATGAACATTCTGACAATTAAGGCTACTTATGAATATATTTCCGAATGCCGTGATTAAATAGATAGAAAATCTTCATACAAGTATAATAAGACCATTACATAAGAAATTTAAGTTGAACAAAACAGTTTATAAATATAGCAGAATGTGAGAAAAATAATAAGTTTACTACAGTTTATGCAAATATTATAAACGATGCTTTAATAACGTTTGTCAAACAACTTCTGGAAATTAAGTTATTCAAGAATATCTCGAAAATATTTGCTCATAGCCTATTCTCGAAAACACCCATATAAACTGACGGACACATAAACTGCATCAAAGTAAAAGACGACTTTGAAATAAATATTTTAACCAAGTATGCAAACTTTCTATACAGTTTTAAATTGAAACCTCTAGATTATTTCGTGAACTTTAAAACAGCGTAGGGTCATATCCTTATGTTTATGTTTGTGTACTGGAAAGGACCAGGACTTTTTTGAAGAAAAAACAGTAATTTAAGGATTTTTTTTATGGAAATTGGTTTTAACAATAAACACAAACTTTATGCAAGGGTTTATTTGTGTTTCAATAACGTGTATTACCTCCACGTGCCCTTATTACGGATTCTAATCGGTTCCGCATAGATTTTATAAGGGTTATTAAAAGATCTTGCGGAATATTGTCCCATTCTTCTGAAAGTGCTGTTCTTAGTGCTGCCACTGTCGTGGGTCAAGGGTTTCTCGCATATACAGCTCTTTTTTAAATTGTCCCAAACATGCTCAATGGGATTAAGATCCGGGCTGCGTGCCGGCCAATTCATTGTACGTATCCCAACCTCTTCGCAATATTGTCGAACTTGTGTAGCAACGGGCGGCCGGGCATTGTCCTTCATTAAATCAAAATTTTCGCCTATGAATCCCATGTAAGGCACCACGTGATCTTCTAAGATCTCTGTTATGTGGCGATGTGCATTCAAACCCCCTCTATTACCGTTTTGACGGACCATGTCTATGAACACAAGTTCTGTTCGCCCGTTCATCGATATGCCACCCTAGACCATACAGGAACTGCCTCCAAAAGGAACACGCTCCTCAATGCAACTTTGAGCATATCGCTCCCCACGTCGACGATAGACTCTTCTGCGACCATCTGCACCATATAAACATGTCCTACACTCGTCCGTAAACAATACGGAGGCCCATTGCTCTTCTGTCCAATGGGGATTGTCTCATTTTTTTTAATTGTTATAAAGTGAAAACCATTTCGAGGAATAAGGTCGCTGATCGTAGTCTATTAGTTAGAATGCGAAAATAATCATGGATTATTAATATTTTAGCCTTTAAATGAATAACCTTCATTTGCCCTTCAAATGACGTCACCGTTGGCTGAATATCAGTAATGTTTGCTATGACAGCAATGACAGTAATGACATTTACAAACACAAGTGTCATAAGTCACAAACAACAAATTATAACCTTACATTGTAAGGTAAATACGATTTGTTCTCATTGTTTTAATAAACAAACGCTTAATAATTATGGAATATAGAAAGTGCTTTGTTCCTACCTGTAAGATAATTATTACCAATGTAAGTTAATGAACCAAGAACTCAAACTCATAGCGTCGGCTTCACTTCGTAAAATTGCTCAAGATGCAAGCGAAGACTGTTCAGAATTGAACAAGTTACTTGAACAACCTACATTACAGTAGCAGACCATTGAAAAGAAAACGCGAGGAAATAGTAATGCCCAGTACTTCTACGTGTCCTACCATGCCCACAAAGGTAAAGTATATTTTACTGAGAAAAACAATGCTAAAGAAACAGTATAATTAATAGTCGCGAAGATATTTTTATATCTCTATATTTTTAATAAATAAAATTAACGTTTGTTTTACAGATGAATGTTGCAACACAGTATGAAATAAAAATGGTGCATAAGAGCACTAACTATATAAGTAGAAAACCGCTAACTAATATTGCTACAGTGGAAGTGATATCTTCACAAGACACATCATCTGTGACCACTCCTTTGTTTGGATGTACAACAGAGACTGAGGAATCTATCTACAGTGCATGAATCAACTAAGAGTATCTTCCTGTCTAGAAAAATTATGTTAGACACAGTATTTAAGAAACCAAAAATGTATTTAGGATGTTCATGTAGAGAGTTATTAGACGTGTAAGAGAGAATGCTTCATTTAAACCTCGCTCTGTAGTGAACTATCAGTTGGTACCATATTTGGACGAAATAGTCATGATAGTAAGTGGACTAATCATTTTACAAGGAGAAATAATAAAAAGTTATTGAGTAAAAATTGTTTATTTTGTTAAAAAGATGTTTATTTTTTAACATTATCAAGTAATTCAAAAAATAAATAATAATATGTAGGCTTAATTGTCTTACTTGCCTTACACAATGTTACGCCAACAGTGACGTCATCGTAATAAAACGATCACGTTTTTTCAAAATTCCGTATAAAAGTTAATACTTTAAAAATAACAAAAATATTGAAATTAGTTTCTCAAATTGATCTATTTTATCCATTTTAACTATAAAAACAGCATGTCGAAAATATTAGACAATCCCCATTCAGGTGATCACGCGCAAATCTTAAGCGAGCTTGTCTGTGAACTACAGACAACTTTGGACCATCTTGCTGGTCTAAAAGGGGTGATATCCGCTTCCTTTAACTTTCTTCTTATTGTTCGTGCTGCAGTTTGTGGCATGTGATATTCATATAAAAACTGTACTGTACCATAAAAACCACAGACACCCCTACCAACTCGCTCGAAGTAAGCAAGTGACTTGATTGTTTTTAGATACTAGGTGATGGATAAATGTACTTAATAATAATACTAGGTACCTAAATATTCTCGGTCGGAGCTCGGTGGCGTAGTGGTCAGTGCGCTTTGGGTTCGATCGAAAACCAAGCTACCTTCGCCATGGTCAGGCCGTGGATGGGTGACCAAGACTCTGTGATCTCGAGCTCCTCCGTGCTTCGGAAGGCACGTTAAGCCGTTGGTCCCGGTCGCATTTGTGACCGTTTCTACCCACCAACCCGCATTGGGCCAGCGTGGTGGTGTTACGGCCCATACTCCTCATGTGTTTCTCCATGAGGAAGGCCTGCATTAAGCAGGATATGCTACTTGAATTACACTATACATATTAGGTCCTTACCTATGAAATTGGTGTTTTGTATGGAGATTTTGGGGATTGCTGCATTTTACATACTAACATTTTATCAGTTTTCTTCACAACGACAAATCCAGAGATAATAATATTTGGCATGTATCATTGGACAAGCTTTAGCAATATGTGTGTGAACACGCTTGATAAAAATTATTCATCGTTTTTATGTTAATGCAAATCAAATGATGTATTCGGGAGGCAGTTAAAAATAATTGTCTGTGTCTAATTTTAACACAATTAAACTTACAAAAAATTATCAAATTAAATAATACGAGCTTAAATATATTATGGTATATTTTTAGAAGAGGCAATTATTTTATAAGAATGTTCTGAAACTTAATAGTTACGGACAAATTGCTAAGACAGAATAAAAACACCAATTTTATAGGTAAGGACCCAATATAATAAAACTGTAAAGGCCGAATGACTGTTCATAGAAAAAAATGCTTAAAACCAAGTCAGGGATGTAAAAGGTGGGAAAATACTAAAAAATGTTTTTTTTTTCTGTGTTTATCTGTTTGTACGGGCTAATCTCCGAAATGGCTGGACTGATTTCAATGAAATTTTGAGTGATACTTTATATCCCTGGCCAACATCTTAGGTACTTTTTATTCCGAAAAATTAAAGGGTTTCGGTGGGATAGACAAAAAACCATAGGAATCCCGGACGAAGTCGCGGGCAACAGCTAGTTATTTAATAAACGGGTTCCTGGCTCTAGTGTAGTTTTTTTTTAAGTTCAACGGGGTCGGCCTTCTAATGAAAAATTCATAATGCAGACTAAGGACCGGTTTCATAAATTAAAAAATGGACCAAATTTTTGTCCCTTTTTATCAGGAACATAAGGAACCATTTAACTCTCATTTCGATGTATGTATCGCAGGCAAATGGTTAAAATAGCTGTTCAATCTAACAGCTAGCCATTTGACTGAACAACGCCATTCAATCACACGACTATACGTCGTTTAGCCGACTTGTCGACTGCAAGGTTCAACCCTGCAACTAGATAACGCTTAGCCTACTGGATAAATGGCAAATTAACTAGGATAACCAGGGGAGTGCATGTCGATTATTGGTAGGTTATTGGTAGGTTCAGGTTTTTTTTTTATGACCAAGCAGAGTGGAGTTTTTGTCAAATAACACTAACATACATTACAATCCGCCGCGCCGTTTTGTAATACGGAACTAATTAAAAGATGGCGGCTTTTGAATCAGCTGTAATGTTGAAAAAGCTAGTCGTATGATTGAATGGCGTTGTTCAGTCAATAGCTAGCTGTTTAATTGAATGGCTATTTTAACCATTTGGCTGCGACATATGCGTACTTTTGTACAACCTTTATGACGATGATCATATAACGTTGTCAGTACCTTATAGAAGGAGTCCATGCTGACGATGGTCACCCAGGGTATGTTGAGAGATTCGATGATTTTCGCCGCTACCGTCGTCTTCCCGGAGGCGCTCGCGCCGCATATACCTTGAACATAAACACCCTGCAAATCAACACACTGTTACTGACGTTCATCGCCGTTTTGTTGCATTATTACAACACAATTTCTTTATAACAGTCAGTTTCACGTTACTTTTCTCCTGAATATAAGTTCTTATTACGTAAAGATTATTTAAAATTTTCGTAAATCACCTTTTTTTGTTCACATTGTCCACATCTCGCCAGTTATGTGTTAGACCCCATGTAAGCGGGGCCACAATTGGGTACCTATAGAACTGGCCATCTCTTGAACGACCAGTGCATTTAGAAAAAAAAAACCAAATGCCTTTATTCAGTTTAGAATTTAGATGCGTCTTGGCGCATGTTTATGAATGTCATAAACATTTTACAATATTTCGTGAAAGAGAAATACTACACCATTAATACAATATTTATACACATTTTATTGAGGTAATTATGAGGAATAACAACCGACTTTTCTATTGTCTCATTTTGGAACATCTTCTCATTCCTAAACAGTGTCCTGTTGATGTAGCTTCTGTAGGGCCTCAATAGAACCTTCACAGGAAGCTGGACATAATAGATAACGGGTGTTATTTTAACGGTTAGCAAAACATTTGAATTTTGGTCAGCAAAATGTATATGGCCCTATGGCTAGATGTGGTCTTAAGGAACACATTCCTTGGACTGTGCCTACCCCTTTGGGGATTACAGGCGTGATTGTATGTATGTTTGTAAAAAAATACAATTGATCAGCTAAAATAACTAATTGATGATATATATTATATTTTTTGATGACACAAATATTGTTTTTATGGGTCCTTGACCTAATATATCTATCAGAATACATTTGCTAGGAATTGATCCTTTTCCTGGATTTTATACATTTCCGGTAACATATATTAGGTACCTATGAAATTGGTGTTTTGTATGGAGATTTTGGGGAATTCTGCATTTTCCATACTAAATTTTTTTCAGTTTTCTTCACAACTACAAATCCAAAGATAATAATATTTGGCATCTATCATTAGACAAGCTTTAGTAATATGTGTAATATCACACTTCATAAAAATTATTTATCGTTTTTAAGTGAATGCAAATAAAATGATTTATTCGGGAGGCACATAAAAAGAGTTGTCTCCGTGTCCAATTTTAACACAATTAAACTTACAACAAATTATCAAAACAAATCAAAAGAGCTCAAAAATATAGTCTATTTTTAGACGAGGTAATTATTTTTTAGGAATACTCTGAATCTTAATAGTTACAGACAAAATACTAAGAGAGAAAAAAAAAACCAATTTTATAGGTTGCTGCTCAAATAATTATATTGTTGACAAAATATTTGTTTGGTGCACAAATGAATATTCGGCTGACCTTTTTGTTGCTGACCAAATACTTAAATGGCTGCCCAATTAATTACATTCCATAAACAACTACATATTTGCCTGAAATTTATTTGAGACAACACAGGCTTATAAATCAATAGAAAGGTCACATTCAGGCTAAGGCATGGAATTTATAATTAAATTTGAGTTATTGTCAATTACATGTTCAAGTGTTTTCTTAACAAAAGTGCTTAAATAACAGCGAATATTTGTATAATATGATAATAATGTTTACTATAGCACAGCAGCATAACAGATAACGTAATAAAACATTAAAAATAATCCAGGATCGCCAGTATACTTGTAAACACCTAAAGATTATGGGCCGTACGCCATCACGCTCGCACAATGCGGGTTCGTGGGTAGAGGGGTGCAATAACGACGGCACGGAGGAGTTCGAGATCACAATGTTTTGGTCACCCATCCAAGGCCTGACCATGGCGAAGGTAGCTTCATGGTCACGGTTGCTATTGTGACCGTTTCTAACCACCAACCCGCATTGGGCCAGCGTGGTGGTGTTACGGCCCAATCTCCTCGTGCGTTTGTCCATGAGGAAGAACAGGGCCCAGCAGTGGGACGTATATAGGATGAGGATGAGCCATAAGGCACCTATAAAGATTATTAATCAAAGCTCGAAATGAAATGCTTCATGTAAATGTTAACCTACCAATTAAAAAAGGCTCGACCTCCTGACCTCCGGTGCAGTTATACCAAGGCGGTCTCCCTGCCGTGTAGATGGTTCTTCTATCCGCATGCATTATACTCTCGGCGGTAGTCCGCTTCGTGGACTGCGACATCGATGTGGTGCGCACGCGACGCGCCCTAGGAGACTTCAGTATGTTGGAACCTGTCAAAGATTTATAATTAATAATTATCAAATGTTCATTACCTACGTAATATCTTTTATAGGTATAGATTACACTTAAACTGTCATAATTCACGTCCGGTTTTTTTCAAGTTTTTGATGTAAATTCTGTTAATAATGCGACTGTCAAAACTGTCAAAACTGCACGTTATAAATATAATCTATGGTCTAATATCCTTGCTGTGACGTAAGTAAATAGCTCTGGGACTAAAAAGGCTACTTAAAACTACATCGCTAAGAGGAAATCATGTTTTGATTTAATCAGGTAATTCACATACAATTTACTATGTGCATTATTTTACATACCGTTTTTATATATACCGTGTTTTTGGCAAATAAAATTTATTATTATTATTAAAAAAACTCAATCTAAATTGTTTACTGACATCAATAAAATAAACAAACCGGTTTCACCACTTACGACTGAGTTCCAGATTGACACTTAATATGGGATTGTGTCAATCGGTCCATTTTTTAAATTTATTTGTTGGCTATGGAAGGTGGTAAAAGTAATTGTAAATTAATAGAATATCTCTAAATTTGCACTTAAAAAAACAGTTAAGCGCAGGAATGGAATCATAAAAGGAATAGCTAACGTTACCTTTTTAGATCCCTAATTAATGTTTTTCTTATTGTGAGATACTACAAAGCTTATATTTATTAAAGTAGATTTTTGCTGTTTTTGTTATTTATTAAACACGGATAATAAAAAGTTGTATTTCTAATCTATGTCTATAATAACATGAGCAGAATCAGAGTCAAATAAGAGGTAAATTCCATTGTTTTTGTTGTTATATCTTGGGGAAAACTAATAATAAATTAATTGGTTCACCAGTGAATTCCGGAGTGACCCTGATATTACTGATAAGAAAAAAACCATCCAGCCAACCAGGTGCTGAATATCATTTCAGCCATCAGATTTTTTTTTTAATTTAACACTAAAATCATTGAGACTACATATTTCAACACATTCAAATATGTAGTCTCAATGATTTTGTAGAACAATATTATTAAGGGCATTTATCTATAACATAAAACTGCAAGGTTCTTACTATAGGTTAATAGGTATAACACAACTCGCGATTTTATCACCGCGGTGCACCGTAGAGGTAGGTAGAAAAGTATTATCAAAAGTGAAATGTGGGTTTTAGATCCACAGATAACCCAGATTTCGTTAAACACATTCCGCCTTAAATGTTTGTTAAAAAGTACAAATTGTTAAAAACATAAGACGTTTTATATCAAAAATGCTTCGGATAAGAAAAATAGCCTTGACCACGGTCAGTAGAACGGGATGGCCTAACTAATCTTCGGCCCTGATTGGCCGCCTGAAAGCCCAGCTGATGCGATTAGCGGTCATTAGAGAGAATTAGCATAGTATAAGTAAAACAGTACACTGACTGGGACTATTGGGCTAGCAATGATAACCTTCCCTGGCAGTCTATTCTGAACAACAGGGGACGTTCTATCGCAGACTACCACTCCTTATTTCATGTCACTACCAGGAAAATCGCTTTTCTTTTAATTTATCGACAAACGTGTCTACTGTCAGACTTATCTAATACTTCCTTTCCTTTTACCTATATTATTTGTATGTAATAGTAAGCAACTTTAATTTGTATTTAATAGTCTGCTAAGCCCTTAATTCCACTAAAGATAAGTTTACAGCACAAGGGTTACATGCATTATCATTTTGAGGAATGATTCATCCTTATCACACCTTTTTAGTCCAAGCCGACAAATAAAATATTATGCACTACAAGATCGTAATATAGGTACCTATTACAATTCACGAGAGCGCCGGGCGCTTCAATCATTTGAAATTAGACTATCTTAAGGCGTTAAGAGTGAAAAATACAACTATAATATGTATTTTGATACGTTAATTGAGTCTTAGGTAAATGTTAGCTTTTCGAGTTGTAATTTACTGCAAACTGCTCGTCAGACTATCACAAACTTTCATATCGCTTTATATCTTATCTCGTATACGTATTTTACAGTGAAGTAGAAGTGTTGGGTTTTGGTTTAGGGAAAAGCGCACTGCAGCTGTTAGGTAAAGTTGCATTTGGTTCCAACAGAAAATTCCTTTTGTTTCATATAACATGTCATCAGGTCTACGTTCTATCTACTTATATGTTTATCGTATACACCGAGTTAATATAAAAATATGTATGGTAAAAATATGTTTAATTCGCTATATTTAGCCCAGTCAGTGTCCTGTTTTACTTTTCCTGTCCTGTCCTCAGCCCTTCAGCTGGGCACAAGCCTTCCTCATGGAGAAACACATGAGGAGTATAGGCCGTAACCGTAACACTGGCCAAATGCGGGTTGGTGGGTAGAAAACTTAACGTGCCTTCCGAAGCACGGAGGAACTCGAGATCACAAAGTTTTGGTCACCCATCCACGGCCTGACCATGGCGAAGGTAGCTTTGTTTTCAATCGAAAGCCAAAGCGTACTGACCACTACGCCACCGAGCTCCGCTGTTTTACTTATACTATGCTAATCCTCTCTAATGACCGCTTGACCTCCACTGCTGGACATCGCCTTCCTCCATAGATTTCCATAACAATCGGTCCTGCGCTGCCCACATCCAGCGGCTTCCAGCGACTATGACCAGAACCAGACTATCACTAGCTAGTCGGAATTATATGTCGTCAGACATCCGACAATCGGGATTCATATTTTATAGGCAGTCAGACAGATCATATAGCTTTAAATAGGCAGACTTTATTTTGTTATCAGCAAATACCATAAATCTTCGTTCTGATTCTTATACGCGATCAGAGCGAGGAAATATATATCAATAAAATAAACATAGTACATACGAGTGACGAACTCCGTAGCCGAGGCGCGTACAGACCGTACGCGCATCTCAAGGCGTCGCCATCTCGAGTTCTGGGTTCAATCCCTGGCAAATGTTTGTGTCAAGAATACAGGCACTCTTCTCCAGTCTTGGATATGTATTGTATATTTTCTGAATATTTACATGTATGTATCTATTAAGCATTTATCCGTAACACAAGCAGCATTAGTTGCTAAAAATGGGGCTAGTTGATAGGTGTGAATGTCTGAAGATATTTATAAAAAAAATACATATCTAATTTCACATCGCTTGCATCACGTCAAGACTCCCATATCAAACACCAGTCGCATAAAACAACACTACACCTTTTTATCGACGGCGACAAAACATTTATACTTAGCACTGATTACATTGTGTTTTTTGCAGAATGGACCTTATGAATAGACGAGTACAGTTAAAATAGCTTGGCGATGGTACTATTGTTATGTGGTTGTTAGTACTTAGGTCATGACTGGCGTCGGGTTGAGATCGTGTATGTACGTTATTCTGGGTGGCCTTCATTGCTAAACCAAGCTAAGCTCAAATTATAAGATAAGAAATATTTTAATAGGTACAACGAATGTAAAACAAAGTAGAAATAATTGATCAACATGTTATTACAATAATTTGGCGTTTTAAAATACGATCGGAATTGCGATAAAGCATTCATCAAGATAGTTAGGACTTGGCAGTGCTTCGTTTTCAGGCCTTTACACACTTTCTACTAAGCTATTCTTAATCTTATCTTGAACATGATTTTAAAGACAATTTGCTTTGATTTTTATCATTCTAAAAGGCTGATAAGATATTCGCCTATTAGGCTGGGTGAAAACAGCCTAAGATCGATTAGATTTGTATTCTCCAACAGCGAAGTCCACATGTTGACGAAGTTTTTTTTTTAAATACGACAGGTAAGCTCTTGGCCTTCATCTCACCTGATGGTAAGTGACGATAAGGCCGAAGGTGGAAGCGAGCTTCACCTATAATCCTCAACAACTGAGGAACTGGCTATCTTACCTCTGATCGCCGGAACACAACAATGCTTAAAACATTGCTATTATGGCGACAAATTTAGGTAAGACGTTGGTAGCTAGCCAGGCGGGCTTAGAAGCCCTACCACTAACCAAACCGAGCAGAAAAACTTCTGCCCCCACGGGGAATCGAACCCGGACCTCCCGATCAACACCCGGTGGTGTGAACCACTAGACCAGAACGGCGGTTAAAGTCCTTAATTACTAAAAAATATATTAAAATGGCTACGGAAACGGATATACCATGCAGACTCAGGCGTATTAGTGCTTGTATTTATCAAAAAATCTTGGTCTAATCGGGACAAAGGCTTTGAACAAAATGAATAATGGAAAGCGACATTTCTATAAGAAGCATCGCATCTAGAATATTCACAGAAAACAAATCTCGTATTTTAGGAATAATTACTGTTGTTTCTTTGATGTTTGGCAAATAAAGCTATTGACTTCGCGGAGTCAAGGTCAAATTCGTTTGAGATTGCTATCTACTCGTTTATACATCTACAATCTTATTTCATCTGAGATCATATGTTAATTACTATAATGGGCCGAATAATATACATCGCCTTATTTCTTGTTAATGAAAATTTATGTCATAACAAGAAAGAAAGCGATTTATCTATAACTTGAAAGTATCGTGTCTCCCAGAAGAGGTATGGTTAACAATTTGGACTAAATTGTAAAATGCCTAGATTGACAAAAGTGGGAATTCAGTTTGTAAAAAAGAATAAAATCCCTTGTAAGTACCAGGTGCACTAAAAGAAGAGCTATTTTGGATAAACTTCTATGAAGACACATAAAAATATTTATTCATACAATGTGGGTGTCAACACCTACCCCTTCGGGGGTAGTGGCATGATGACATGTTATACTTCATCCAAATCCGATGAAGAATGTTTAATAACAAAGCGTTGCCTAGCAACCACTGACAGTCATATGTTAATAAACTTTTTCTATCGGGCACATTAAAAAATATTTACTATCTTACTGTAAAAAATATAAATAAAGCAATTTAATTTAAATTAAGTAACTGTTTATGAATTTAATTTATTAGCATTAATAATAATTGCTTCTAAAATATCAAAAGAAAAAGTTAAAAAAAAATAATTGTGTCGTGTTATAGCATAAAACGGAACTTAGTACTTTCATTCGTGGTCGGGTAAAAATAAATAATGAACACGCAACTGATTTTAAAAGTACTTACGGTATAAGAACGCGAGGGAAGTTAGTGTCGATTGCAATTGGAACATTAGTTTAAAAGTGGAAAAATGTTTACGAGATCTCAATTTTGTCAAGGTTGTGTTCTTATAGGGCTGTGAGGTAAAAATAATTTAGATTTTATCTTCATTTCTTATTTTATTTCAAAAGTATTGAGGTTTTGTGAGTGTTTCTAGTGATACATGGTAGATAAATAATTATTATAGAAACAATTGTGAAATTATGTGCAGTAATCGGGTCGGAAGTACAAGATTTAGCAATTTTTTCGTAAACTAAGTTGTGATGACCCTAAACTTGGTTTGTTTACCTTTATTCGTCATCGGATTGGATGAAGTATACGTTGAGTATGTATGTATCGGCAGGGATCGAACTGGGGTCATTACACGTGTTGTGTATTCCCGATCGGTTATCGCTGCGCTGCATTAGATTAGAGTATCATAGTTAAAATAAAGTCTACTCACAGTTATGTCTACAGATAATCAATGAGAAAAACCCTGTTTACTTTATATATTTTGACTACTTTTGAAGACCTCCGTGGATGAGTGATTCTTACCGTTTCAAGGCTTGGCAATTCTCGGTGCGGATTCCCAGTGAACGCAATGATTAAGTGATGAATACAGGCATTATGTTCTTCAGTCGTTTGTTTTACCTAATTTTACGTTGTATAGACTACCCATGTTATTCATAAAAAATAATAAAGTCTTAATAAACCTATTTTAGTTACAGAGTGTTTTGTTTTCTTTCTTCTTTCAAACACAAATCTAAATTAGAAAGAAAGTGACGAATCACTTTTTAACTAAAAAAGGAGCCTTTAATTTTATTACCTATGAAACCTATGAAATTGGTGTTTTGTATGGAGATTTTGGGGATGTCTGCATTTTACATACTAACATTTTTTGAGTTTTCTTCACAACGACAATTCCAAAGATAATAATATTTGGCATGTATCATTAGACAAGCTTTAGCAATATGTGCGTGAACACGCTTGATAAAAATTATTCATCCTTTTTATGTTAATGCAAATCAAATGATGTATTCGGGAGGCAGTTAAAAATAATTTTCTTTCGTGTCTAATTTTAACACAATTAAACTTACAAAAAATTATCAAACTAAATAATACGAGCTCAAATATATGGTCTATTTTTAGAAGAGGCAATTATTTTATAAGAATGTTCTGAAACTTAATAGTTACGGACAAATTGCTAAGACAGAATAAGAACACCAATTTCATAGGTAAGGACCCAATATTTTTTATAATTAAACTGGTACACGTGCAGATTTATTACAGTCATGTCATGCGTCAGTCCATCATCGTCAGTCATTGTTCGTAGCTCGGTGGTGATTATGATGGTAGTAATTAAAGTGGACTGTATTTACTTATAAATGACGTGTATTTCAAGAACAGATTATCTGAGAATTGACTTGCTATCGACAGTAATGCGGCTAACAGCTGATTGGGTGATCCCCAGTCATTAGCGAATACCAATTATATTACTAACAAGTTACGGCCTATACTCCTCAGGTGATTTTCCATGAAGGAAGGCCTGTTTAGCTGTGGAAAGTATACTTTAAAGGCTAGTGACGAAAGTACAGTAAACAATATTACTGTTTAGTTTAGTCGTATGACGTAGCTAGCGAGCCACGAATAACAACACTTCCAAAATTATTGATTGTATACTTAGTGTGAAGGGAGAAAAAACTTTTGTCTTTGTCCATTATTCTCCGTTCAAGGCCTTTGGGAGGCATTGACGGTAAATTTGATGTACGATAATAAAAAATTGAACCTGAAATCATTAAATGAATTACTTGAGCGATAATGCTTAGAGAAACCTTTTTAGACCATTTTACGTTTTAGACGTGAAGAAAAAATTTCAATATTATCCAAGGTACTTCCGCCGTTCATACTGCATGAACGTTTTGTGTTTCTTGCAAGCAGCGTAGCATGACTAACAAAATACGTACATAAAAAGTTTTTGCAAGATGAGCTGACAAAATCCATACTAATATTAAAAACGCGATAGTAACTCTGTCTCGCGTTCACGTCAAAACTACTGAACCAATTTAACCGAAATTTTGTACACAGATATTCTAGACCCTAAGAAGGGACACAGTCTATCTTTTATCCCGATATTCCCATGGGAATCGGTGCCATGCGGGTAAATATGAAAAAATTTCAATAACGCCTCGCCTTCAAGATCGCCTCGTGTGTGGGCAAATTAACGGGACCCATTAAGGCGGGAATAGAGAGATGTTATGACGTATCTACCTGTGGAGGGCGGGCGATAAGGTCGCACGTTGGGGACGGTGGTGGGCGACGCCGGCGCCCTGCTCGCGAAGTCCTCATCGTCCAGGAATACTTGCTCGTTGATCTCTAGCGCCAGCTCCGTGTCGCTGCGGAGAAACCATTAAAATTATTCAAGCGAAGAAATCACAAGGAAATATAAATTTTCTTTTCCCCTGGGACTTTTTGGAACATCAAATCCCGAATCTAACGTGGACATGCAGTAATTCCATACAAAAATTATTTGAGACTTGTATTACTTTGATTTGATACATAAGTTATTATTTTGAATGTTTAAGACTGAAAATATTAAAGCTACAGAACAACGCCCTCTTTATACTTATTTTAGTCTCTTTCCGAGCTATTGAAACTCGGATTGATAACCTCTCCATTCCCTTGAAAACGGGTAAAGGAGAACATTATTATCTAATCGGTCAATGATAAACAGGATACAAAGTAATGTTAATAATTATTGAACCCAATCCTTAAGTGAACAAACCTTCTTTTCATTTGAACAGTGTCAGACTTGTGAACATGTAAAATAAATCCACCACGCCTATATAAGGATTCAACGTTATGGTCCAGTCATTCAGAAATTGAACAATGTTTTTGGTTTTTGATTCTAGAACATTATTAGTCCATGACGCTAAATTAATTGTCACGGCATCATCATCAACCTATCGTCCACTGTTGGACATAGGTCTCCCCTTATGCACGTCAACGCTTTCGACTTTAGGCCGGTCTCATCCAGATCACTCCAGGCAACCTACGAATATCGTCTTCCCATCTTGTCACGGTCTCGACTCAAGAACTTTACGACTCCAACGGCCGTCAGTTCTACGGCAAATTTGACCAGCCCACTGCCACTTCAGTTTGCTTATACTCTCTAGTTCTCTGACGGATTACATCATTCCTAATAGGGTCTTTCAGAGATACTCCGAGCATATAGCCCTTTCCATAGTTCGCTGAGCGCGTTGCTAAATGAAATCGTTATTTTGCCTCACCGTTTAATCACGCGTCAATTAAAATTATGTGAATCTTATATATTCATTTCGGTTACACAGTAATGTTATAAACCTGGCAAAATTTTTGATCAGTCCTACATGTCTACATGTCTATTACCGAAAAGCAATACCAGTATCAATCGAGATAATGTCACGTAACCCAAAAATAATAATACCTACACAAGGAAGGTATACATATCGTATAAGAAAGGACTATACAGCAGCGTATCTAAATGACAAGGTCTTATAGCTTTGAGGAAGGTCCTCTTAAACGGCTAACGAGTGTACGACACGACTGTTATTGGAAAATTAATGTGTTTATTTGTCAGCCAATTAGCATCATGGACTGGTTGGGCTGGCTACGGGCAAAATAGCGTTTCTAGAACTGTTTACCGCTTTTGGATAGAACATTCCAGAAAATTCTATTGGCGAAAGAGCCATGTGAAAATAGAGCAAAGAATTTGCGCATTGGCGATGATGATAATAACAAGCGTGTATTATTATCGCTGTCATCAACAATAAATGTAAATGTTATAAAAACTAGCACCAATAGGTACATAATTCTCACGGAAATGTAAGCGGATACTCCAGGTGGTGCCAGTTCGTGTAAAAGAAAAGACTACCTACACCTTATTGATTTTAATCCCATTAATAATACTTTCTACAATTTCTCAGATAATCCTTTTTGTTCATATTATTCTCAAGTGATAAATGTAGATATTGTTGGTATAGATATAAGGTTTGAAATAATCGTATAACAATCGCGAATAACAAAATTTCACTTAACTATGCAATACCTACGTGTTTTATGAATGTTATGTATTGCAGTAACTTTTACTAATAATACTATTATTGACATGTTTGATTTTATACTAAGTATGTGGTTATTATTGTTAATTATTTTAGATTTTGCATGACATATTATTATTAGTATTTCCAACACAATTGTTTTGTTCAGGAATAAATAAATACAATTAAAATTGTCAGTCATACAAGGCCAACGCACAAACTCCACAATTATAACATTCTAAAGTAAATGTTTGCATTTATATTACAAAATTATTATAGCACTGATGTCTGAACAATAACAATGTTTAATATACTTATGAAAACTTTGGTTCTAAGTAGAAACAGCTGTGGTACAACAGACTTAACTGGACGACTATTTTGTATAGGTTCGCTCGGTGACTCGGTCAAAGTGATGAATCCACCATGATGCACCTTAAAGTTCGAAATCATTCTCGCGTCATAAGCTATAGTTTTTTTCTCCTTGCAAAAGATGACTGACAACTCCTATAATTTTTTTTTTAATTTTCCCTATTACAGTTATTTTCTTTAATTCAGAAATATGTCTTATAATATCCTGTAATAAACCTTAGAATGTCACGCACCCTTATGTGACCTACAACGTTAAGAATACTTTCTCAATAGTTGACGTCATTACTATGCATGTTTTGGTATAAACCTACTAATTGTAATTTTCGATGAGTAGCAAACTAAATCAAAAGTGGATAACGACTTTTTTGGCACACTGTATTTTTAAACGTGACTGCATTTATATCTTATTTTATCTTTACAACTATTATTTGCACAGACCATTGAGACTGATAATATGTGATAAGATAAACGGCAGCCTGAAAATATAAATATCTAATAGTTTCTGACGTAATCATATTTAAATTCACTTTAGTTTTGTTTTTTTTTTGCTGTCGTTTTCGTTTTCTGTCGTTGTCTGCCGTAAGACCACTGTGACTCATTCGGATTGGTGCGGGACAGACGACAAAACGTACCTTCGCAAGGAATAATATCTATGATAATATCTATGTTCACCCACCTGATTGTACTAGCCTAACATTTATAAAAAACAAGAATTGTAAAAAATGTCTCGGGGATGTCTGCGTTCCGAGCGAGTGGTAGATTCACTTATTCATAAATTGACGTTTTTAAGTGTTTGTATATCAAGCCTATAAAATAAAGATATTTTTGATTTGATTTGATTTGAATGCTTCGGTGTGGTCTTATACCCACCTACCAATGCGCATTGAGTCAAATTTAAGACCCGTTTCAAAATGACGCCCTTGTAAGCTTATACGTTGTCATTCTATACTATTAACTATAGTATAGTGGCATGCAGAGTTAAGCCCTTCACAGACGGTGATAATCTATAATTTATGAATGTAAAATATAGCTATGCATTCTGATTTCTGAAAATTTCAACGTGTTTTTGTTGTGGCCGATGAACTGTATTGTTTACATTACTAACCGTCTTGTTTTTTATGTGAATTCTCCCACCCAGCGCGGCCATATGAGCAACGTTAATAATGGCTCCTTACCTATGAAATTGGTGTTTTTATTCTGTCTTAGCAATTTGTCCGTAACTATTAAGTTTCAGAACATTCTTATAAAATAATTGCCTCTTCTAAAAATAGACCATATATTTGAGCTCGTATTATTTAATTTGATAATTTTTGTAAGTTTAATTGTGTTAAAACTAGACACAAAGACAATTATTTTTAACTGCCTCCCGAATACATCAATTGATTTGCATTAACATAAAAACGATGAATAATTTTTATCAAGCGTGTTCACACACATATTGCTAAAGCTTGTCTAATGATACATGCCAAATATTAGTATCTCTGGATTTGTCGTTGCGAAGAAAACTGATAAAATGTTAGTATGTAAAATGCAGACATCCCCAAAATCTCCATACAAAACACCAATTTCATAGGTAAGGACCTAATATTATTAACACTAAAAAAATACATGAGTGGAGAGAGAGACAAGTTAATATAATTATTAGGTCTGGGAAAAAGTATTTTCGTATTTTATAGATAATATCAAGGCAATTTTAGTAACATTTTATTTACATTGAACTTTAATATGTATATGCCATTTTGTTCAATAACTTGTTGCCTTCTTGTAGGTAGTGGCAAAATCCCGGTGCTGTAGAAACTTTGGGATTTTAGATCAAAAAGGTGCGCCAAGTAGTCCTGACAGTTATCTCTTGATATTAATCTTACACTACCTAAAGAATTCTGAAGACACCGAAACAGGTGGAAATCTGAGGGTGTAAAGTCAGGGCTGTAGGACGGATTATCACTTCCCATCTAAGTTGTCTTAGTATTTGCTGAGAGATTGAATACATGTGTGGTTCTTCAGGTAAGTCCTAACTGATATGCCGATCTTGTCCCACTTTTTCACAAATTTCAACTTAATACGTAATTGGGCATACAAAAAGACTTTTCCCCCCAACCTATTATGTACGGCGACACAAATGCGGAATCTCGCGAGATACCGGCGCGGGCGCGGCGTACAAGCTCTTCGGCCATGAATGTCGTCTAGTATATTAGAGCATACTTTTTCTACCCCTGCAGAAGTGGGGAAGGAACTTCAGGAGCATCTGGGACTCCACTGTGTAGTTCCGCGACTACCACTATAAACCCGTAGTGTTTCAGTCTCGATCTCTCGCCGGGGATCTAGGGCATATTCATGGTTGAACATCGCATGACCCCGGCAATATTACAGCATACCTACATTGTGTGGGTTTGCTATAAATAATATTGCTCAGTATATTTAGCTGCGTCTGTAACGGGCTTAATGCGCGCCGATGATAGCGTAGTTTGTGTTGCAATGGATCACTGCATACGCTAGGTCAGTATTGCAGGTGAATATATTTTTACCGTCAACTTTTATTCAGCACGCCTTTATCTTTTGGAAGTTTCTGTTATGACTTTTGAGTTTAGTCATATGCAATATGTATTCAGAGTGTGTGAAATATCTGGATAATTTTTATTAATTCAACTACATGATCACAGACAACTTGGATCAAGGAATAAATTTTTTCCTTATAAATAGGAGCATCTCAATAACACTAAATTCATTCATCAATCAACATATTAAGTGTTTAGTGCAAGTCATGTAATATGCAGTCATTCTACAGTTAGCCTATACCTTATGCATATACCCAAAGGGGTTGGCTGAGGTTTATATCAATACTTTGTCTGTCTGATTTGTTGAAGTTGTTTAATTTATGATGTTAAATCTATCATGCACAGGGCATATGAATATATATAGATAATCTTGTAATATAATATACAATTTCTATTAAAATCTTGTGACATGCATCTTTAAACTAAATTACTAGCAGAAATAAAAATAAAAGAGAACACATGCAATGTCTTTTTAAATTATACATACATATAATCACGAGTATTATCCCTAAGGGTTAGTCAGAGACTAGGCAAAAGCACCGCAAAAGCAGTATATAGCCATAGGCCGCGCTTCACCAAGGTTGTGCAGTTCTAAGTCCATTCGTCGCCTTTTACAATACCTAAGGGAAGAGATGGATGAGAGTGGTGGGGTTTTTACATTATATCAAATGCAAATGGACATTTACCATATATTCAATGTCTTTGAAACAAAAAAATATATTGTAGAGTTCACTATCCTCTGAAGTGTTTAACTCATTAAAATAATACAAGAACCCATTGGGCTAAGTTAAACTGGCAGGCAATCCACTAAAGAAAAAATAAATATAAACTACATAATATAAACAACAGATGATGTAAAATGTGAAAATGTCTGTAATTTGCACAGCTTAAGTTTAAATATTTACCACCAAAAATTATTCACAAAATGGAATATTGGTTCTCATTAATAAACTTCACTAAAGGAGAATGCACAGCAAGTATGGAAAAAAAACTCAAGAGTGAAGAGAGGTGGGATTTGGTTTAGAATAATAATGATATATTATAGTGGATTCATTGTATAGGTATTTCACTGTCAAATTCCATGGTTAATTATGTGATATGTGTTCTTAGTAGGGGAGAATCAAATTAGAGACGTACTTGACAAGTGCCAGGTCAAAAGTACCCGAAATCGCCGAGCATGTATGAGGACTGTAATGAGAGTTGATGGTGCAAAAGAAATATGCAGGGATTGTAGCAAGTTGAAGGATGTAATCTCTGCCTACCCCTATAGGGCAAAGGCGTGACTTTATGGATGTATACACAGAACTCTGTTTTATTTTGTGCATTCTCTTCAAATTAAAAAGTGGCCTTGACAATTAACTTAGTGGAGCCATAAAATATTTGAGAGTCATTACTGCTATTAACTTGATGATTTATTTATAAAGGTAGAATGAAAAACATGAAGTGAATCATGAATTGAAAAGCCAACTTAGAATTCAATAGTTACTAGTTAGGGTTTTTTTTCAAACCATCTCATGATGAAAGTGATACTGGATAACAAAAACAATTCAATAGAGAAAAACTTAAATAAGAGTACAAAAATATCCATTTTCTGTTTATAACTATAATGACTATAGTAACAACTATCTTTCAAATTATATCATCACATTTATTAATAACAGTTTTAATATTGCACACAAAAATATTATTTTATTTATTGGAGATATGTTTTTTGTATTCTTTAATGTCAAAGGGCATGCACACATGCTGAACATGATTACAAAATTAAATGTGAACAAAACAATGATTGAAACAAAATAGTTGCAGGCATAACAGCGTTTCAAACAATATTTTTTTAAAGGTTAATCATGTTATTAATTCTTCTATCAGAGTACATCATCCATTATTTCGGTGTGTAGATCAATTATATGTATGGTTACTGTGTCTTAATATTTCTTTTGTGTTTAGTTTTAGTGTTCATAAATAATTTCTAATCTATAACATTTAAACTACAGATAATTTAAAAGAACAAAATAAAATTTGCAAGAAATTAAAATGTTGTGATAAAAAAAACAGGTGAAGGTTAATGAAATGAGATAATAACTGTGTTTATATTTCCTGTCTTAATTATCAATTCAATGCTATGGTCAATTTTGACACAGAGTTTTGGTGACATAGTAAACATTTAAGCAGCTAACAGAAAAGTATATTTATATAATAGTAAAGCATTTTTCATTAGAAAGCAAGTGACGATAACATAAAAAGCGTAAAAAGTGCAAATCTAGTCACGAGACAATCAATAAAATTGTTTAATTTAATATCTTACGCATTCGGAAGGACGAGCGATTTCGCGTCCATGTCTTCGAATATTCTTTACCGCTTATGCGAATAAACGTGTTCCAAAACAATACCGCATCCGAACACGTGTTTTACTCACGGCACGCCGCGATCATTCACCACGAAACGTTTAGCCAATGTACTAAATAAAAGTCTAAAAATAAATCACAATGTAAGCATGAAGAGGTTATTTTATAAGTAACAGGTTCCGTTAATTTTTCAACACACACGCACCACCATAACACCCCATGAACTAGATGATGACTAAGCCAACACTGAAAATTTTTAGTTTTGCATCGTAATTATATTGACACGAGACAGCTGGTCAAACAAACAATTCACAAGGTTAAGACACTCGTATTACCTATCAGAGCTAGCAGAGCTGGGTGTTTCGAATTTATTCAGCTTTCCAGCCATCACTGGTATTCAAGAAATAAGAAGTTTTTCACAAAAAATGCTATAATTTTATTTTTGAACTCAATGGAAGTTCACGGCGCACACACGTCTCTGACGTTTGGGCGGAAACGTTTTGAAATGTGCGAATGCTAGGATCAAAACATCATATATTTATTTTATTGCAAGACTTATTGCCATTTAAATTAAATAAAATATATGCCGAAAGCAGTATTGGTGTTATTTTAACTATTTCTAATAGCAAAAAGGACTTTTTATTGGAGATTATGCAAAAACAATCACAATTTTATGTTATTTTCATATTGTCAAAATAGAAGAATAGTTTTAAAACGTATCTCTTTATTTTTAATTTATTTTACCGGCCCTGCTTTAGTGATTAATTGATTATATAAAGTTTTTATCACGATTTTATTTCCATAGTACTTTGTAGTAGAACGTGATAAAAACTTGATATAAATCATGATACGGTGTTCATGCTAAGAGGGCTCCTCTCTTCAGCCGAAAACGTATCTATTTTTATTTATTTATTTAACCGGCCCGACTTTTAGGCCTTGAGCCTTCAACCGCCTACGTATCTCTATCGTTCCTTTCGTTCCATTAAACGTACTATCAGCAGACAAAGAACATTCATTATACGTAGCATAACATTCACTAAAACATTAATTACATAGAAAAAACGAAAATAATAAATTCTAATTCTACGAACGTTTGTGGGCCGATTCTGTAGGCACAAACTAAACTAAATAGTGTATCTAGCCTTCTCTTCTTCATATAGTTAGCGAAGGATATATACACAATTTAGTTTAGTGTATGCATACGGAATCGGCCTCAGTGACCTTAAGTTTTAGATCGATTTGTGCAAAGGCACCTTGCATGTTTCACAATTAGTATTCTTTAAATTATCTGTGCTTAGGGAGTTTTTGGCGCAATTCTACTATGGCAGACGTGATTATTATTTCAGTGGTTGTAATATTGCTTCGGAGTGGATCTTGTTGCATAAAGTTGGTGTAGTTTTGTGTAATAAGTGTCAATAATGATGAGCAATATGGAGGATCATTGAAATAAGCGTCAAGTGGTGTGAAAAACGATGAGATTTTTATCGTGGTAATCCACTTCATCTAAGTAACACCACAGCATCTGCCCTCGATTGTTTGATGCCAAACTCTCCCAAGACGCATTGAAATGTATTACACTTGCATTTCAATGCAACTACTGAAGACATTAAGATATCGAAGACTTGGCTGTATGGACTTTGTTTCTTTTGCCTTCCCTACATGGGAGAATTTTATAGAGAGTTTTTGGCGGCATTTGACGATGGCGGAAGTGATTTTTATCTCAATGATTGTTATATTTTTCGGAGTGGATGTTGTTACGTAAAATCAGTTTAGTTTTGTGTAATAAGTGTCTGTGATGATGAGCAATGTGAAAGATCATCTAAGAAACCGTCAAGTGGTGTGAAAAACGATGAGATTTTTATCGTGGTATGCCACCTTATCGAAGTAGCACCACAGTGTCTGCCATGGACTATTTGACGCCAAACTCTCCCAAGATGCATTGAAATGCATTACACTAGCATTTCAATGCAAACTATTGAAGAAAAGTATACTACTGTTAACATGTGGCTCAAAAGGTCTTGCAACCAGAGCCGTAAAACTGAATATTAAATAAAAATAGAATTTTATAACAACTATCTGTGCTTAGGAGCAAAGAGTATACAATACTTAGGAGAGTTTGGCGGCATTTGACTCATGGCGGACGTGATTGTTATTTCGATAATTGTAATATTGTTTCGGAGTGGATATTGTTACGTAAAATCAGTGTAGTTTTGTGTAATAAGTGTCTGTGATGATGTGCAATGTGAAGGATTATCGAAATAAGCGTCAAGTGGTGTGAAAAGTGATGAGTTTTTTACCGTGGTAATTCACCTCATCCAAGTAGCACCACAGTGTCTGCCATCGATCGTTTGATGGCAAACTCTCCCAAGATGCATTGAAATGCAATACACTAGCATTTCAATGCAAACTACTGAAGAAATAAAATACTGAAGACTTGGCTGTATGGGCTTAGTTCCCTTTGCCTTCCCTTCATTGGAGAACTTTGAAAAAAATATCTGTGCTTAGTTTTTGACAGTTCTATTTCTAATATTGTTTACTCTTTAGACGTATTCTCTCTAATCTGTGTTGTTTACGATGTTTTGTTCTTTAGACTAAGCTTTAGACGTATTCTCTCTAATCTGTGTTACTTAATAGCTTTTGAGTAAATACACCTAAATGATTTGGAAAATTTGCATTGATTGCCCTAATTCACAAATCCTTACGCCAGGTTCGCAATAAATAGTTTGTACCCAAAAAAAATGTATTGAAACAATAAGATTTTGAAAGGCAAATTGCAACAACACAACTTTGTATAGGTATTTTTGTTTGTCGTTTTTGTGTGTTGAGAAACAAATATTTTGTCAGCAACAAAAATTTCAGCCGAAAAATTGTGCAGCAAACAAATATTTTGTCAGCAATACAGGATATAGTATAAAGTTATCCCACGTTTTGGCAAATAATGCATTAAATGAATTGCCAGCAGAAATAATATCAGCAGAAACTGTCAACCAATTTAAGAACCGACTAGTTAGACACATCACAATAGAATAATAGGATACAGGGGACCATCAGTTGTTTCAACTGCCAGCGTCAAATAATAATAATAATATAATTATTTGGGCTGCTAAACGATTAGTTGAGCAGCAAAATAACTTTTTGGCCAGCAGAGTAATTATTTGGGCAGCAAAATAATTAGTTGAGTTGCAAAATAATTGTTTAGGCAGCAATTTATGTTACAGTAAATGTATAAAATCTAGGAAAAGGATCAATGAAGAATCAAGGATCAATTCCTAGGAAATATATTCTGATAGATATTAGGTTAATGTTTTTTTATGACTCTCAAAAACAATATTTGTGTTATTAAAACATAATATTAAAAAATTTGGCAGCAGTGAAAACATTTGACTTGCTGCCCAATTAGTTATTGCGGAGATGTATCTCGTTGGTACAGGGGTAAAACAATGTATGTTCTATAGAAAAACCTTTACTGGATTTATGTCAGTTTGTCCTCTGCCTGTATACACCCCATTGCTGGGCACAGGCCTTCCTTATGCCAACAAATACATGAGGATACTGGTCTATTGGGAATTGGTGGGTAGAAATGGTTGCAATAGTGATTGGAACCAATGGCTTAACATGGCTTCTGAAGCACAGAGGAGTTTTAGATCAGAAAACAAAGAAAAAAAATTATAAATTAAACTGGTATACTTAGGCCCACTTGCACAGTCTAGAGTTAGCACCTAACCCTGGGGCAAATATATGGACAAACCCTGAGTTAGGCGCTAACTCTTGATCGTGCAATTGGGCCTTAGTATTAGAAAAAAACTGGTAAAAACTGGTCTGGTTTATAAAAACTGGTTAAATTATAAAAAAATATAGGGCAATTGAAATAGGAAATAATGTTAATCAGTAACTATAACTAACATATTTGAGAAGAAAAATGGTAACTCAATATTAATAACTATATGGATTAAAATCTGAAATAAATAATTTTTATTTTTTTATTACAAAGAAAAAAATATTTTAAGTGACACTAATAAAGTATTTAGAATATCAATAATTTTACAGGTCATAAAATAATTTAATAATATACTGGGTACTTTTGAATGAGTACTTTTTAACGGCTATGACGAATAACTTTATTTCAATGGTTAAATGGCAGTAAAAATGTATGAATGAATGTGTCGAATCCCGCGTTTTTATGTATTACTTATTGTGAAGGACATGACATGTGAAGTTGGCTTC
This sequence comes from Parapoynx stratiotata, assembly GCA_910589355.1. Classification (NCBI taxonomy): domain Eukaryota; kingdom Metazoa; phylum Arthropoda; class Insecta; order Lepidoptera; family Crambidae; genus Parapoynx; species Parapoynx stratiotata. The sequence continues at coordinate 14,876,762 of OU342472.1, forward strand.
AGGTAGGTCGCTCCTGCTTGCGCCAATGTCAATAACGCCTAAACAATTACTATAAAATACAATACTTATTGTAAATCATTGCTTCAGGTATTGGAGTGTGTTATATAATGAAATGCTAATTTAAAGAAAGAGATATACTACAGATATGCATACACTGCTGATTACACTTAATTTTTTACTTTAAATAGTAACATAAAGATAAAGATGAATATAAAATTAAGACCCTTTGTTATATCTACATGTCTACTCATAATACTTCTCATAGTACTAGTAGTACTACTCATATAAATTCATCATAAATTATTATGACAATAATTCATTCATTATAAGGTTGATACATAATTATTATGTCTATGTAATGTAATATAACACGTAATATGTATCACGAGTATTTATTCAGCTCTGTAGCTAGTTAACAAGTGAATCTTACATTCTATTTCTAACTACCCACTGTATCAACATTATTATTAATAAATAAGGTGACAAGTACCCTTCAGTTTGTCTATTAATACATGACAATAATGTTATTTGATAAAATCTAAATATTGATGCTCTGTCAAAACACGTTGTCCTCAGCCTATATACGTCCCACTGCTGGGCACAGACCTTCCTCATGCAGAAACACGTAGTTACTATTTATTCATCAGTGGTTTCACTGTCAACGTTGGTTACGGTGTAATTCCTAAGAGAATGTTGTTACCTAAAATTACCTGATGGATATCATATTAGGTCCTTACCTATGAAATTGGTGTTTTATATGGAGATTTTGGGGAATTCTGCATTTTCCATACTAACATTTTGTCAGTTTTCTTCACAACGACAAATCCAGAGATAATAATATTTGGCATGTATCATTAGACAAGCTTTAGTAATATGTGTAATATCACACTTATTTATCGTTTTTAAGTGAATGCAAATAAAATTATGTATTCGGGAGGCACTTAAAAAGAGTTATTTATTTATTTATACTACCAGGGTGGCAAACAAGCATACGGCCCACACAGATGGGCAGTGGTCACCGTAGCCTATGGACGACTGCAACACCGAGGGCAACACCAGCGCGTTGCCGACCCTTAAAAAACCTTTACACGCCCTTTTTGAAGCACTCCAAAAAGAGTTGTCTCCGTGTCCAATTTTAACACAATTAAACTTACAACAAATTATCAAAACGAATCAAAAGAGCTCAAAAATATAGTCTATTTTTAGACGAGGTAATTATTTTTTAGGAATACTCTGAATCTTAATAATTACAGACAAAATACTAATTAAATACCGTACTAAGGAAATATGTGGGTTGACCGCATTATACTGTAAAATAAATTACAAGGGAAAGGTATTTTTACGCGTATTCCCCTCAGTACGATGTACACCTTTGGGTTTTTTTAAACGATGATGGATGACAGCATTTAGGTACATTTGCGTACAAGCGTAGTACCACATTCTCATAAAACATAGTCATCAGTTAAGAGCGGGCATAAACCAAGAAAAAAGTCTGAATTCACCCGCGCGCTTCGCATTCCCCGCCACGATGTATCGGAATATCGGAATACATCGTAGCAGCAAGGTCGCTCTCTCACTTCTAGTGATAGGCGATTATTCCTCGAACTAACTAGATAAACAATGGCATAGCGTGAGCCAGAATATCTATCAAATTGTTATAGGATAAATACGCTAAATGACGGCCCTCTTACCGATTTTTCAAATTTGGTGGGCTCTGGCTCCATTAATTTGCAATGAAGAGATAGCATAGGATGCGTTTTACATAGGTTGATAATTCAATATTACGTTCGTAGACTCTTCATTGACTTTCCTAGCAAAAGAAGATGACTTTATACTTAGTTTAAAGACTTGGCTTATCTCTTATGGTTTTGTAATAAGATCAAATGCAATTCACAAACTGGAACTTTTTATATTAAACTTTTTGTTTTGTATAACTGTTTTTTATTTCCTAATAAATAAATGGCAGCGGGATCTTACATAGGTATTGTCCGATCCATGGCCCTCTATGGGTCCACAGTATGGACAGACAGCTCGTCAAGACGGCGCGATTCATCGGCGCCCACAGCAGACACTATACTTCATCCAAATCCGATGACGAATGTTTAATAACAAAGCGTTGCCTAGCAACCACTGACAGGCATATGTTAATAACCTTTTTCTATCAGGCACATCAAAAAATATTTACTATCTTACTGTATTATAAGAAAATATAAATAAAGCAATTTAATTTGAATTAAGTAACTGCTTATGAATTTAATTCATTAGCATTAATTATAATTGCTTCTAAAATATCACATGAAAAAGTTTAAAAAAAATAATTGTGTCGTGTTATAGCATGAAACGGAACGTAGTACTTTCATTCGTGGTTGGGTTCGGCTGAAGGCCTAGAAGCCAGGGCCGGTAAAATAAATTTAAAAAAAATCATGGTTGGGTAAAAATAAATAGAGTTTTTGGCGGCATTCAACTATGGTGGACGTGATTTTTATTTCGATGATTGTAATATTGTACGGAGTGGATATTGTTACGTAAAATCAGTGTAGTTTTGTGTAATAAGTGTCTGTGATGATGTGCAATATGGAGGATTATCGAAATAAACGTCAAGTGGTGTGAAAAGTGATGAGTTTTTTATCGTGGTAATCCACCTCATCCAAGTAGCACCACAGTGTCTGCCATCGATCGTTTGACGCCAAACTCTCCCAAGATGCATTGAAATGCATTACACTAGCATTTCAATGCAAACTATTGAAGATATATATATATTGCAGACATGGCTGTATGGGCTTCGTTCCCTTTGCCTTCCCTACGGGAGAATTTTACAAAAAAAAAAATTAAATAAAAATAAATAATGAATACGCAACTGATTTTAAAAGTGCTTACGGTTTTTAAAGAACACGAGGGAAAGTTAGTGTCGATTGCAATTGGAAGATTAGTTTAAAAGTGCAAAAATGTTTACGAGATCTGAATTTTGTCAAGGTTGTGTTCTTATAGGGCTGTGAGGTAAAAATAATTTAGATTTTATCTTCATTTCCTATTTTATTTCAAAAGTATTGAGGTTTTGTGAATGTTTCTAGTGATATATGGTAGATAAATAATTATTATAGAAACAATTGTGAAATTATGTGCAGTAATCGGGTCGGAAATACAAGATTTAGCTATTTTTTCGTAAACTAAGTTGTGATGACCCTAAACTTGGTTTGTTTACATTTATTCGTCATCGGATTTGGATGAAGTATAGTAGAGGCTACAGGGCCGGGTCGAAATCAAAGAATTTATTCAGTTTCGGTATTTACATACTCATGAATATCAAACGAGCTCCTACGAGCTGCTTCGTGCTTCGGAAGGCACTTTAAGCCATTAGTCCCGGTCGCAGTTGCGACCGCTTCTACCCACCAACCCGCATTGGGCCAGCGAGGTGGTGTTACGGCCCATACTCTTCATGTGTTTCTCCATGAGGAAGGCCTGTGCCCAGCAGTGGGACATATATAGGCTGAGGACGAATATCAAATTCTGCCATCCGTTCACTAGCTACCAGGAGGCCTTGTCATCAACACGGCATTTTGTTATCATTATTCGTATTCGTAGTCATAAATAAACCACTATAAACTCGATTTGAAGACCAACTTAACTTATTATTTTACTGTAAATTTTAATTTTATTTCCAAGTTTTGAGGTATGGTTCTACTTTGTAGTGATTATTAGTAACAAATGACCTGTATAACCACGCAATTTGATCAAACTTGGGCCAGCCTGTATAAGAATACAGACCATTCGCTAGAATCAAACCGATTACAATAAAAGTAATAGTGTCCATAATTCTCTTGTCTCGCGTACCGCGCAAGCACCTGCATCTGGAGGGTAGTCCATCAAGGGAGATTACCGCAAATCCTGTGGCAAATTGAAGATTTACCCTGTCGCGTGGGACGCTGACAAATTGCCATCATTGTTTTGCTTGGTGCTCATGGGGTTTTCTGATGCTTTGTTTGATATTTTTACTCGTATTTTTAACCATAGGGAAATGAAGAATACATTTACCTATCTAGTTTAAAGTAGCACTGCTCTTCCGACTATACCTACCATATTCAGCCGCAATGAAAGTTGAGATAGTTCGCGGTTGACAATACTTACTAACAATTTCAAAAATTTTCATTTCCCGAAAATTGCTTACCGATTACATAATGTAGGTCCATAATAATATTAAAAAATAGTTTAAAAAAAACTTTTTTAAAAAAGCACGCTTTTATTTATGCGTAGAAAGTGTGCACCAAAAAGCAGAAAATATTTTTCTTCATTACACCAAAATGTGATCCCAAATTTTTATGACTAAAAATAAAAGCGTGGGGCGCTCAACTCTGGGGCGCTCATCATAATTCATTTCATTACTAGAAGGTACTCATATCTTAAAATGTTTTTATCAGCTCATCAAATTGCTGTGTGATACAAATTACAAATCTTATCCTATAGAGGTTTTATGATCTTCACATTTCAATGATCTCCTTACTTAATAAATTAGTGAGGATATGGAGTCTTGTCAAATATTTATATTGTTGTTTCGACCATGCAATAAGATTGAACACTCGTCTATCGGTGGACCTTACCTTTTAGAGTGCGATCCGAGAGCACTTTGTCAATTGTCAGTCAAATTATTGTATAGTCAAGTAGTTATATGGTCAGGTTATTATGTAGTCATGTTATATGGTCATATTTTTATTCTTTATATATTTTTTTGTTTTTGTTAAAAGATTTCATTGTCATCGCGTATAAACATGTCTGTAAATTTTCAGGTGGATTGGATTAGTAAAAGTGGTCGAAAAATCGATTACAAATTTTGACGCAGACAACATACATACAAACAGTGTGAGTTAAATAAAAGCGTGTAAAAATGCGAAAGTATCTCCGTGTGTCTGTCTGTCGGTCTCACTTTCACTTCAAAACTACAAAAATTTTTTACACAGAATGTTTAGAGCCTGCATGGACATAGGCTATTCCTTCTGCCTAGCGTTTTCCTGGCCTCATGCCAGGGTCCACTTTCCGACTACACTTTTTCCAGTTTGCCCGGTCTTCGGCATCCCTAGGAGTCAGTTGTTCTCTCTCACTATCCCGATATTCCCATGAGAACGGGTACCGCACGGGTAAAATCACGGGAAGTCACTAGTGTACCTACTCTATAATACTTTACGCTAGCCACGATTTGACGGGCTGGTGCCTGTAAAAAGTGTAAAAGCAATGTGACGTATGTTTTAAATTGCGCTATTGTACGAATAGATAGGTATTCATATTTGTTACATTATGTTTTATAATTATCAAAGGGCGCCATGTTTCTCTAATGTCATCGTTAACATCGCCTATATACTTACGTTCCACTGCTGGGCACAGGCCTTCCTTCGTGGAAAACATTTAACACGCTGGCCCAATCCGGGTTAGTGGGTAGCTCGGTACAATCGTGTTCAAAAATATATAAGCACGTTTGACAGTACATTTTTGAACTCCGACCTCCGTGGTCGAGTGGTCTGTACGCCGGTCTCAAGGCGCCGCCATCTCGAGAGGCCCTGGGTTCAATTCCCAGTGGAGGCAAGTGTTTGGGTGATGAATTTTCAGACATTTGTTCTCCAGTCTTGGATGTTCATTATATATGTATAATATTATATATATTCAACAATTTGTATTTTTAATAAAATTATGCCCTATGGCAATGTGTAGCGCCTTTAAATTAAATTAAATTTACATAGTCAAAGCGCCTAAATTTATTTCTGTAGCCTATGATGCAGAAATAAATAGACTATTTATTCCTATTTGATCCTTTTTTCTATTTATTTCTATTGTGTTTATTTTTTTCGCCTATGCGTTAGAGGACGAAAGTTGTTATGTTTTTAATATCCATAGCGAAAATGAAAGAGCTACTACGCCGATCTCCACTCTGCATTTTTAATAGTGGAAGAATTTAATAAGCTAAATTGTCTACAGCAAAGCTGGGTAATAAAACTAGTTATTATTTCAATCATTCTATTCGCTCGCCAGCAACCAACTGAGTTGTTCGCCATATTAAAATATACTGATTAATGCAGATATTGGAATTGACTCCTTTGTAGTTTATGCAAGATTTATTCAATTTCCTTCGCTGCGCGGCGCCATCTTCGCTGTAACAAAACGTTTTTTAGTATTAAAATGAGATATTGGCAAATAAAATTACTAGCTTACTACTAACAAATCAATCTAGAACTAGGTACATAGACATTTATTTGAGTCGCTGCATCATCGATTTTTTCATGGATTGAATACCGCGTGTCAGTTTCGTAGTTATAGTACCGCAGCAGGATTGTTTGCGACCCTCCAAAGATCAAATCAAAGATCAAATATTACAGATACTGGTCTAGTGGTTCACAACACCGGGTGTTGATCGGGAGGTCCGGGTTCGATTCCCCACGGGGTTAGGAGTTTTTCTGCTCGGTTTGGTTCGTGGTAGGGCTTCTAAGCCCGTCTGGCTAGCTACCACCGTCTTACCTAAATTTGTCGCCATAATAACGGTGTTTTAAGCATTGTTGTGTTCCGGCAATCAGAGGTAAGATAGCCAGTTCCTCAGTTCTTGAGGATTACAGGTAAAGCTCGCTTCCACCTTCGGCCTTATCGTCACTTACCATCAGGTGAGATAAAGGCCAAGAGCTTACCTGTCATATGTAAAAAATATATTTCTTATTTATATTTATTTATTTAATAAACTATTAAATAAATAAAAATATGTTTATCATCACGTCTTATTCCCATAGGGGTAGGCAGGGCGACGAGCCTAATGCAAGGCAAGCAATAATCACAACGAACTGTAGATAGATACTTCATCCTCAGACTATACATATACGTCCATCTGCTGGGCACAGGCCTTCGTCATGGAGAAACACATGAATAGCATGGGCCAAAACACCACCACGCTGGGCCAATGCGGATTGGAGGGTAGAAACGGTTGCAATTGCGAATTTGCCTTCCGAAGCACGGAGGAGTTTGAGATCACACAGTTATGGTCACCCATTCAAGGCCCGACCATGGACCGCCTTTGATTTCGATATCGAAATCCAAAGCGTACAGACCACTACATTAGCCATCTACTTAGGTACACTTGGTATTATTGTGTGTGGCGACTAATAGACTTAGCTCTGCATAACCATCCAATAACTTATAGCGGCGACGGGCTCACCACCTGTCACGCTGAGTGCAGTCACTGCTTGGTGAAGCGCGGACTATGGCATTGGACTGCTTTCGCGGTGCTTTTGCCTAGTCTTTGACTGACCCTTAGGCGATAAAAGTCGTGATAAATGTATATATGTACTTATAAATTGGTGGTGTTTCCATGTTCGAGAGATCTATTAAATTTTACGCGTAATTTACGCCTGCACTATTTCAATACCAGAATACGTTTAAGTACTTTTTGCTAACTATGTCTAGCTTGTCTCTATTCCTAAAGGGGCAGGCAGAGGTGATAAACACCCACATTTCACTGATATATCTATACTTATCTAAGATAAATGAAATTATTAAGTAGGTATGAAAATATTTATTCATTTCTATTTACAACACTGTTGGTAAAAGTATTTTTCAACTCAAACGCCAACAGTAAATCTGGTGGGTTAATAAATTTACAGATTTGAAACTGAGCTTTTAATTAAGTAAAATTTACCCGTCGGGCAGCCATGCGACAGTCTTGCAAGCAATTAGCCAAACTTTACCCATTTGCATGTTATAGGGGAAGTTCAACGGAGCGGCACCCTCGGTCCTCAAAGATTCCAAATTTGAATTGAATTATTTTTTAATTTTGCGCTGTCTCTACAAATTCTACCTCCTTTGAGTTCTTTTTGGTCCTTTTTTAAATGAAATCTAATTTGAATTTAACTATAGTTTAGTGAAATATTTTTTGTTTTAATTTTATTAGATGACATTAGGGCTTTCGTAGTTTTCGCGAATTTATAACATGAAGGAGCCATACTAATATTATAAATACGAAAGTAACTCTGTCGGTCTGTCTTGCTTTCGCGTCAAAACTACTGAACTAATTTAACCGAAATTTGGTACATAGATAGACTAGAGCCTGAGAAAGGACATAGGCTAGCATTTATCCCGATATTCCCACGGGAACGGGTGCCATGTGGGTGAATGTTGAAAAAATTAAATAAGGCCTCCCATAAAAATGAAGGACAAATTTACGCCACTATAAACTTTGCCTCTAATAATAGAGTAGGAGTAAATTATCAATTCCACCGATTGAAGCTACTGTTCTAATTCGAAAAAATCTTTCAGTGTTGAATAGCCTATTTAGGAAGGCTATAGGCTACATACCATCACACTATCTCAAAGTAGCTATTCTACGTGGACGAAGTCGTGGGCAAAACCTAGTTGACTATAGTTATTAAAAATTAAAAATAACTTTTTAAAGTTTATTATGTCTATGCCGCTACGATTTTCGCACACATAACTCGCTTCATCTGCTGTTGTAGAACCCGCCTGAATGTGCATTTGACCTGGCCCTTCCTGAACGTCCTCGATTTGGTTGTGTGTTCTCTAAGGTCGTTCAAATTTTCCCTGTTTCATTCACGTCTGCCTTTTATATTTATTAATTTTTCTGAAATTGTTCTGATAATTATTCTGGAAAAAGCCTTACCTGAGTGCTGCAAACATTTTTATTTTCTAGTAAGTTTGATATACCCTTTTCGTTCGTTTTCTAGCCAACATTATCACGTGCTTAGTTAAGTCTGGATGTCTGAGCCGATCCCCTCGGCTCGCTATTAAAGCTTTACAACTTTGATTGGGAGAACCGTTTGAAACTCCAATAAAACTCAACGCACCTGGAATTCCAAGTGCGACCTTTTTGCTTTTTGATTCAAAACTTTTTACGTAAAACCTCCGAGGACGTACCTTCGCTGATCGAAATAGTTTTTTCTTTTTTTATGTACGCCATTTTATAGTTGCGTGTTTGTTCTAGAACTCCGTTGATTCAAATCATTCAAAAGTTTTGTTTGTAGAGATTTTGTAAAATTTTGTTTCGGACGATTTCAAATTAATTCTGAGCAGTTAATTAGGTATGATTAATTAAGTGTATTTAAAGACGATTTTTCCTTAATTGTCTTACGGCCGCACACAGAGACGTCGTTTAACCTAATGTTCATTATCGAATTTAAAAATCGTCTTTATGAACATGGAAATAAGTGTTTGATTTTTGTTCTAAGTTACTATTAAAGTTAACGAAAGACTCTGAGTGCGACTGTTAAAGAGTAAAATCTTCAGTAAAGCATTTCAATAACGACGACAATCGTTTCCTTGATAAAATTAATAAAATAAAATCAATGTTACGTATCTATATCTTTCGTACTGTCAAATTAACTTACTATATTATAAAAATACTGTTCCAACATACAACGTAGAAATACTTGCTTTTGCCTGCGACTTTGTCCGCGTAGAATAGTTACATTGAAATTTTGTCAATAAATAGGCTATTCAACTCTGAAAGATTTTTTTCAAATTGGAACAGTAGCCTCAATTGGTGGAATTGAAAATTTACTCCTTCTCTATTATTAGAAGCAAAGTTCATAGTGGCGTAAATTTGTCCTTAATTTTACTTTATTTAAATATTTTAACATTCACCCGCATGGCACCCGTTCCCATGGGAATATAGGGATAAAAAGTAGTTACCTATGTCCTATTTCAGGCTCTGACTATCTGTGTACCAAATTTCAGTTAAATTGGTTCATTAGTTTTGACGTCAAAGCGAGACAGACGGACAGAGTCACTATTGCATTTGTAATATTAGTATGGATGTAAACTTTTCTTATATTATCAGGTGGTTGATTGCGAGCATTGTTTTTATAATATAGGTACTTTTAGCTGTAGTTACTTTTATTTTGAAAGTATTTCTGTAAAACTCCAAAAAATGCATTTATGTACAATAGGCGCGTAAGTCGTAGTTTAAATGTAATCAATGGGCATTATTCGCTAAAACAAAGCTAAATGCAAATGCTAATGTCATTAGTGGAAGTGAATTCAGCAATTAGGGAGGTTCTGTGAAAACTGCTCACTGCACCGCGCGAGGTGGCATACGTGGACCGCTCGAGAATTTGATAAAATAAATACAAACATATCATCACTCGTCTTTCCCCGAAGGTGTAGGCAAAGGTGTTAAACACCCACATTTCGCCAGATACGTAAGGTTCCCATGTAATAGGTGGCGAGCCTGTTGCCATGCACCGGGCACAATGTGAGGCAAGCTATATTCACAATGAACTGTACATAAGTTTTATTCAAACTCAGTGGTTCAGGCGGTGGGATCGAACCCACGTTTCCCGCGGCCTCTCGAACGAGTAATGCCCCGTCCGTCCCAACTCGGCTACAGCTGCCTTAGTTTTGTTATGATACATACATTATTTAGTCAAAGGTTCCTCCTCCTCGGTTTCCTCAGTGCTGAGGGTCGTGACCACCTCGATCTATAATTTTGTCTCGGACTATCTGACGCCATCGATTTCTATTAGTGGCCGAGTGTACAGCATCATGTATGGGTGTGTCGAGGGCGTGGCATATCTAGTCAATCCAGCGCGTCGGACTTCTTTCTCTCGATCTTCTGCCCTCGACCTTGCCTGTAACGACCAGCCTCTCCAGGTTATCACTGCTTTTCCTAGCGATGTGGCCTAAGTACTACAGGATTCTACGGAGGCAGATGGCAGAGTCAAAGATTAGGTACTTCTTTACCCTTGAATTTGGAATGCAAGTTGGAATTTTGTCGCGTGTGCTGAACTTAGATTTGAAATTCTTCGCTAACGGTCGAAAACTTCACGCACTACGCAGATTTTTAAGTCATTCCAACCAAGATGCGGTCATAGTTTTTTTGGCAGCGAGCGGTAGCCAGCCCTAATCGCACTTTGGAAAATAAATACGTCCGTTGTTGGATATCAAGTTTATTCTTCAGATAACACAATGTTATGTTACAATGAGTTCACACTTCACAGATGATTATATAGAAGAGAAGACGATCAAGTTAAAACACAGTTAAATAACACAGTCAGTTTGAGCAAGAGTTCAAAAGCAGAGAGCTATTTTTTCCGGATGTCCGATCCTATCTGACAGCCCTACTTTTTTAAGATAACAGTCAGGCAAAGGAGATTGCATTACATGCAACTAACGTATGTCGTTACAGCACTAAATATTTACCACAACCAATCCTCAGTCGAAAACGTTATGGCCCATTCAAACTCCACGAGGAAACACAGTATGGAAGGTGGATGGGCCGTTACGTTTTTGACTGCGTTTTGATTGTGGTACTTACGTTATTATTTCGCGCGGTCGGGGCTCAGCCTCCTTATTCCAAACTGTCGGAAGACAAACGAATCGCGGAATCTCTTTACCAGTCTCTTTTCATTGCAGCGAATTAGAGCGAGACAGGAGAGGAGGAGACTTTCGGAACTATTAAGATTCAGAGTATTCCTAAAAAATAATTACCTCGTCTAAAAATATACTTTATTTTTGAGCTCTTTTGATTTGTTTTGATAATTTGTTGTAAGTTTAATTGTGTTAAAATTGGACACGGAGACAACTCTTTTTGAGTGCCTCCCGAAGACATAATTTTATTTGCATTCACTTAAAAACGATAAATAATTTTTATGAAGTGTGATATTACACATATTACTAAAGCTTGTCTAATGATAGATGCCAAATATTATTATCTTTGGATTTGTCGTTGTGAAGAAAACTGATAAAATTTTAGTATGGGAAATGCAGAATTCCCCAAAATCTCCATACAAAAAACCAATTTCATAGGTAAGGACCTAATATTATCTGGTGGTCCGCAACATACAGTTTAGAAAGGGTCTGGAAAGACGGCATCACTTCTTCAATAGGTCGTGCCGGATCGTGCGGATCGAGCACCACTGAGATTGAATGAAAAGTAAGTACTTACATTATTATGTTAATATCGCTTACCTCCCATTGTATTGGAAACAGGTCAAAGTCAAAGTCAAAGTCAAATAATTTATTCAGTTAAGGTATTTACATACTCTTATGAATGTCAAATTATGCCAACCGTTCAGGTTCAGGTTCACTTACTCCCACGTAACCTCTGTTACATGAGGACATGGACATATCCTCGTGACTTAACTTCTCCCTTAACAACTAAGGCCGAATTGCACGATCGAGAGTTAGCGCCTAACCCAGGGTTTGCCCATATATTTGCCCCAGGGTTAGGTGCTAACCCTCGACCGCGCAAGTGGGCTTAAGAGAAGCGGGAGTTACCTATGTCAGCACATGCTGAGCTACTGCCGATTGCTGTTATTACTGCTCTGTGTATCATATTACTGTATCTTATTACGAGTAATCACTGTAATTATAATAACTATGAGAGCAATACAATTATTTTAGTATCATTATTATATCAGCCGAAATGTGGGTGTCTTACATCACCTACGCGTACCCATTGTGGATGAAGGCTTATCTAGCCAACGGTCAGAAAACGAGACACTATAAAAACATCTATTATTCGCGAACACTAGTGTTCGCGGTGAATATATTTATTTTATCAGTTTCTCGTGTAGTTCCAGAATATAAGCCCAGTAGTGCCGAGACTGCAAAATCGTAACAATTACTTAGCTCTGGTGATTCAACATTAGCCTCGTGTAAACTGAGTTTTAAGTTAATTAATTTACTGCTAAAACAAACAATACTATGAGCTTTTGTATTATTGTACTATGAATAGACTAGCTTTTCCCCGCGAGTTGCCCGCGTAGAATAGTTACTTTGAGATAGTGTGATTTTTTCATATTGGAACAGTAGCCTCAATTGGTGGAATTGAAAATTTACTCCTACTCTATTATTTCAGCAAAAAGCAAAGTTCATAATGGCGTAAATTTGTCCTTCATTTTTCTTAATTCAAATTTTTTTACATTCACCCGCATGGCACCCGTTCCCATGGGAATATCGGGATAGCCTATGTCCTTTCTCAGGCTCTAGACTATCTGTGTACCAAATTTCGGTTAAATTAGTTCAGTAGTTTTGACGTGAAAGCGAGACAGAGTTACTCTCGCAATTTATAATATTAGTATGTTTTAATCGTTATCGCTTATGAAAATCACAGATAATATAAACCAATGCATTATATTTTACCAAATTGTGTAAAATAACTATGTGTAGCAATTTAATAATAGGCTAGTTGAAAAATATAAAAAAGAATTCTGAAGCCTTTAACACAATACATTTTAAATTATTAATTACGTTTTTGCTAAAATGTCAAAAACGCCTTCGGTCCTGATGGTCTATGAATTATCTGTGCCGTAGCGTCACGATTATTGTAAACAACTCAATACGCTTGCGTGATATAGCCGACAGTTATGCTTGATTGGTTGCGACTGACGTTTGATGGATTTTGACCATGCTTATAATATGGTGGATAGCGTTTTTGGCAGATGAAAAAAGAAGTAAAAATAAAACATGTTTAAATTGAATTTCTACAGCAATCCCTTATTTATATTTATTGAACTTGGTATATTTCGGATCCTTGTACTAAATACTATGTAAATGACACATTATTTTCATTACGTTTGATATGAGTCAACTAGCCTATTGAGAGCCATCACGCCTCTATCTCCGAAGGAGTAGGTAGAGCCGGCGAAACACCCACATTTCGCGTCCCATGTAAGGTCCCTACTGCAGACTGCTGAAAAAAAAACGATTAAAGAGTCTAGATGTAATGGTGCAGCCAGAACCAGAAAACAGCATCAGTCATACCTTGTCAGCTTACAAATGTCTTTTCCTTCTAAAGCGTCTTGTTTACAGTGATACATGCATCTAGTGATTGCTTATCTCCAGGCCGAATGCTTGTTTGTCATCTAAATATCCATACTAATATTATAAATGCGAAAGTAACTCTGTCCGTTGGTGTCGCTTTCACGTCAAAACTACTGACCCGATTAAAAAGGAGATTGAAATTTGAAACGCTCCCATACAAACTTGGGCCCAGTGTGCAAAGAAATGAAATTGGTGCGAATAAAAAGTTTCAAACCTATAGAACTCTCACAAAAAATTTAATAAACTGTAATGCGAAAGCTGAGATATTCAAGGTTTTCTAAAAGTGACGTTATGTTGCATTATTGTAATATCAGATGAGTTGTTATGTTAAAAACAAAAGAATCTGTCTAAAAATCTTTATTTTATTTTGTGTTGTATCACATGAGTAAAAAAATAAATTGTGTCATCATTTCAGAGAGACGCTGACCGCCCAAATTGTGTCTACAAAAATTCCCAAATTAAAATGGAGTATACAAACGGATTGAGTGGAATTGTTATCTGAAAAAATCTCTGCAATCCGTAGTAATTCGATTCCCAGGCACTATTCATTTGATTGCCAGTTTCGAGCCACGTTTATTTAAAACTTTATTTCGGAGACAAAGCTTCGGAGTTTCGAGACAAACTTATTTATCTGTCTCGAGTCTCGAGTTGCCGAAGACTGTTTATGTGGTGTATTTAATTTCAGCTTATTGCTTGTAAACGATCCGTACCATTGGCGCGAGAAACTTATTACAAAATAATTGAGTTTCTAACAAATGAATATTGGTATAATAGAATTCGTATTTAATTGATTTTGTATTGTCGGTGTAATAGCACTGCCTATTAATTACTGTTTACTTTAATTTGTAAGATTCATACAAAACATTATATTATCATAATAATGTTTTTTTTATGGAAAGATGAAATGTGTTACTCTGGATACTAGGAATGCTGCTACTCAGTAGGTATTATACAGGTGGTAAATTTTTGAGGGCCCTGGAGGGGAAGTACCTTAAATAATTTAAAATAGCTTAATTTACTTAAAGAAAACACATTTTTATTTTTAAATATACACATAACTGCATCTCAGTTTCTCAAGAAAGCTTACCTAAACCGGGGAATCGAATGAGGAGAAAAATAAAACAAAATTCGCGATTTTATTCCACAAATCGATTAAGTCATTGTAGAAAATAAAATTTCTAAATCACACATTAGGTCCTGAACATGTAAAACGTAATAAAATCAAACATAAATTTTATTGGTGGAAGGTTTGGGTAAGCTTTTAAAAAAAATGAGAATACAGTTTTATTTATTTTTAAAAATAAAAGTTAGGTTCCTTTCAGTAAATTAAGCAATATAAACTATAAAACGCACTTTCTCTTAAGGGCCCATGAAAAATTTCCACCTGTTATGTAGTTCTCGCGACGATCAACGCTCCGGTATCCTGGTGGTATCTTAAAGAAATAAGTAGGTACATTATATAAATCTATTGAAAGTTTGTATGAAACTTTGTCAATTTTAAACCGATCGGGCTGAGACTTTGAGAGAAAATTCCCGTGGGATAGTTAAAAAACCATAGTAACCGAGGACAAAGTCGTGGGCAACAGCTAGTCATTATCTCAACGGCTTTGCAATTATATGGTTATTATATAAACTCATCAAAATTGCAATACCAATAAGGAAAACCCATACATGGTCAATAATAAATTCGTTTAATTTAGTTCCCCTACTCAGTCAACATCCCACAAATACCTTTCTGACTTAAAACTAACCCTACCTTTGAAGACATCCAATACCACTGGCTATTTGTAAAGCCAGTGACTAAATACTCATTATTAGCTTCATTGTTTGCGAGGATCCCTGGTAGTGGTGGTGACAGGATTGCAGACAGACGAATATCCGCGGCGCGAGCGGCGGATACTAAATCCTTTGAGGCCACACAACAAGCGACTACTTTAAACAATAAAAGTACTTATTACTTCACGCCCCAGTGTCATGGAAAGGCGGGTACAATTGTATTGGCCGTATTGCCCCAATATAACAGTACACCTAGTTTATGTTTGCACAGTATTCTTTGTCGACACTCGTAAACGTCTGACTGATGTATGACGATTTTACACTGACGCTTATCGAATCGAGTCAGTGACACACATGTAAAGGGGGTTCAGGTTCTAGGGGTTCAGCGAGCTTGTTGACATTCACCAGATTAATAAACGGCAGAGCTGAAGGTTTAGGATTATGCTATCTACGTGGTACAAGGGGATCGTCATCGAACCCACCACCTCTTGTACGAGTAGTGTCGTATTCTAAGCTCGACAACACAATTTATTTAAATTTACTCGCATTTCACCTTCAAAAATTCTTGTTCGTCCATCAGAATTGAGGAGATCCGCAAGAGAACCAAGACAGCCCACAGAATGTGAATAAGTGGCAGTGGGCAGGGCACAGCTCGCAGATCTGACGGTCGTTGGGGCGGAAAGGTTCTCGAGTGGCGACCTACTGGGAGGAAAAACGTGGGAAGGCAGGCCCCCAACGAGGTGGACCGACGATCTGGTGAAAGTCTCTGGATGCGGGCGGAGCAGGATCGCGAGCTGTGGAGATCATTTTGATGGGGAGACCTATGTCCAGCAGCAGTCCTTTGGCTGAAATGATGATGTGATGAACTTTTTATTTAGTTTTTAAAGCTTCATTCGCCACTTTAATAGCTCTACATAAGGCGGGAAATTCATTGCGATAGAATAGGATGAATCCCTTTGATTCGCGCACGTTTCCGAACAGTTTTCGTTGGCGGAAATAAGCTCACGATTCACAAGTATTTTTACTTTTTAAACAAATCCTATTTGGGCGGTTTATATGTTTTGAGGAGTTTACCTTGTTGGTTAAGTTGTGGAAGGAGTTATTCCGGATAGAAGCGTAATGTGTTTGTCGGAAAGATGGGCCGAGATTGTTATAATTCGAATAGTTATTCGAACCAGACGTTTGCTAATCAATCAGCTATACTTACGTCAGGATTTGTACCATACCAAAAGATGTTGGCAACTGGCTGGTAAGCGACCATAGATTCGGTTTTTTTTATAATGACGGGTTTTGTGTCAGCTTTTGCTTTGAGTTGTCAACGAGCAGGCGAAGTGACACGCACATAATTATTTGTGATAAAAACCAATAAATATAATACTGTGATATTCAGGTGAGTTATTTCATTCCATTTTATACAGTCCACTCTCATTCCCTTACAGATGTCATTCCAATGAATCGTAGTAATTGTTTTAAGAAACAAGGAAACGAGAAGCCCCCATCCCCGCTTCCCATGACGAGTGCCGCCTCGACAACCACTGCACCCTCTCCTTCCAACCAACAGTAAGTTACTCGTTGTAGTCTCTAGCCACCTCACGCCGATTACCAATACCTAATCAACATCCAACATAATTATCACAGTTGGATTTCTAAATATGTCACCATAAAATGTTTTCCAACAGCAGTATCACCGGCGCACACCCCACCCGCCCTAAAAAGTGACCGATGACAGTTCTCATCATAATTCATCTTACATCTAGGCACAGTAGCTACCAGACATACAGCCTCATACCTCATTTATTTTACGATAAGAAACTAGTTTGTGGACTATACCTATCGCTAGAGAGGGGGGGCTCTTCCAGAATCTAATTTAGAGGCACTGGGAAAAGATTTGCAGGTCACTCTGGTATGACTACCAACTACGAAGGCATACTTTCGTACGCAGTCACAGTACTCTATGCTCTAATAGACGCTTGCAAGCTAGCCCCCCTCACTCCGTGTAGCTTTAGCAACCTTACTCATCAACAGCACAAAAATGGGTTATTCGGCTTCAGAAGTTCGGGCGCTCCAAATTCGAATGTGTCGACAAGATGTGTAAATCGCTCGGTGTCCTTTGGCTTTCGATATTAAAAAAAACTTTTCGCCACGGTCAGTTTTTCAAAGGGAGACTGAACTGTGATCTCGAGTTCTCTGTGAAGAGACTCTCCACTATCCCACTACGCCTGGGAGGTCATTGTGATATTACTATAAGTCGTAGGTAGGATGTTGTTTTGTATCAGGATTATATACTTTAAGCATATGTTTTGTTGTAAAGAACACACCATAATTAAAAGGCTTACACCCAGTTGCAGAAACGAACTTTAAAATTTAATGTCGGCATTATCCCTAATGCTCCATTAAATTTATTTATTGAAGTGTCATAAGAACACCTTAGCGTAGTTTTTACGTTGCACAAAACGACATTAGCACCCTATCAATACTAAAGAGACATTAGCTAGAACTATTTTGTGTTCCAATTTTAAATTTAATGAACTTTAAAGTTTTAATGTCTCATTACTAAATGTCGTCTTTAAAAAATCTTTGTGCAACTGAGTGATAGTGTTGCTGTTTGCACTCAACATAGATCTTTAATTATCGTGACATAATACCCTCAATAAGGTGGGTTTTGCATGATGACTTGAGAATTACAATCAGCTTGCGCGTAGATTTACGATACAGAGGTATAAAGCTCAATCATGAATTTGACGACGACTTCAAAAAACGCACTTAAAGGTCCTCAGCCTATATACGTCCCAATGCTAGGCACAGAACATATAAGGAGTATGGGCCGTAACACCACCACGCTGGTCCAATGCGGGTTGGGGGTAGAAACTGTCGGAATAGCGACCAGGACCAATGTTTTTGATATCGAAAGATACGTGCTAACCACTAGGTACGCCACCGAGCGCCGTACAATACCCGAATAAAACGATATTCATTTGTCATCATTCCCAGTATTTCCCTCTCGACCTACTGGGTCACATTCGACCCGAAGCCATTCCACCGAAAGCATCACGTGATTCGATTTACTTTTTAAACCGATTCTAATGGTCGTAACACATTTTTCGCAAACTACTATTATCCGAGTCGCTGGTCCGGAACTCGCATTCTTACGGGAAACGGATTCCGAAACACAGTGCATGGTTGTGTGACAGTATCTCTGGTGCTGTAAATGTATGTGAAAACCAGTGTTAAAAGATTCACGATCTGAGATAAAAACTAAAGCGATACACTTATAATTGTATGTAAAATATCTTTGTGTGTTACTTCTCTAAAAGTGTATGTACGGAAGTGATATACTTATAATTCTACCTAACACTCCTCCTCGTTTCGCTTGTCGTCGTACACTATGCCGTAAACCATTATACAGAGTAATATTATGGATAATTACATTAGTCTAAATTGTAATTATGCGAAATAAATATTATGCCAAACGAAAATTATGCCAAATTCATATGCCAAAGTATATTATGAGTAAAAACATTATGCAAAAAAAGGATCCCTTAACAAAGTATGAGAAAGGGGGAGCAAATTGTAATGAAATTAATAATCTAAAACATTAACACTTCCAAGTAAACTTACGATAAACGGTTCAAATGTAAGTAAAATTATATCTCTCGCGTTTTTCAAATTTCTAATTCCCAAGTTTACGTGTAATAGTTGTAATCTTTCAAATAGAAATCTGCGAATGAAATCCGAAAGCTCAGGGTACTTAACAATAACTTTCAGTGGCACTGTCAGGCTTGACACTCGAATAAAAATAATTATCAGTGTTAGCAGGATTATAAAGGCGACAAATCTAGTAAGTAATACTCTTTAATGTATAACCTATTGAGGGTCAAGCGATCACCGTTGTGCAAAGAATAATGTTCCTATTGTGACTGGTTTTCTGACCATAGACAGGTTAACAGTAGTTCGATGTAACGGTCAGTAGTGAATAAATTGGATTTGTCCACTAATAATGATCAGGTCAGAGCAGAGGAGAGGAGGTCGGTAGCTAGTGGTTACACGCTCTGGCTTTCGAAATCCAAAACAAAGCTACCTTCGCCATGGTCAGGCTGTGGATGGGTGACGATAAACTTTGTGATCTGGAACTCCTCCGTGCTTCGGAAAGCACGTTAAGCCATTGGTGCCGGTTGCTGTTGCAACCGTTAATTTGCATTGGGCCAGCGTGGTGCTGTTACGGCACTCCTCATGGGTTTGATTCCATGAGGAAGGCCCATGCCCAGCAGTGGTACGTATATATGCTGAGGACGAGGACGACAACCATCATAATGTAATGGTAATGTTAAGTTATTAGCTATTATTTTCATAAAGCAGACAGTACTGCATGGGAAGCTAGGGTTGGCAGACCGCGAAAGCAGTGTTACAAGCGTCTTCAAAGTATCCAAACGAGTGTTATTTAAACGAGCAACAACATATTCGAATTTTGGTCAGCAAGAAAATACAATGGGCTGGTAGCTCAGAGTAAACAGAACTGGAGTAGCCTTTGTCTAACATTCCCCTCTGCCAAATGCACAAGCATCGGATGCTTGCACGTTTAATAAAACTAGTTGAGCCGCCATTTTGACAGCCGTAACATTGTAAACGTTGCGGCGAACAGAGCTCCCGCAAAAATGCCTGCCTGTGCTGTTTTTTGTTGTAAAAATAAATAGAAAACATCGAGTATGCTAAAAGATGGTGTCACCTTTTATTTGTAATTATAATTTTTAAGATTTCATGATTATTTACTTCATTATTTCATGTTTTAGAATTCTACGATTTCAAATTTCGAGCGCTAGTCTCGTGGGGAGTGCGGCTGTGACGTTGTCAAAACGCACACCCCACGTGACTATTTTAAGCGTGTGTGTGCGTGAAATTTAAATTTGTGTGTCGAATTATGCATGTGTGCATTTGTAAAAACGGCTGGCTTTGAGTGTAGTGGTAACCTCACCCCCCGCAAGAAATGGCAGAATAAAATGTTTGAGAAATTGCCTAAGGGCTACTCCAGTTCTGTTTACTCTGAGGCTGGTAGAGATTTCTTTAGGAATAAACCACACCCTTTGTACTTTCTATTTAATATAATATTATTATGTGTTCTGTATAATTGTTCCGTGCACAATAAACTGTTACATAAATAAATAAATAAATTATTGTAGCTCACTAAAATAACTAATTTGGCAGCAATTTATGGGCAAATAGTTATTTGGGCAGCAATATATTTACCGGAAATGTATAAAATCTAGGAAAAGAATTACTGAAGGATCAAGGATTAATACCCAAGAAATATATAATCTAGCCACTTGTTACTACTCTATCACGATTTTTCATCTGACCAAACCCAATTTGTATGGCTAAATGTGGTCTTAAATAACACAGTGCTCCTTGGACTCTGCCTACCCCTTCGGGGATTGCGGGCGTGATTTTATGTACGTATGTTATGTATGATGTATATTAGGTTAAGGTTCTTTTATATGATCCACTAAACGTGCGTAAATCGAGGAAGTTCTCGGTACGGTCGGAACAAAGTCAAATAGAATAAGTAAGAAGCTAGAGTCAACGTTAAAGTAATTGAAAATTTAAAAATAAAAATGATTTTTGTGCGCGGGAACAAGTTGTTTTACTGCAACACTTCTCAACGCGATGGATCTGGCCGAGCATTCAGCGCACGTACAGTACCAATCTCGCGGGTGTTGATTTGGCGCCATTTCTAACGCACCTCATCAATATGGCGGATTGGCGGGAACTGTTTAGCATTTTTTCTCCGTACCTTTGAAGGTGAATATTGCATCATCTACAAATATCTATATATACATATTATAAAACTGTAGAGGTCGATTGTCTGACACACAGAAAAAAAATGCATAAAATTTATTGTTTCTCTGTCTGTTCGTCTGTTTGTCTGGCTAAACTCATCTGGCGTAATGTGGACGATAACACCTCTGCCTGATGATAAGTCGTGATGATATTACGTGATGATATGTATAAAAGTTATAAACATAAAGCAGAGGTTGTATATAACTAAAATGGAATATCTATTTTCATCACATAAAATTTTGAAATATGTTTTTAAATAAAACTCAGTCGTTTTGACCACATTCATATCACCAGCTTCAAAGTCTCTCGCAAAGCAATAATCAAAATGAATAGTTCCTAATTGGTTCAGATATCCCGATTACAATGCATATTTGAATAGAGATTTGCAATTTGCATGAAACTGGAAACAATAAACTAATTTGGAACCTGTCACCCTTTGCCAGACAATGGGGTGAAAAATTCCCTCGGTACACCCTCTACAAATTTAAAGATTTATTTTTTAATACAAAGTCTCGAAGACTATTTAATTAATTTGTAATTAAGTTTTGTCATAGTGTTTGTGATAAATCTTCCTCCGATCTACATTCATAGTTTATTTTTTATTTTTGGAAGGTATTGCAATGATGTGGGTATGTAAGATTATGTTACAGATTTGGCTATTTGTCTTATACATTGTCTAAGATCCAAGTACGAGTTCCGTTGCTCTCTAACACAGAGTGACCTTATATGAGAGCAGTTCTTATAATGATTGTAAAAATGTTATTTTGAATAAATAATATTTTATTTTATTTTTATTTTATATATCCAACTGAAAATAATCGAATTGTTGCTTTAACCGCTCTGGAACCGCCCGCAGCGGAATAGATTCCTTTGCTTGCGAAAACCTAGAAAAAAGTTGAGTCGTGCTCACATAATCTGTGCGGTAATTTACGTGGTGCGGATCAAGCAGGCAATTATTTTAGCTCGACAAACAGCCGCCCTGGGCTGCAACCTCAGCCCGAACAGGGAATTAATCATAGTCCCTACCACTGTCTCCGGCTGTCGAGTGAGATGGTGTCGAGTTGTGAGTGACTTGTATGAGATTGCAGTTTTGGGTCCTCACGCATTTATAATATTAGTATCACTATCCATACTAATATTATAAATGCGTTGGTAACTCTGTCTATCTCGCTGTCGTCAAAATTACTGAACTGATCATAGTCAAAGTCAAAGCATTTATTCAGTTTCGGTATTACCAGGAGGCTGTTCTGTTCTGAGAAGAGAAGCTAATACACGTCCTCCAACGCAGCTGTGAACTGTATCGGCGATGGGACGTCACCCTGTCTCACCTCGCCGGAGTGGATTGGTTTTGAGTTTTAGTCCTGAAGACGGACAGACATAGTGGACAGACGTTTTCGTTTAAATGATTATAGCACTTGGAGGTATCGATAGTCTATTGGGCACCACTGGAGCGACTGTAGCACGGTCCAGGTCTCGACAGAATCGAAGGCTTTCTCATAGTCCACAAACGCTAAGCACAATGACAGGTTATACTCTTCGGTCTTCTATTTATGCACACACGCTGCGGTGTATGTGATCTGTGGTTCTAAAGCCTTTTCGTAATCCGGCTTGATCGGAAGGCTGGTAGTCGTCAAACCTGCTCTCTATGGTTCTCATGGCTAAGGAGCGTAATCAGTCTGTATTTCTTTAATTGGGCCCTGTCGCCCTTCTTGGAGAACACATTACACATACGCATGTATTTATATATACTAAGCTTCTTTACGTTTGAGGATAAGGTATGTAAATTTGATGTAGAAGATGGCAGCGCAGATCGTTGTTGAAGACTTCAGGGAGGTCCTTGTCACTTGTGGACATAGGTGACGACTGTCGAGTGACAATAAAGTGAGTTCCACAAGTACTCTCCGGTCTCCAGCCCCACATCCGGCACCGCACGTACCGCCGAGGCGGCACTACGTGAGCCACATGCTGGTGTAGGGTGTCGCGGGTACCGTGGAGATGGGTCGTGGGGCTATCACTACAGGTGAGGTCGCGTTGTAGGACTGAGTGATTTACGCCTTCATTGAAGGCCGCGCCTTGTGTGCTCGAGTGTACGCATGGCCTGGATTTGAAATACACTGAACAACAAAGAAAATGGGTCGGTTAGAAAATCTTATTAAATATATAAAGCAATTCCATTTGTTTTTAAAAATTTGTATTAGGTAAAGCTAAAAATGTAAAATAATGGTTCACATTAAGTTCTGTGCTCAATTTCTACTTTTGGGTCATTTGCATGTCCTAAGGTCCTTAAGTTTGCTTCAACTAGATGCCACCCTACTGTATCCGTACTTAGATTGTTGCCTTTAACTCGTAAATAGCGATTTTCTTCTTCAACAACCGTAAGAAAGCGACTTCCCAAAACTATTGACACCATATAGCGATCCTCTGAAATGAAATGAAATGAAATCATTTATTCTGCAATTAGATTTACATGAAATACTTTTGCACGTCAATATTTTTTTTTCCTACTAGCACTTCGGCGTGAATGGCCTGTTGAGAAGAAGTGCCGCAAGAAACTCAACAGTTAGCCTTTTTTAAACAGCCACAATAACAAAAGGAATTTAGAACATTTTAAATATTGTAAAATAAGTATGTGCAGGGGAGCAAATTATAGTAGCCACGAATTTTTATCTTTAAAATAATCTTCTATCTTATAATACCCCTTTTTCATTTATGCAGGGGCAAGTCAATAAAACTTTGTGGCAGCCTATTATACATTCTTATGCTGATTCCTATAAAACTCTCACGTAGTCATGCACCTTGTTCGGCCTGTTTCTGGTCTTCCAAGATAGGGTTGGTGTTCATGGAAACGCTATAACTCTCGTCAAACTCTAAAAAGAATCACACGGGGAAGTCGTGTTAAGGTGTATGTACGGGTACTAGGGGCGGCTTATCCCAAACCTGAGGAATTTATCGGCTAACATCATAACGTTCATCCTGGTCAATTTAGGTGATGGCAGGGAGGGATGAATAGGAAAGGGGAAGCACAAAAGATCCCATAGGGTCGAAGTGCCCTGAGATATCTTAGCTTCATCGCAAGAATAGAATAGAATGTGCATGTATGAGGTCAATTATTGTATATTATATATTGTATTATATTATTCATATAGTATTTAATAGGGTATATAGTGGTATATAACGATTTATATATATGTTTAAATATATTTTTCTCTTGTATGTATTTAGATTAATGTAAAATTTTCTAGTATATCATTATGTTATATAATTTTATATGTTTTTTGTATATAATACGTTACTTAGTAAGCATTACTAACTTCATTCGGCTGTCATGAAAAAAAAAATATATATATAAGGTGCCAATAGAAAACCAGCGTCAGGACTCATAAACCTGACATCATGCTGAATTGGCTACCTGTTTTGGCACAGCCGTGAGACAGTTTCAAATAGATATTTACTATGTATTCCTGTATTTTTCTTTGTTTGTGTGTAATCAATCAAATCAATCAAAAATATCTTTATTTTATAGGCTTGATATACAAACACTTAAAAACGTCAATTTATGAATAAGTGAATCTACCACTACAATATAGCTATGTATATATTCTTTATGTCCGTATAATGTCTCGTGTCCGTATAATATTTTTCTTTCTTTCTTTCTTATTAAATATCGCTTTAATTTAATGGTTAAAGTAGCTGGATTAAAGATTTTTTACTCCTGCTTGGTACTTTTAATCATAAGATAA
Source organism: Parapoynx stratiotata (assembly GCA_910589355.1). NCBI lineage: Eukaryota > Metazoa > Arthropoda > Insecta > Lepidoptera > Crambidae > Parapoynx > Parapoynx stratiotata. The sequence continues at coordinate 14,901,913 of OU342472.1, forward strand.
CATAATTATTATCACGCCCGTACTCTCTAACGGGTAAACATGGTTTACCAGCACATGTTGCCTGTAGTGATTATGTCATTATAATAATGTTTCTTTAAGGGACCGTTTGTCAAGTTAAAATCAATATAATCCTAGCACCTTACTAGTTGACAAATGTAAGTACTAGATGTGAACGTACTTCATTGTAACTGGTGATTCACATCTATTATAGCTATAATGAGGAAACGGTGTGCCTCCACACTGATAATAAATACAATAAATAAATAAATATCCTCAGATAACCAACCAGAACCTCTCGAGATGGCGATGCCTTGAGACCGGCGGGCGTATAGACCACTCGACCACGGAGGTCGTTTGCGCTTCAGCTCGAATAGCATTCTGAAAGTATTTATCGACCGTTCGACATCGACATACCATTGCTTCAGGCTTAGGTACAGGTGCACCCAGTGGTATAAGCGTGATGTGGATTTAACTCGTGCGGCTTAATCCATACTAGTATTATTAATGCCAAAGTAACTCTAACTGTCTGTCTCGATTTCACGTCAAAACTACTGAACCAATTTAACTGAAATTTGGTACACAGATAGTCTAGAGCCTGAGAAAGGCTACCTTTTATCCCGATATGGCCATGGGAACGGATGCCATGCGGGTGAATGTAAAAAAATAACGCCTCCCAGAAAAATGAAGGACAAATTTACGCCACTATGAACTTTGCTTCTAATAATAGAGTAGGAGTAAATTTTCAATTCCACCAATTGAGGCTACTGTTCCAATGTGAAAAAATCTTTCAGAGTTTAATAGCCTATTTATTGAGGAATGCTATAGGCTAGGCTATATACCTACCATCACACTATCTCAAAGTAACAATACTACGCGGACGAAGTCGCGGGCAAAAGCTAGTATTAGGTATTCCAAATTGTCATGATTAAATTTGACTAACCTTAGTCATTAAGGTCATTGTTAGTAGCAAGATTCCGCTAGAGGGCGTTGAAACGTAAACATTAGCTCCGTAGTAAACAAAATATAATAATTGTAAAATTTAACTAATTGTAGGAATTTGGTGAAAAACGTAAAATAGTGTACCGAAATATTAAGTACAAACGTTATCATTACTGTGTGTTACTTGATATAAGAGTGAATGAACAAAATAACTAAGTGACAGTGATACAAACAAAAAGTGTAAATTACGACGAATAAAACATCTACACGGACAAAAGGAATACCTTAAACACTTAATTATCCATCCATATATAAATAAAGTGAAGTGCCAATAGTTTACAAAAGGAATTAGAGAGAAATGTAGAAAAATTACTGTTAATTTTATTCAAATATTATTGATGTGACAAAGAAAAAGTAATCTTACTGCTAAGGAACTAAAGACTTCTTTTGTACAAACAGCTGATTCCATCCAAATGCAAAACTAGCTCCATCTATCGGAACGCTATCACACCACTTCAAGAAAGGGATCAACAGCAGCATAGTAAGTAAGAAGACTAGCGACACCTACCGACATACAACTCAATAGCTGCGTTAAACAATACGAACACATATTTCGTGACTACAGATACTGCGTTGCGCAGCCCAGGCGGGCGGCTAGAGGACATCTCATACTCATCGAACACCATAAGTTACCAAGTTCAAATCCACCACCGTTCAAAGTATTTTTGGTTCAAAAATTTGTTATAAACAATTTATTCAACAATAATATTGGTCACAAAATAGTTAAGAATGAACTTCTTCGAAAATATTACGTTCCGACGTCAGAAGCCAGGATCCAAATCAGAAACATCAATAGAGAGCGATACAGATGTCACTACCAATAGAACAATAGATGTCACTAGCAATAATAGCCTTCCTAACATCAGCGGACACAGTAACAGCGAAGAAATATCTGAACTAAAATTGCAAATAGCGAAATTGGAACTGGATTTAAAAGTTGCACATCAAGAAATCGATAACTTATCAATCGAAAATACGCAGTTAAAGAAAACCATACAAGAAGTAAATAAAAAACAAACAATATTTCGTAAAGTACTAAGTGATAGTCTATGCTCGCCAGATAAAAATAAAATAAAGACTTCAACGCCTCAGAAATCTAATAGGCTGCCCTTGACTACAAGTACAGAGGATCGCCAACAAGAAAGAAATCAGTTGAACAAAAATATACAAGAAGACAAACACAAGATAAAAGAAGTAGAAATCAATCAACCTAAACCTAAACTTTGTATTGTAAGCAGTAATGATAATAACAAGATTTTGTCAATAGCAGAATATTTATTTGAAGAATCATTTCAAATTTGCCATTATATAAAAACAAACAGCGACGCAATAGGACTTTTAGAAGGTATTGAGAATAAAATCGAAAACTATTCTTATGATGACCTTTGCATCATTATGATTGGAGAAAATGATTTTAAGAAAACGTCAAATTATATAAAAATTATAAACCATTTGAGAACGACGCTTACTGCTATGACACATACAAATGTATTTTTGTGCTTACCAACATATATCTGCCATGATTACGCTATGTTGTACAATTACAGGGTAGAACTATTTAATAATTTATTGTGTATGGATAACCAACTGCATGAATACACTTATATAATTGATACTAATTTTAACCTGACATATGACTACGACATGTTTTCCAGACGAACAGGAAAACTTAACAATTTTGGAATGAGAACTGTATTTGGCTACCTAAGACATATAGCTGATACAGAATTTAATAAATATCAACAGCTTTCAAATGAAAAAGATAACAATGAACAGTTTTTTCGAGAGTACTAGTGAATGTTTGTATGTACTCCATCAAAACATAGCTGGATTAATTAATAAAGCAGATCTCCTGATTACTCACTTGGACCAATTGCAAAGCGAAAGAAGAACTGTAGACGTCGTTTGTGTTACAGAGCATTTCATATTATCTGGTCACGAAGATTTACTTCATATACCTAAGTATTCGCTGGCGGCTTATTACTCTCGAGAAAACAAGAAACGTGGAGGAGCCTGTATTTTGGTAAGGAATGGACATCAGTGGAAAGAACTACCAAGAGTCTCTAGTTTATCTATATCTGGTATTATAGAATGTTGTGGAATAGAATTATTAGCACATAACTTGATAATCATCTCTTTATATAGACGACCAAAAAATATTAATATTGACATATTTTATGAAAAGTTATTGACATTGCTTAGACACATATGTACAAATACCTATAAAAAAATTATCTTGTGTGGAGACTTCAACATTGACATTTTAAAAAGCAATAATTTGTCACGCGATTTTGAAAACTTTCTTTTATGTTTTAACCTCCGATTAGAAATAAGACAAATTACTAGATTGACAAGCAAAACATGTCTGGATAATTTTGCACATAATATAAATCGAGGATGTAAAGGTGAGGTGCTAGATTTTGGATTATCAGACCATACTGCTCAGTTGTTGAAGATTCCAATTAATAAAACGTATTTAGTTACCTCTTGGCGACAAAAACGCCGAGATTTTTCAATTGAGAACATGAATAAATTCAGAGATTATCTAGAATGTATGTATTTCTCTGAAATGTATGAAACAAAAGACCCAAATGCGGCCTATAACTTCTTTTTAGAAAATTTTAAATTGTTATACGACCTCTGCTTTCCCTATAAAATTACTAAAAAATCTGTAAATAATAAAACTAAATGGTTGTCAAGGGGCGTGAGATTATGTTGCAAAAAAAGACGACAATTGCTTTGGGAATACAGATGTTCACCAACTTTACACAAAAGGATCGCTTTTAACAACTACTCAAAGAAACTTAAGAAAATCATTAGATTGACACAAAAAGCACAAAATAATTACTACATAAAATTAGCAGATAATAAAACAAAGGCAACATGGAATATTATTAATAAAACGAAAAAGATGTATCCAAAAGAAAGTGTTCCTAAAATTTCAAAAGATAATGTAGATATAACTGATCCTGTGATGATTGCAAACTGTTTTAATGATTTCTTTATAGATCAGATACAAGATTCTACCTATAGCAATCATAATAATATAAACAGCAACAGTAACTCAATGTTCATGTGTCCAGTTTCTTCTGAAATGATATTAAAAATAATAAAATCATTAAAAAATACAGCAACTGTAGGTTATGACGACGTTTCCACAAAAATTATAAAATATGTAGCTGAAAAGTTGAGTACCCATCTGACTTATTTATTTAATTTGTGCATTGAAGAAGGAATATTTCCGGAGGCATTAAAGGTTGTCATTGTCAAACCTCTACATAAAAAAAAAGAAACAGAAAAAATGGAAAACTATCGCCCAGTTGCCCTAATCCCAGTTTTTTCTAAAATCTTTGAAAAAATTATATATTTAAGGCTATCCGATTTCTTAGAGAGTTTTGGAGTCCTTTGTAATGAACAAAAGGGCTTTAGGAAAAATAAGTCTCTGGGTATGGCCGTATATGAATTGATAGAAACGGTAACAACAGAAATGGATAAAACCAATTCTATATGTGCCATATATACTGATATGACCAAGGCATTTGATTACGTGGATCATCAAAATTTACTGAGTAAACTGAACGCCTACGGAGTAAGAGGAAATATATATAATCTCATTAAATCGTACCTAACTAATCGCACACAAATAACAGAAATATGTGGTATCTGTCCCCATAAACGTATAGAAATCAAGTACAGGTCTAACCCGAGGTTAATCAAATACGGTGTGCCTCAAGGTAGCGTATTGGGCCCCCTTCTCTTTCTAACTTATATTAATGATCTACCATACAAAGTACGCAGTCCAATGATCCTTTTTGCTGATGATAGCACTGCTCTTATCAAATGTACGGACCCAAATAATTATACGAATGACATTATTAATACTCTAGCTGACATAATTGACTGGCTTAATCAAAACAATTTAAAAATTAATTTAAGTAAAACTAAAATCATGCATTTTGCACAAAGACAAAATAGACCTCATATACAAATTAGTTATCATAACCAACAAATTGAATCAATTGAAGCAATAAAATTTCTGGGTATTCATATAGATCATCAACTCACGTGGAAACAGCAATCAGATGTAATATGTAAAAAATTAAATAAATCTGCGTATGCTCTATTTAACCTATCAAAAATTGTAAATAGAGATGCCGCTTTATCCGCATATCACGGATTAGTAGGGTCAGTGTTAAGGTACGGAGTAATTTTCTGGGGAAATAGTGTAGATCGTGAACAAATCTTTAAGTCACAAAAACGATGTATTAGAGCTATGTGTGGATTAGGTACTAGAGACAGTTGCGTGCCCTACTTTAAATCATTAAAAATATTGACCTTTCCATGCATTTATATTTTGGAAATAGCTACATTTGTCAAACAGAATGAACATTTGTACGAAAAAATATCTATGAGAAGACATATAACACGTGCACAATATAGAAATAAGCTGAGACTACTGCCAAATAAAACGGCTCTGTTTAGAAAAAGTGTACTTCACCTAGCACCTCGTATCTATAACACTATTCCAGATGACTTAAAACAATGTAATAATGTAGTCTTCAAAAAGAAATTGAAAAAAATTTTAATTGAAAAATGTTATTACTCAGTGCAGAACTTCCTAGACGACGAATAAAAATTTGTAAATTTTAAGTATAGTTATTAATCATTATAATCGACATACATCTAATTGACATTTAAAATTAATCATTATAATTGACATAAATCCAATTGACATTTAAATAAGCAATATAAATTTTTTTTTTTTTTTTGTTATTATTTTCATTAATGTAAATAGCTATCAACTGTCAAACATTATTATTTTGCACACCCAATAAAGGGTAAAATGTGTAAGGATCATATATTTAGATTAAGAGCATTTTTTGTACCACACATTATGCAAATAAATTATTTCTGATTTCTGATTTCTGATTTCTGATTTCAAATTATGGACTATGTCTGAATTAAATGAATTATTGATACAGACAAACATAGCAATTTAGCTTGCTATCTGCTTGTTCGCCAATGTTTATACCAAATATAAGATGTAATAACCTGCTAACTCATTGAAAATCTAAAGGAGAAATTTTACTTTCGTAGCGAGTCGTTGATCACGCAATTGGGTCAATATACTCAATCTCTAACACAATCGCACAGGCCTGATAACTAACCTATAGCTTTATTGTGAGGTTTAGCGGATTCTCTATAACAAGATAAGTTTAATAACCGAGATGAAAAGGCCCACACAATACGCCTTTGTTTCGAGACAGTCGCAATGCCGGTAATAAACGGAGAAACATTTGCTGTTTATTGAGAGGCAAATAAGTTTTCTTTGTTGTGCCCGAGGATTTGGGGTGTGCGTGGCATGTGCGGCGGCTATTTTGTGGACTGATACTTTTTTATTAAAGTGTCTCTATAGGGATCCTTTTTTGGCATAATGTTTTATTCATAATATACTTTGGCATATAAATTTGGCATAATGTTGTTTGGCATAATATAACTTAAGCATAAATTTCATTGGGGACAATATTTATTTCGCATAATTATAATTTAGACTAATGTTATTCCTAATCCATAATGTTATTCCGCATAATGGTTGAAGGTATAATGTAAAGTCTATTAGGTACGATGACGAGCGAGAACTGCCCTCAACCCGCGAGCAAGCGAGCAAAGCGAGAACGCCGCGGCAGCGGCCGGCGAAGCGCCAGAATCGATATTTTTAATTGATAATTGTTTCTTAAATTTTATGCGAATAGTTAATTATGCCATAAGATGGTTATGCCATTTGTAATTATGCGTAAATAATTATGCATAAAATTTTATGCCAAAATAAATTATGCGTAATCATATTTAGTGTAGATTCCATTATGCCAATTCATATTATGCTTGAAAATTTTATGCAAAGAGATAGGGAACCGTCTCTATATTAATAGATCCGTGAGATGCTAAATGAGTTTCAGAATCTGTGCTTAAAGTAGCAAGAGGTTGTAGGTTCAATCTACACTACAGATCTACCACAATTTTAGTAGCTCCTGTTTATTTGACTCGTCTTGTCGTGTTAGGTTACTAGAGTTCCTTTGAACTAAGACTTGCCTGGTGGAATGCTAGAGTTCAACAACACTAAGCTTGTGACGTGGTGAACCCGGAGATAAATAAAAGGCCTTATCGTCACTTACGTATTTTATAAAAGAAACTAATAATAACTAATATAACAGTAACTAATACTAACAGTACTAACTGGTAAAAGAGAATCTTGTGGGTTTTTGTAACTTTTTAGAATAAGCTTATCTTAAACTATGAACTTGATCAGCACACTCAGAGTAAATAGAACTGGAGTAGCCATTAGTCAATTTCTCAAACATTTTTTTCTGCCATTTCTTGCGGGGGGTGAGGTTACCACTACACTCAAAGCCAGCCGTTCTTACAAATGCACACATGCATAATTCAACACACAAATTTAAATTTCACGCACACACACGCTTAAAATAGTCACGTGGGGTGTGCGTTTTGACAACGTCACAGCCGCACTCCCCACGAGACTAGCGCTCGAAATTTGAAATCGTAGAATTCTAAAACATGAAATAATGAAGTAAATAATCATGAAATCTTAAAAATTATAACTACAAATAAAAGGTGACACCATCTTTTAGCATACTCGATGTTTTCTATTCATTTTTACAACAAAAAACAGCACAGGCAGGCATTTTTGCGGGAGCTCTCTTCGCCGCAACGTTTACAATGTTATGGCTGTCAAAATGGCGGCTCAACTAGTTTTATTAAACGTGCAAGCATCCGATGCTTGTGCATTTGGCAGAGGGGAATGTTAGACAAAGGCTACTCCAGTTCTGTTTACTCTGAGTCAGCACATTATAAATACATTAAAATAATTGTTATCGGTGAGTCAACCGCTCTACACGCTGACTCTGGTAAGAATGAACTTCGAGTACAAAACAAATAAAAAGAGACAGACAGTAAATTTAAAAACGGAAACCAAGAGAAATTGGCCAGAAAAGAGCGCAATGACAGCAACGAGTCGCTAATATAGCAAAAGCGCCTCGTTACAAGCTTAAACCTTGGGGTACCTACAGACAGGTATAGTTATAATACACTATATTATTATACCTATTATTAAGTTGCCAAATCTGGCTGTAATATTTTGAGCCCTGTTTTTCTTTCCTGTGTGTTTCACCGATGCATTTCGAGAACCTTAACATAAAATACACGCTCCATTTTACCACTATACTCAAAATTCCACGCGCAAAGTCTTGGACAAAAGCTAGAACAGAATAGTAAGCAAAATTTCCCATGCATAGAATATTTAATAACGTTGGTACATAGGAACGCAACTATCCTAATAAAATTTTATTTAACAAAGACTATGAATTTATCGGAAATATCTCGACGTTCATAGTGTCCCTTACAAACGCGCTCTCATGCCCTCGAGCCTCATGATACTTCAAGTGATGACGAGCGTCCAGGTTATCTGGACCTTCACCCCTCCCCTCTTACTCGCTGTTAAATATAAACTATGCGAGGCAAAGAAATGAAAAGCATGGGGTCAAGCTAACGTGGATTGGGACAATGACAAAAGACGCGCGAAACAATGGCCGGCAGCGCGCTAGAAAGCAGATAGTTCTTTTTTTGAAAGTTTTTCAGAGCCGTTTAAGAAGTTAGTTTGCAATTAAAACCATACCTAGCACATTTTAGAAAATAGGATACTGTATTCTAATAAAATCTTTATTTCCTTAATATATTGCAATGGGTTTATGATAACAATAAATTGTCGAACAATTAGTTCTTTACCACTTTAACAATACAGTGGAAAAAACAAAATAAATACTGGAAATGAACGAGGGCCGTTTACACAACCAAATAAAATTAAGAGCAAACTGAATAAATCTAAATAAACATTAATAAAAAACGTTCACATCCAAATATTTGTACAGAAACGTTTTCCCGTAAACATGATATTTTTGTAACATTCGCTTGGGCTTCGATTACAAAGGGCTGTGTAAATAAAATAGACTGAAAACTTTCCTGGTCGGGACAGGAAAATATATAAATAAATAAACATTTGGGAAAATATCCCTTTGAGCTGTAACACCGAATAATACAATAATTCGGTATGCGAATCAGATTGGGTTTCGGGAATATTTATGTTAAGCAATGAAAATTTTAAAATACTACAATATTAACGTAGGTGATTTTTAAGCTATTGCATAGCTTCTATCGCGGGCCTTGAGCGCGGGGACCGAATCCAGAAATTCCGTAACGAAAAAACCTCACGCTCCCCACTCCGATGCGCAAGGAGGTGTGGCTTGAAGGCCGTGCATGACTAATAAACATCTGTCATAAGAGAGTTCGTAAATGAATCAGAGTATTGACATAGTAAAAGGAAATTTAACTCACATGTAAAGGTGATAGGGATCAAATTCAATTAGAATTATTTAAAAATATTTAATTTTTATTTATAGGAGATAAATGCGCGCGAATTGTTAATGACTGCAAATATTCTTCCGTGAATGTTTAGTATTCTTTCGAACATTTATTTATCGTTTTGTCCTTATTAATTATTGATTTAATTTGAATATAATATTTAGTTGTTTTAATAAGTGTGTGTATATATATAAACTATATATTCTATATATTCTTACTCTTTCATTTTGTAAACTTTGAAAAACTGTGATGTACGCCGGTCTCAAGGCGTCGCCATCTCGAGAGGTTCTGGGTTCGAACCCCGGTGGGGGCAAATGTTTGGGTGATGAATTTTCATGCATTTGTTCTCCAGTCTTGGATGTTTATATATAGTTATATATATTCAGGATATTTAAATATATTTATCCGTCATCTAGTATCCGTAACGCAAGCAGTAGTCGTTGCTAAAAATGGGGCTAGTTGATAGATGTGAAAGTTTGAAGATATTTATTAATTATGATTATTATTATTTATATTCCACCGGTACTATTACGGGGAGTGTTCAGAGGAATTGTTCGGATTCATACCAACCGCTGCTTTCCGTTGCCAAACCTCACGTCTAAAACACCCCCATAGTCCGGATGGCTATGCATCACCCTGCGTTTTCGCGTCATTTTCTGTCGCGCCAATCCAAACTAAGGAATCAATGGTCGCCTGCACTTTTCAGTTACGGGTCAACTAAATATGATTTTCATAACTTTTGATATGAGTCAACTAACTATTGCCGTAACACAAAAATGCTTTATAACAGTTTGTAAGTTGTTAGGCGACATATTTAGGTAAGACAGTGATAGCTTGCCTGGCGAGCCTAGAAGCCCTACCACCAACTAAACCGAGCACAAAAACTCCTGTCCCCGTGCGAAATCGAACCCTGGACCCTCGATCTACACCTGGTGGTGCCAACCATCAATCCAGAGAGGCGGTAAAAAAATTGGAAGACCTATTAAGATTAAAAGCATTGTAAATATCACGACTTTCATACTTTCTATCACGTAGTCCTTGTCTTGAGGCTCAGTTCAGTTGACCCGTAACTTTTGCCAGCAAGTTTAGTTTCATTTTCAAATGAGCATATCGATCATGTAAATATTATATGAAATCGGTTCAGCCATTTCGGAGATTAGCCCGTACAAACGATGAATATCGATGATGTTTATAACCGAATAATTATTAAATTAAACAAATTACTTATAATGTAATACCGATTCAACTTTATCGTCCAATTAAATCCCAAATAAGTCCTCTACCATAAGTGGCACAGACAACCGCTCTAGCAAACGGCCACCAAATTTAGTCTCGTCAAATGGAGCGACCCCAGTGGCCAATTTGCTTTAGGCCGTGATTTCACAGCCGTTAATTTCGTATGTTCTCTGTAATATCTTGGGTACAAACGTGGTACATGCATCCTCGACATTTGTAGAAAACAAACTTACAAATACCGCTAGTTGCAACACCACTACTTTATACACGAAGAAATAAGAGTGATTTTCGCGTGTCTTCAAATAGTTATTTACACGTGTAATTTTCTGCTACCGCAGTAATAAGTTGGTGCAATAACAGGCGCGTCTTGTTAAACAAATTGGATGTTTATTGTTTTAGTAACAAGGTCTATAATTATATTGCAGACAACAATTTGGGGCTGCCAACGGTCTTTCTGACATCTCTTTAATTTTATTGTGAAGTCAAACCTTGTATGCAAATAAACTTTTTAATGAGCGCTCGGAAAATTATGGTTTGGGGTGAAATAGATATGGTATACATTTTTACAGAGTGTAAGATGAGGATTTTGATTAAAAAAATCTTTTTATTCAGAGTAATTACTCTAAACCTCCCTTATACCTCTTGTTATTGTTCTGTGCTGTATAAACCTATATTTTTCTTTAACCAGTTAATAAAACACATATCAAGGTGTTTTTATTTGATCGCTTAATAGTTTGATAGTTTAATTCTTAATGATTGCTATTTAGAAAATGTCAGACTTAAGTAACTACTAATGCATTCCACATTTGTCAGAAAGTCGTTCGGAGTCGAGGCTGCGGAATGAACTGCCAATCACAATAATAATTAGAAAAGCGGTCTGTGGTAGCTTTTGAAAAACAAGTGACTGACGGTGTGGTGCATGACACTAAAAACAATGTAGTTAAATAATATACTAATATTTTGTTTTAGTGATTAGTTTCGCTTTGCTTGAAATGAAATATAATGTTTGTTTTTTCACTAAAAATAAAAACTCATATACTTAACTACTGAAAAAACTTCATCACAGTAATAAACAAGCCATTTAACCGTAATAAACAGCAATTACATGGGGGTATAATAATTGCAAGCCCCGAGATTACCCGTGGTCATAGGCCAGTTACTGTTATGGTGAGCTGATAATCTTTGTATAATTCATTGTCTAATAAGTCGGTTCGCGTCCTCCCTTCGCCCGCACGCGGTGTTAGATTGATACTGCTAATATGTGAGATATTCTGGGGTATATTGTGTATAATATACGAGCTTTCGACCGAAAACAAAGTTACTTTCGTCATGGTCAGGCCGTGGATGTGTGACCAAAAACTTTGTTATCTCCAACTCCTCTTTGAAGGCACGTTAAGCCGTTGGTCCTGGTGGCAATTGCAACTGCTTCTACTCAATCCGCGTTGAGCCAGAGTGTGGTGGTGTTATGGCCCACAATCCTGATGTGTTTTTCTATGAGGAAGGCCTGAAGGCCCAGCAGTGGGGCGTATATAGGCCGAGGACGACGAATTTAACATGAGGTGACTCATATTCTAGAACTCATACTTGTTTGTCCTCATAGCATATGCCATATTTTAATTGATATTGTAAAAAATAATGTTAAGAAGGACTGAACTTGCTGAGTACTTGCTCGTCCTTCTGAGGAGGACAAGGCCCCCTCCTTATTTTGGGCTGCAAAATAATTATCTGGCAGCAATATGTATTTTACCGGAAATGAATAAAATCTAGAAAAAGCATCAAGGACCAATTCCTAGGAAATGTATTCCGAATTTCTGATATTAGGTTGAGGTTATTTTTTTTATGACCCATTAAAACGATATTTGTGTCATCAAAACATATAAAAACAATTTTGCAGCAGATAAAACATTTATGTTGTTGCCCAATGAGTTATTTTGTTGACAAATTTTAAATATCTGCTGCCCATAAGTTGCTGTCCAATTAGTTATTTTAGCTGATCAATTGTATTTTGGTCACAAAATATAACACCTTAACTTAGTAGATATGTTCTAAGAAGTTTGATTAGAACTTTACTTATCGATTCTGAAACAGGCCCTGAATAAATGATCTTTGAATTTGAATCAGGGTACACCGCAAAATTTGCGTCTTAGGCAAATTGTTCTTTGTGCCATCGGGCGTTACAGTAATGTGCTAACTGCTGATTGAATGGTGCCCGATTTTGGAAAAAGATTTTTCTTTTGCTTATTGTGTACAAAATAAACTCTTTTTTTTCCTTCTATTCAATTTACTTAGCCCAAAGAGGATATTGTCAGGCTTATGTTGCATGATGGGTAGAAATACACATGCTTTTGTGATATATTATTTTCGGTGTTGCTCATAGCACTTGCAGAAGTTTCGCCCGGAAAAATGCCCGAAGTTTTCAAATTCGCCCGAAGTTTCGCCTGAAACTTCACCTAATTTTTTCACCTGAAATATTCGCCCGAATTCACCTGGAGGTTCGGGTGAATATTCACCCGATTTTTTTTCAGCTGATTTATATTTTACCTGAATTTTCACCCGATCTTTCTTTAATTCGGGTGAAAACTTTTCGGATGAATATTCACCCGAATTTAGATGAAAATCTTTTAAAGTTCAAAATGATTGGGGAAATATAAAAATAATTTTTTTTTTGTTTTTAAATCTCAATTTAAAATAGTTGAATTATCCGCTCTTTGGCTACAAAATAAAAATTGTTGACCGAAGTTCACCGCGTGGAGGTGAGGCAAGGTTTACAGAGAGGATGATGGCAAAGGTGGAGAGAAAGCAGCAAGAAAGTAGGCAGCAAGTACTTGCTGCCTATTAAAATACGAGTACTTATACGAGTACTTAAATTTCGCGACAAGCTTTTTTAACATAATATATATATATTTTTTACTTTTTAGTCGTTTACTTTTTTAGTCGTTATAAATATAATTTATATTTATATTTTTTACTTTTTAGTCGTGACTATCGCATCATTGTTGCAAGGTGGTTTACCGGTTAACTTGGAACAGTGTAGCTATTCAATAAGAAGACTTTCTAAAGTTTTAACCCTGCTCAAGGCCACGAATACTTGGTTACCATTTAACACAAAAGTACTTGGCAAGACGAATTAAACGAGCCCAAACTCGATGAGGTTATGTTGTTTAATTACTGAGTTCCTATGGCCAACTTCTATCTTCATCATCAGACCCTGGTTACCATATGACACAAAAGTACTCGTCAAGACAAATCAAACGAATCCAAACTCGATGAGGTTATGTTGTTTAATTACTGAGTTCCTATGACCACCTTCCATCTAGGTACATAATCAGACCCTGGTGTCCATATAACACAAAAGTACTCGTCAAGACGAATCAAACGAGCCCAAACTCGATGAGGTTATGTTGTTTAATTACTGAGATCCTATGACCACCTTCCATCTAGGTACATAATCAGACCCTGGTGTCCATATAACACAAAAGTACTCGTCAAGACGAATCAAACGAGCCCAAACTCGATGGGGTTGTGTTGTTTAATTACTGAGTACCTATGGCCACCTTCCAGCTCCATCATCAGATCAGCTCCAAGTCATAATAATTTTGTATTGTCCTCCGATTTACATATGCTTGCAAAATTTCAGCTCAATCGGTTTAGCGCAAGTACCTTAAAATTGAGTTGTAAGATTCCATTGCAAAAAACATACATTGCAAGTTTAATAAAAGCTTGTAAAAATTAGGTGAAGTTTCGGGCGAAACTTCGGGCGATTTTTCGGGCGAAACTTCTGCAAGTGCTATGAGCAATAATCTATTATTTTTGAGTCCACAAACTTCTGTCCTAACCGGGACTCGAATCCGGAACTTTAGACAGGCGATATCTACACCTAGGCACCGTTAAATTATGTTAGTATCCCATCCAATAAAAATATAAATAATAAGCAGTCCACGGATAAGTATTATAAAACAGTTATGTCTGCAATCGGGCTGTAAATTCACTTCCTCCATGTTTATTTCTCCAAAATCAACTCGCGCGCATCCCGCTCAAATTACGGCGCGTTGTATAATTCGTTATTGCCCGGTAATTGTGGTTAATAACTTGTAATTACTGCGACGTCCCACAGAACTCGTTTATTTGTGCAACAACGCTGGGTATTTTATAACTTTCTTACCGGTATCGAGGTACTCCATTTTCGAATGCTACAAGATGGCGGCAGAACGCTCGTTTTAAATTTTTAATTTTGGTATACGATTCGAAAATTGAAGTTGTAATACCTAAAATATTATTATATACTAAAATATCATCACGCATATATTTGAAGGCGAGGGACAGGAGTGAAAGGTCACAATTAATCTGATTTGTTGAGTTTCTTAACACTGAAGCAGCTGTCCAAAAATACTTCTTTAGTGACTCTTCCCATGGGACTGTAAAGTTACAAGCCTCTAGTTTCATGACTGTTTTTTTTGGAACATGGCCACCAGCAATCTACTAATAATCATATTTTTTGTGTTCAAAAACCACTTGAATTTGAATTTTAATTAACAAAATTAAATGGTAATATAATAGATTTTAGTTTCAGGTTATAATTTAAATACACATTGCGATAAAACATGACCATTGTAGATTTTTTTTGTTTATTGTTCATGACCATGTATACAAAGTCCTTCAGTCGTATACATTGTGTGTGGTCTAGTCTTTAGTAGTATTAAGTCTTCATTTGCATTGTAATGCAAGTGTAATACATTTCAATGTGTCTTGGGAGAGTTTGGCGTTAAACGGTCTATGGCAGATACTGTGGTGCTACTTGGATGAGGTGGATTACCACGATAAAAAACTCATCACTTTTGATACCACTTAACGCTTATTTCGAAAATCTTCCACATTGCACATCATCACAGACTTATTACACAAAACTACACTGATTTTACGTAACAATATCCACTCCAAAACAATATTACAATTATTGAAATAAAAATCACGTCCGCCATAGTTGAATGCCGCCAAAAACTCCCTGTTGCGGTCAGTTTTTATAAAGCCTTTTTACACATTTTGTCTATTGCTTTTATGTATTTTTTGATATGTCTGTCGTTGTCTTTTTTATTACGTTTGCGTTTTGTCGTATTTTGTGTTGGGCAAAATATAGCAAGTTTAAAAGTTTCTTTAGTTTCATTGCTAGGAGTTCCAACACACGTATTCGTCCTTAACACTCCCCATGGTAGATAAAATCTAAATCACATAGATAAAATAATCAGGATGTAAATGGCGGTATTCTGTTCGGACTAGACGGAAGGCCAGCCCGGGGAGTCGCCGGACAATGCGTACGCGCAGATTTACGAGGCCACAGTGTCTCTGCGCCGAGGAGTTACAGGTTCTGTGGATGAGGCATCTAGTTAATAAAGTATCGAATACCGTGTAACAGATCATTTGATCTACGATAGTGCTGTAGGTCGAGTGGCTTGTATTCCGGTCTCATCTCAAGGCGTCTCGAGAGGTTCTGGGTTCGATCCTCCAGTGGGTGTAAATGTTTGTGTGATGAATACAGGGACGACTTAACGTGCCTTTAGAACCACGGAGGAGCTCGAGTTCATAAAGTATTGGTCACCCATCTGATTATGGCGAAGATAGCTTTATTTTCGATCGAAATCCAAAGCATACTAACCACCGACCTCCTCACCTACAGACAGATGTTACGTTACATACCACTAAAAAGAAACAGTTTAGCAGCGAACAATTTAACTCTTTATAATATTAGTGTATCTTTCTAATTGATTACATTTATCTACACACATGTTATAATTTTCGAATTATGAACTCAGACTCGAACTCATAATGACATACTTTTTAACACAGATGATAAAAACGAAATTTTTAAAAATGGAAACTGTAACATAATGACCATTATGCAACAGGTTGGACTCATTATGCAACACTTATTTTTCTTAAAAACTATGGCAAATGTTTTCCAGACAGCCAATACTAAATAAAATTAATTAAATTTGTTGTTTTATTCCTTTGACTAATGAGTGTAGATAAAGTAGTGTATGTAACTGCACATAACTCGGTATTAAAACATTCGCGTGATACTATTAAAAAGCCTATATTAGTGTTTTATACATACAATTAAATCTTTGTATAATAATGTAATCCACAGGCTTACATCCGTGTACAGTCTAGAATATCATTTAAAACGTCGTCCACACAATGGGAGAGGCTCGGCCGCGACTCGCTCCGAAAGGACACGGGTTTGATTTACTTGCATCGTCCTATGTGAATAAACTAGCTAGAACATAAACGTGTACTGAATATAATCAGGCTCTATATTTGTAGGAACTATCATTTACCACGAAATAACATTATCCACACTAATATTATAAATGCGAAATAAATCTTTCTCGCTTTCACGTCAAAACTACTGAACCAATGTAACCGAAATTTGGTACAAAGTCTAGAGCCTGAAAAATGATATAGGCTAGCTTTTATCCCGATATTCCCATAGGAACGGTGCCATGCGGGTGACTTAAAAAAAAAATAACGCCTCCCAGAAAAATGAAGGACAAATTTACGCCACTTTGAACTTAGCTTCTAATATTAGAGTATGAGTAAATTTTCAATTCCAATACTGTTTCAATTTGAAAAAATGTTTCAGTGTTGAATTGCCTATTTATTGAGGAAGGCTTTACCATCACAGTATCTCAAAGTAACTATTCTACGCGGGCAAAAGCTAGAATTTCTATATTTATTTGCTGCGTACAAAAAAAAATGTATTAGGTTTAGGTAATAGTTATTTGCTGTGTGTTTTGATTAAAAGGCCATTCAGAAGGTAGCAACATGGTAGAAGCCTAATAAGTTTACATAATATTTTTATGTTCCTTCTGCGGAATTTAAAGACTAAATTAAACACTGGTTGATGTTGTTGTAAAATTCTCCGATGGAGGGAAGGCAAAGGGAACGGAGCCCATACAGCCAAGTCTTCAGTGTATATCTCTTCAGTAGTTTGCATTGAAATGCTAGTGTAATGCATTTCAATGCATCTTGGGAGAGTTTGGCGTCAAACGATCGATGGCAGACACTGTGGTGCTACTTGGATGAGGTGGATTACCACGATAAAAAACTCGTCACTTTTCACACCACTTGACGTTTATTTCGATAATCCTCCATATTGCACATCATCACAGAACTTATTACACAAAACTACACTGATTTTACGTTACAATATCCACTCCGTACAATATTACAATCATCGAAATAAAAATCACGTCCGCCATTAGCCAAATGCCGCCAAACTCCCACACTGGTTGATTAATTACCTGCTACTTTTATTACTGATCAACTGACTGAACATAGAGTTGACGCATACAGAGAATAACATATTCTACCATAGATAAACAACTTACAGTGATGATAGACAACTTATAGTGACTATACATACATAACAAATACGAGTATGAATTAATGTTTGTCAGTACTAGTTTCCGTCCTCAGCCCACTGCTGGGCACAGCCCTTTCTCATGGAGAAACACAAAGAGTATGGGCCAACCTGCATTGGGCCAGCGTGGTGGTTTTATGGCCTAGTATAATTTATTATAATTTAATAAATTTTTATAAAATTTGGACTTGATTGTTAATGATTTGGCATAAAAGTCTTCCCCGTTCTCTTGTAAGAAAATTTCTTGTTAACGAACGGTTATAGCATAACTTGACGAGCATATAAGTCTTTGAATGAAATCTTTGAATGCGATATAATTTTCATAAGCTATGTAACACTACTTTGAAATATTTCAGTCGTAAAGTTTCTTTGCCATTTTTATTAGTTCTTTTGCAACTTTCACATAGGTACACAAAATGTACTCGTAGCTCTCTATTCGGATTTTGTGGACAACGGATTAGTCATGACAGAATAATAAGTGCGCCTGATGTTATGAAAAGGGGTAGTGTAGATGCAAGGGCAGTTGCTGCGGCAAAAATAACCAAAAGCTAGAATCCAATCACCCAGAATTAATATAATTTTTTATTCCTTAAGAGCTAAGTAAGCGCTTGAAAACCGATACAATCACAGTTCTCTCATTTTGGAATCTAATCGTCCATTAGGGCGGATTCGACGCTGCAATCCTGTAATCCGGGCTGGAGATATAAATCACGGCGGCATTAGTGCTGATAATGTCCCGCGGGATTAATCCAGGGCTGTCCATGGATTGATGGGCAGAACTGATCGCTCAGGAGTCGGGGTTTTTCACCCACATATCCAGTAGCTAAGAGGCAATGGCGAATTTGATAAGTTGGTGATTGAATTGGCAAAAAGAAATTTAAATATGTAAACATTTAATGTGGTCTTAAGGAACACAGTGTTCCTTGGACTCTGCCTACCCCTACGGGGATTGTAGGCGTGATTGTATGTATGTATGTATGTACATTTAATTTATAAAAACACAGTAAATTACTCAATATCACCTGATGATATCAGTTGGAGAGCTCATTTGCGGAAATAGCCAGGGTCACAGAGAATAGAATACCTAGCTATTCTTTACGCATTTATTGAAGTAACCCATGTTGCAGCTCGAAGAGAATACGTATGCCGAAAGGTTTTAGTCTTAAAGATGCCCCGATGGCCAGACTGATCGCTCAGGAGTCGGGGTGTTTGATTCATATACCTGAGTTGGTGATGGCAAAAACAAAGAAGTAGAAATATGAAAACATTTACCCAAGATGGATCCCAAGGTCCTACTGTGGATTCGTCATAGGGTTTTATAGGACGAAAGTCCGACAAAGCCCAAAGAATGCTGGGCTGGTCACGTTTGCCTTAAAAGGAGCGGAGGAAAAGGAAAAAGGAAGGAGGAAGGATCGTAGCGTGGAGCGCCTTGCGCACCGATGGGCCGAAGAGCAGGAACTTTGGTAGTGGTTGGGTGAGGCAGACCTAGAACAGAATCTTGCTGCGTCATATGTAGTGGCTATTGATGACTCCAGGGTCACGACAATCGTTCGATCACATGTGGCTTGGAATGAAGGCCGCTTTTGACACTCATACCGCAGGGCGACCGCGATCGGTTTGATCAAATAAGGTATAAAATATTTTAAAGTTTAACGAATTCGAGTGAAAACAATATGTATAATAAAGGAGAACTCTGTTCAATATAATAAGCATAAAAAATAGCACCATAACGCATAATTTTTCCCTAATTCCATAAAGATATGAGCTAAATATAGAACCCAAGATATTAAATCTAATGAACAAGGAAGCGGTAATGTAATATGTCAGCGAAAGAAGATAAATATGAATAATTACACTTTTGAATTTCAATTTCTAAATTGTTTAGCGTACTTTGGACTGGTAATTATCTGCCTACTGTGTTCCGTCGCTGAAGGCAAGCCTAATTAATAAGGCACTCTTAATGTCTTAATAAGGAACCCAATAAGGAAAATGTACCGGCAAATGGAAGCCATGCTTAAATAAATTTTCTTCAAGCAATTTTGCATAATTATGATATTAATTTGATTTAATATTAATACTGTGTTTTAAGGATGGGTGGATTTGCTTACTTTGCTGTTGCTTTCGATTATTTCAGCTCTGCACGATCTACATACGAGGCACGTCACGAAAGAAAGTCCGTTTTACAAATTTTATTCCACAATAAAAACGGGTGTTATATAAACGGTCAGCAAAATATTCGAATTTTGGTCAGCAAAAATACAATTGGTCAGCTAAAATATCTAATTGGTCAGCCATTTATTGGCAGCAGATATTTCTAAAATGTCAGCAAAAATTGGACAGAAACCTAAATGTGTTCTCTCCTGCCAAATTGTTTAATATATTAGGTCCTTACCTATGAAATTGGTGTTTTGTATGAAGATTTTGGGGAATTCTGCATTTTCCATACTAAATTTTTTTCAGTTTTCTTTACAACGACAAATCCAACGATAATAATATTTAGCATCTATCATTAGGCAAGCTTTAGTAATATGTGTAATATCACATTTCATAAAAATTATTTATCGTTTTTAAGTGTATGCAAATTAAATGATGTATTCGGGAGGCACTTTAAAATAGTTGTCTCCGTGTTCAATTTTAACACAATTAAACTTACAACAAATTATCCAAACCAAATAAAAAGAGCTCAAAAATATAGTCTATTTTTAAACGAGGTAATTATTTTTTAGGAATACTCTTAATCTTAATAGTTACAGACAAAATACTAAGACAGAAAAAAAACACCAATTTCATAGGTAATGACCCAATATTATTATGTTTTGAAGACACAAATACTGTTTTTACGAATCAGAATACATTTCCTAGGAATTGATCCTTGATCCTTCATTGATCCTTTTCCTAGATTTTATACGTAGAATTGTATTATTAATTTGTGTGTTAACTTTATATTGTTCCGACGGGTCACAAGAGTAAAATCTTGCATCTACATGATTAAAAGAATTTGATTTGAATTAGAAATAATTACATTTCTCTTCGTTGGTAACCCTGTACACGAAAAGTGATCAGCAAAAACAATGGCTTAGTGAGTGCTAACGATGTTCGAGTGTCCTCGGAGGACGGCGATAGTATTTGTGGCCATTTCGATACTGATTAATAGTCAATTTCGTACTCGACGTTCAACATTCAATAGTAAGTACTCCATTCTTCAATATAGGCATTTTGAGAAACTTGTGAGCTGAGTTATTTTGAAAAGAGCGGAACACACCAATCATTTGTTGATTCTAAGCATTTTACTATGCTTTCGTGAACGTTAAAATTAAAACCTGTCCTATGATAAGTAATTTGTTTTGTTTCTTTTAGTTTGAGGAAGACATGTTGCTCCGATCCCAAATAAAATTGGTAGCAGGGCAAAAGAAAGAAGTGACGAAGTATTTTATGATTTTTAGATTGAGGTGAAACAACCTGATAACCTGAACTTGTAGGCAAGGGTAGCAGACGGGTCAACAATAGTATGACCTCTATTTGACTTACACGATTAAAAAAATAATAGCTAATAGTAATAGTATGTAATCTTTACTCTTTTTGGACAAAACGCTCCACGTTTTCTATTTGTAATTATTAGTGCGTGCTAAAAGCGTGTTTTTTAGTTTTTTAAACCTTTTATTTTATTTTATTCTTTTTAGTCTTCTTATTATTCAAACTTAATTTACTACTTGGGACGGCCACCATGTTGGATTTAGGTCACATGATAATTTTTTCGAATCCCATTCAGCAAACACTTTCATTTAATACCTACCCATATCATGGAGGTGCATTTCAAATACCAAATCCGCCATCTTGGATGTCCGCCATGTTGGATTTAAGTCATGTGACTATTTTTTTCGTATTACTGACGGCAGACCCATTCATTTGATACCAGTATCATGGGGGTGCATTTCAAATAGCCTGTCCGCCGTCTTGGACGTCCGCCATATTGAATTTAAGGGACGTGACTATTTTTTTTTCGTATTTCTGACAGCAAACCCTGTCATTTGATATTCGTATATGGGGGTGGATTTCAAACAGCCAGTCCGCTGTCTTGGGGAGGCCGCCATATTGGATTTGTAATGACATTTCTTATTGGCCAGTCATGTATTGTCATCAGAACTCAGAGCGTGTGCAAAATTTCATCCTAATCGAAGACCGAAAAGTGGGTCAAATTAAGATTCCAAGATGTTCTTACGTAGTAACAAGTGAAGCTAATACATACGAGTATAAGCGTGTTAAAAAGAAAAGACGTCGGGAGCATGAAGAATATAAAACACCAGTACCCAAAATCAATGAAATCTGTACATAGATACAAACATGACTATTATCCCCTAAGGGTTAGTCAGAGACTAAGCAAAACCATCGCAAAAGCCGTTCATTGCCATAGTCCGTTCTTCACTAAGCAGTGACTTCACTCAGCGTAGCAGGTTGTCAGCCCGTCGCCGTCAGTCGCCTTTTACGACATCCAAGGGAAGAGATTATTTTTATTATTTGGGGTAGTCGGGGCTGTTTCGCATCACTGCGACCTAATAAAATCTATTGTGACCAGCCTCCCATGTAAGTTCTATTTAAGGCCCTACAGTAGCTCCATTAACTGGGCACTGTCTAAGAAAGATAAGATGTTCCCAGTTTGGATAGTTTTTATTTCATCTGGGTCAAGGTTATGTTTCCCCAGGTGTCTGCTTCTTTTGTGAATCAGCGATTCACAGTAGCACAAGGGGTGCATCGGTGTTTCACGCTCTTGTTCGCAGAATCTGCAAGTGTCAGTGTCCTTTAGCTTCATGTTGTAAAGGTGTCTGGAAGAGTAGTAATCTTTTAAAGAGCCGCTACCATACGGATCAATTTAATAAATATGCGGCGGCAAAATATGTAGTAAAGTAAAAATTTCAGTAAGTAATTTTATTTTTACATTAATTTGTTTACGCAAACAATTATTAATCTACAAAAGTCATCAAACAAACAAACATCATTACCACCCCGTGTTGTGAAGTGTGATAATAATTTGACAAAGTAATTACTTACTATTTGTCACTAAAATGGTCTGCAATTCAACAAACCCAACCAAAATTCGTTTATTTACGCTCGCGATATATAGATATAAAGTTGAAAGTGAAATTTTACTCGAGAGGAAAAATGATGAAAGGTGGAGTATATCTTACGACTTCCGTCCGACTTTTGACGACCTCCGTGGTCGAGTGGTCTGTATGCCGGTCTCAAGGCGTCGCCATCTCGAGAAGTTCGGGGTTCGATCCCCGGTGGCGGCAAATGTTTGGGTGATGAATTTTCAGGCATTTGTTCTCCAGTCTTGGATGTTTATATATATTTAGGATAATTATATTTATTTATGTATTTTTTATTACTGCACTGCGACTTTTGTGCCCGATAAATGGCAATTGGCTCGCCACCTATTAAATGGGACTTGACATAGTTGGCGAGACGTGGGTGCTAGTTCACCTCTGCCTACCCCTTCGGGGATATAGGCGTGATTTATGTTTGTATGTGTGTCATCTAGTGTCCGTAACACAAGCGGCATTAGTTGCTTAAAATGGGGCTAGTTGATAGGTGTGAATGTTTGAAGATATTTATTTATTTATCTCGAGGTATATGTACGTACCTATAGTCAAGCCCTTCTCCCATAGGGGTAGGCAGAGATTACTTCTTTCCACTTTCTACGGTCCTTACATATTTCTTCGCTTCATCTACTTTCATTACAGTCCTCATGCTCGTCGATTTCAGGTACTGTTAAGATTATGATGTTTCTTACTCTTCAGCTGCGACACCAGGGCCATAAATGGATTTGAATTGTGCGGATACTGAGTGACATAAATGACATTGGATTTGCTAAAATCGGTACTATCATACCGCCTCTCTCGCCTCAGTGTTTTGAGATATTGGTTTTAATTAAGAATGCGTTCAAGAGTAGACTAGCAGATCTTTTTCTAAGCGCTTTCGATTTGGTCGAAAGGTAGGTACGTCGCAGGTGAATAAAAAGACAAGCTTTTATTACTTTGATAAATAAAAGCGTTTTACATTGAGATTGCAAAAGATGTACTTTAATGATCCATCAAAACTTCAAAATCAAAACAAAAGGGTTTTTATTTTTACTTTTTTTATTTTTCTTTGTGTTTAAGCCAAAGTACTCGTTAATGTGATTCAAACGAGCTCAAACTTAATGGCATGAGGGCCGATTCTGTAGGCACAAACTAAACTAAATTGTGTATCTATCCTTCTCTTCTCCATATATTAGGTTGGGGAAAAAGTCTTTTCGCATTATAGTATGTATAAACTTGTAATAAAATCTCTTTGGCTATACTATTTGTATCTGGCTGGTTTTGGTATCATTGAAAGTTTAAATTTTAAAGAACATAATTCCAAATTCAAATTAGGAAAATGTGTGTTTTCATTTGTTTTTCGTACCGCCAAGATGAGTGAATCTAATGAAGAAATTCGATACATTTTAACATTTTACTACAAAAAAGGTAAAAATGCAACGCAAGCCGCGAAAAAAATTTGCGATGTTTATGGACCTAGTGCGGTGTCTGTGAGAGTAGCACAAATTTGGTTTAAGCGTTTTCAATCCGGAAATTTTGATGTCAAAGATGCACGTCGCTCTGGTCGCCATATTACAGATAAAATGGATGCCATTTTTGAAAAAGTGGAGCAAGATCGGCATGTCAGTAGTTACGACGTAACAGAAGAACTGGGAATTGACCACAAAACAGTTTTGGCGCATTTGAAAAAAACTGGGTACACAAAAAAGCTCGACATTTGGGTACCTCACGAGCTCACTGAAAGAAACCTAATGAACCGTGTACTCATTTGTGATTCTTTATTACGACGTAATGAAACAGAACCATTTTTGATGAAGCTGATAACTGGTGATGAAAAGTGGATCACGTACGACAAGAACGTGCGAAAAAGGTCGTGGTCAAAGGCCGGTCAGGCTTCACAGACTGTGGCGAAACCCGGGTTAACTCGCAACAAGGTGATGCTGTGTGTGTGGTGGGATTGGAAGGGCATTATTCATTATGAGCTGTTACCACCAGGCAGGACCATCGATTCTGAACTCTACTGCGAACAACTGATGAGATTAAAGCAAGAAGTTGAGAGAAAGCGGCCGGAATTAATCAACAGAAGGGGTGTAGTTTTTCATCATGATAACGCTAGACCTCACACATCTTTAGCCACTCAGCAAAAATTAAGAGAGTTTGGCTGGGAGGTGTTAATACATCCGCCGTATAGTCCTGACCTTGCATCTTCAGATTTCCACCTGTTTCGGTCTCTTCAGAATTCTTTAGGCAGTGTCAGGTTAACATCACGAGAGGACTGCCGAAACCACTTGTCGCGGTATTTTGACCAGAAGTCCCAAAATTTCTATAGCAATGGGATCATGTCCCTACCTACAAGATGGCAAAAAGTTATCGAACAAAATGGTACCTACATACTTTAGTTAAATGTAAATAAACTATATTAAAAAATGTTTTGAATGTTCTTAAAAAATGCGAAGAAACTTTTTCCCCAACCTATTAGTTAGAGAGGGATAGATACACAATTTAGTTTATGCCTACGGAATCGGCCTTATTGTCTCGTCTTATATTGTTACTGAGCTCCTATGACCATGACTCCTATGACTGAGCTCCTATGACCACCTTTCAGCTCAATCAACAGATCAGCTCGCAAGTCATAATAATATTGCATTGTTATCCGATTTACACATGCATGCAAAATATTATCTCAATCGGGTGAAGATATCTGCTACAAAATTGAGTTGCAAGATTATATACATTCATTACAAGTTATATAAAAGCTTGTAATAAAAAAAATCTTTAAAGGATGTAAAGTGGATTTCCTATTTTAACAGTTTGAGTCAGCTTCATGGAATATACAGATGTGTCAGATTAATATAATTTGATGCAGTGTGATGGAATGGTTAAATCAGTAAGAGGATCCGATTCAATGTGGGTAATTAGTAGGTACCACCTCTGACAGCAACAGTTCGTCAGTGTAATCGGAACGTGTCGAATGTCTTGTTTCGAATCGATAGACTCGTCAGATGATTTCAGAATGGCTTCCATTTGTGAGGTGTGGATCGGTGTTGCACTCACTATCATTTTTCTAAAAAAACATAACATCATATGTAGGTATACAGACCCTACACTGATTGATTTCTTTTAATCGAGGTTATTTTTTCTTGATTTTTTATTTTATTTATTTGTCTTGAAACAAAATAAAGATATAGATAGGGAATAGATAGGGAAAAATAATTAACTTAATTAAGCAACATAATATAGCAAAATATTCATAATAAGTACCCAAATAGGTAACTTAAAGGTACGTATTATATATTGTCTTTCGACTACAAACATGCAGGTTGCCAGTTCAGCATATGCCAAACTTTTAAACTTTTAAGTTGCAATTCTTTTACTCATGAACCTAAGAAGATATTTAATACTAGCTGTTGCCCGCGACTTCGTCCGCGGTTAGTAGGTATGATTTTATAACAATCCCACGGGAACCCTTTAATTTTCCGGAATAAAAACTATGTAAGATGTTGACCAGGGTTATAAGGTATAAAGGTAATTCAAAAGGTAGGTAATTTCATTGAAATCGGTCCAGCCATTTCGGAGATTAGGACGTACAAACATACAAACAGATATTTAAACAGACAGAGAAACAAAATATAAAATATAGACATTTTTGGTGTTTTCTTTTTTTTTACATCCCCTGACTTGGTTTTAAGCATTTTTTGTCTATGTACAGACATTCGACCTCTACACTTTTATCATGTGTAAAGATTATTTAAAGAAAACAAAAATTACTATCCTAAAAGAGAAATGAAATTTGTAGTCTGCATGTCTCTCAAAAGCTTTTTAAAAATGACTCCTACATTGCTACTGAAAGATTAAGTATCACTAATCGTATAGTTTCATCACGTCGTGTATCAGTGGCTAACCCTAAAGACTATTTAATTTGACAACGGTAGCTAACTGGCTGGTGGTAAGCTGTTACCTACCGTCAAAAAACAAACACGCCCACTCGACACGCACAGTGTGTCAACACTCACTAATTATACAAATATTTGTACATCGACTTGTACTCAGATTGTATTGACATAATATTAGCATAGAGCACACAGGTAAGTTTCTTTGATGTCGAGCTCTGATGGAGGCCTGTACTACTGAGTTTGAATTAAACTTAAGTACAGTTCATTGTGAATATCGCCTGCCTCACATTGTGCCCTAAAATATCTGGCGAAAAGTGGGTGTTTAACACCTTCTTCTACCTTCGAAAGATGCGTGATAATATGTTAGGTTATGAATTTCGTGCCCGTTCTTCTCAAGACAGGGGCCTCCTTGTAGTCAATGAATGATTGCCAAAGTTTTCAATGTTCACAAGTATATTCCAGAATACCTAAACTGAAGAAATGGTAGTTTATCTTTTGACTTGCTAGCATACAACCAAGACGTTCGTAGCACGCTCGTAGTTTTTACATTGCCTAAATTCCTTTCAATAGAAAACATGTCCTTGTAATTATGAACTATCTATTCAGTGGAATTACTTGTTAGATATAATACAAACATTTTCTCGGTAAAGTCGTTAGAGAAATTTTATAATGAAAGCTCTAGGTCCGTTATAACCGGACAAAAAACAAAAGAACTTATTTTTTATCAAGATAAATAAGTCACACTTTTATTTTGCGTCAAACTTTGATAACGCGTTGGGATTGGGACTGGGACCAATGGGGACACGCTGTCTTCGATTGTACCAAATAAAGTCAACACGGTGGATCATTTAATTTGTACCTTCGCCGGAGTCCATTATTGCGGATACATTTTATTCTTTTGACAGTTCTGGACCTTGCAAATTGAATCTTTTGGGATTGTAGTCATTTTTCAACATAAGCTTTTTACAGTCCACGATCACGTGAAAAAAACAATAAATAGAAGAATTTTTTGGAAAGGATTTTGAGGAATTAAAAATGCATTATTCATATTTTTTTATATTGTTAAGTGCATTAACATTAGTATTTTTGTAATTATTTTTTTTATAAAAAGCACAGCAGATGACACAACACTGCCTGATAGTAAGCACCAGCTAACTCTTGCTAAAAAGCTCTACCTATTGGTCGACTGTATTTCGTAAGAAGGAAGGTAATAAAGAAGTTGGAATGTCATCAGTTAGATGAGAAGCATTTTTTATTTTTGTAAAGGGAGGAAACTATTTGCTTAGGTTTTTTCCTGTTTTTCTCAGCACCAGGCGTCCTGGTTGCTAATGAACGGTTGGCATAATTTGATATATATTATCATAAGAGTAGGAAAATACCTAAACTGAATAAATTATTGTCCTTGAATTTGTGTTTTCATTCAAATATTGGATAAAACAAAGCAAACATTTCGATTTTGAAAAATTTTTCTTTAATTAGAAAAAAACAACCGTTGTATTAAAATATAATTACATACATTATTTTTTTATATTTTCTAAAAATCTTTATAATTATACCTAACTTGTTTGATATATTCATTTTCAAAACGATATGGTCGCTGAACACATCTACTTACACTTTGAAAGAAACACTACTTTATTTTTGTCGTACGATCGTGTCGTAGCGTTTAAATATCTTCAAAAACCTTTTTCACATAGTTTTGGCGCGGACAATCGTAAAATATAATGGAACACGCTTATCCCCTTAGAATTATTTGAAGGTCTTGTGTCCTTCTGCCGATATTTTTATGTCACTTGACCCTTTGGGGAGTGGTCTACGTGTCACTTTGATAGCACCGGGATCGGGAAAGTATTATTTTTTATATTGTATTAGCTTTGGCTGCGGCTTTGCTTTTTTGAAGATCTCTTCCTAGAGGATGATGGAGAGTTTTTAGTGCGCCTCTCCTGAGTTGACGCAGCAGGTACTTTTAATTGGTTCATAAGGATTTGCAGTATTAGCTCATCATATATTTACTGTGGGTATAGATATTGACACATGAGCATTTTCACATCAATGACAATAATTATTGCAGTACCAACAGGTATTTAAATTTTCAGATGATTTTACATTATACATACATTATTGCAAAGGCAGCGAAATAGGGAATTGCATATATATATATATATATATCTATCTTGCTTTTCTTAAAAAAATGCAAGGAAATAATTTTATTAATAAAATAACAACGAACGCAGCTTTACTGCCAATTATTTATTTTTATTTTACAGTCACGAGAACGCAATATGTACGATAGATGAAAGAGTTCCAAATTGAAACAGCACACCGTTTCATACAACATTGCCGGCGCGCTTCGTTCCAAATTCAAAGAACGCGCTGGGAAGTGATTTTGGTTTTTCAGTCTACGTAAATATGATGCTTCGCGTGTTCTTTATTTAAAAGTAATGACAATATTTCCGCGCATGTATTAGGTCCTTACCTATGAAATTAGTGTTTTATATGAAGATTTTGGGGAATTCTGCATTTTCCATACTAAAATTTTTTCGGTTTTTTTTACAACGTCAAATCCAAAGATAATAATATTTGTCATCTATCATTAGACAAGCTTTAGTAACATGTGTAATATCACACTTCATAAAAATTATTTATCGTTTTTAAGTGAATGCAAATAAAATGATGTATTCGGGAGGCACTTATAAAGAGTTGTCTCCGTGTCCAATTTTAACACAATTAAACTTACAACAAATTATCAAAACAATTCAAAAGAGCTCAAAAATATAGTCTATTTTTAGACGAGGTAATTATTTTTTTGGAATACTCCGAATCTTAATAGTTACAGACAAAATACTAAGACAGAAAAAAAACACCAATTTCATAGGTAAGGAGCCAATATAAGAAAAAACTATTTATTCATATGGCAACAACTTTATTGGAGTCCGACGCAGAGCCGTGGCAGATTGTATGGCGCAATGAGCATGCAGGTGTTCCGACACAACAATTAGTTACAACGCAGTCCCCGTAACAATGCCGCGATTGTTCCACTGCGCTATCGCCGACGGAAGTTGCAAGTTTAAATAAACTTAAGCTTAATTTACACATAAGCTTATTGAACTTTAGTGCTTTGATTTTATTTTTATGGTTGATTTGGCTTCCTAATGTTAAAGTTATGATCTTGAATTTGTAGAAATTTGCATCGGGACTGTTTGGCACGGCAAGTAGTGAAACTACTTTTTAGATTATACTTTAGACTATCTGCACATGTTTGTAGTGGAAAATGTGGTAAACTGCAGATATTTCTTAGGTATCTATCTTTTTTATTAAGCTATTGCATAGCTTCTATCGCGGGCCTTGAGCGCGGGGACCGAATCCAGAAATTCCGTAACGAAAAAACCTCACGCTCCCCACTCCGATGCGCAAGGAGGTGTGGCTTGAAGGCCGTGCATGTTAAAACCCAAGGTGGTTACCAAAATGAAACACCGTGTCCAAGGCGAATACAAATTTTAATTAACATCGGTTTGACCATATAAGTCTATGAGAGTAAAAAATAGTGCGTTTTAAAGGATAGGTGGCGCCATCTAGTGATACAACAAAGAACTAATTTTATCAAAGACGCCACTTTGGTTTTATTTATAAGCTAACTAATACACATTGTTTATTATGAGTTTTGTTATTTTATTAATTAGTTTATTAACATTTATTTTAGATAATTATTTTATGATTTAATTTACTTATAAGTGATCCGAACGAAATAATGTATATGCAAACTATCAACAGTTTATATAATTTGTTTTCTTATCGGTCACCACGCTCAAAAAGTGTAACTTGAATTAATATCAAAGAAAAAGAAATACTGCATGAATAAAATAAAAAAATAAAATTATAATTGCATAAGTTGACACAAAATGCTATGCAATAGCTTTACCGCGGCAGTCCCCGTGTGCCACACGTCTTTTTTTCTTTATACTTCAATACCCCATACTGTCCCAGTTAAAAAAACACACTGTATGCTATGTCCTGTGTCTCACACTGTGCCCGGTGCATGTAAGTACACTCTACCTCCGTTAAATACACACACAAATATATATCGGAGGAGCTCGGTGACGTAGTGGTCAGTGCTCTTTGGCTTCGATCGAAAACAAAGCTACCTTCGCCATGGTCAGGCCGTGGATGGGTGACCAAGACTTTGTGATCTCGAGCTCCTCCGTGCTTCGGAAGGCACGTTAAGCCGTTGATCCCGGTCGCATTTGTGACCGTTTCTATCCACCAACCCGCATTAGGCCAGCGTGGTGGTTTTACGGTCCATTCTCCTCATGTGTTCCTCCACGAGGAAGGCCTGTCCCAGCAGTGGGACGTATATAGGCTGATGAGGAAACATATATCAAATATGAATATTTTTCACAGTTCGACTTTATATTTTATCATAATAATATGGACAATCGTTAAGAGAATAGGTCAGTAGATTTTTTGGATTTACCAGAAAATTGACAAGGTATCTTACCCAAAATTGCAAGACCACGATCTTGCGTAATTTCTGGGGTCGTCCTACGGTGGTAATTTCTGGGGTCGGTGTGGATTTTGATGAACATGGGGATCCTGCAATTTGGACCCGCATTATCATAATCACAGAGACCTTCGAAGGCGACGGGTGACGTTCTATATTCAATATTTTCATAGCTCGATTGATTCAATATTGTAACGTTACGCTACAGTTATTTTTTTCAGTGTGTTCCTATCTGATCAATTTCTATTGACTACTATTGAAATTTTGTATTTCCAACAATTTCTGTTTACCTGTCTGCAATCATTAAAAGTTTAGTTTTGTTGAATAAGCCTAATATGTTTATGTTACAGCGAGTGAGCCCGTTGCTATACCTTGCACAGGTCTAAGGCTTGCAATATGTGTGTGTATTATACTATTTTTACCTTTTAACGAAACTTAATTACAACGGGAATTGAACCCGGAAAGACTTGCACAAGTAGTGCCGTTATTTCAACTCCACTATAGCTTACAATTCAGAACATAGTAACACAATAATACAAATTGTAATAGCAATTAAGCATAGTGATGCAGTGTTGGAATAAGATATTCTCGATCATTGCTGACCCCATTCCAATCAAAAATCAAAACAATATGGTATCGACGCACGCGCAATGCGCATGCCAAACTGCATTGTCTAACGGCGCGGGCGCAATCAACGCATCATTCATGCTTTTCGCCTACACTCTGTTTAGATAGGGATGTGAGTTTTTTTTATTTTATACATATTTTATATGTTTTTGTGTTTAAGCATCTCTGTCTTATTCCTTGGGGGCCGTATGCCATAGTGTATTTGTTACACAATTTCAGTGAGTAAAAAATTCCGTTTTTATTTTGACTGTTTTTGTGTGTGTTTGCCGATTGATGACCTGACCCAAAGGATCTCAAAAACGGTCCTGCGTCGTCCGCATACAGTACAGTAATATTTTGATTATACAAACTTTGAAGCATGAAAAAAGTGCAGTTTTAAATAAAACATAAAAACCGAAACGACTCAAAAAGCAATCAATCAGTCCTACATATTTTTTTTAATTTATTACTTGCCAGTTATTTATGAGCGATTTATGTCCAACGGAATCGGTTTACGAGCTGATCGAGCTGCATTTTATCGATAATTCGGTCCGTTACACACGTCACTAGTTCCGTATCGAAATATTTGTATTTGCTGAGTGTTTC
Source organism: Parapoynx stratiotata (assembly GCA_910589355.1). Taxonomy (NCBI): domain Eukaryota; kingdom Metazoa; phylum Arthropoda; class Insecta; order Lepidoptera; family Crambidae; genus Parapoynx; species Parapoynx stratiotata. The sequence continues at coordinate 14,934,676 of OU342472.1, forward strand.
AACAACATTAAAATGTGCGTGGCTACGACGCAAAGAAAGTTTATTGAAGCCTATTGTTGTGCTATTATATACAAGCGTGCTGGATAGGTCGGCGACACACTGGTATCAAAGAGCTCGTAATGCAAACTTTTCTTGCTTTTTGGTAACAAACTATGGCAAGAGCTATTGTGTTTTGAATTTCACTAAACAAATTCCATTTCACATGATAAAAAAATAACTTCATTAATACATATAATAGCCTCCACACAGTCTCGAACCCGAAATCACAGATATAGCGATGAGAAATGAGCAAAGTATTTTGTATTTTTTAAATATTTATTTATAACGCAGCAGTTTATAACGCCTCTATCCCCGAAGGAGTAGGCAGAGGGGTTAAACACATATTATTATTTCGCCAGATATGTCCAGTCTCCATGTTAAAGGCGAGCCTTTATGTATATAGGGGTATGAATATGAACAAACATATTTATAAAATATCGTGGATGGTAGGTTGGAAAAAATATTGACATCTGCCATATTTTTCCTGTTCATAGGTCTACCTACAAAAAATATTTGTAATTTTTTCGCGTGAGGAAGGAAGTGATCAGCGTATGAGCATCGGTGAGTGTGTTTCAAATTTCAATTCAATTTTTGTATAACCTTGGGTACAACAGGTCGCTCCTGATGGTGTAATGGAAAAGGTTCTAAATAAAAGATGCCTTTAAACCATACAAAAAGAATTTATTACATATAAAAAATCGGAGCCTATATACATTCAGCGAAAAACCTAAAGAGCGTGATTTAGAAATGCCGTCTTTGGAAGCAGCGCCATCTAGTGGCCGAATTACGAAACAACATTTGGCAATGGTTTGTACAATTTTATTTATTATAATATAACTTAAGTACCAGTTTTTATGAACACTTGCTTTTACTGCGCCCGGTGTATTATAACAGGGCCTTACATAAAGTCAAAGTCGAATAATTTATTTAGTTTAGGTACTTATATACCTACCTACCTAAATAGAAGGGAAAAGACCTATAGTCTATTCATTTTGATCTGAGACAAAATACATTTTGTACAAACAAAGAATTTGTGGTTCTCAAACTTTTTATCCAATTCTGGGACAAAAAAAAATATGGACTCTAATAATTTCTAATAAAATAGGAAAAAGTGTAGCCATTCTTATTTTCATTATACGAATATCGTCATTGAATATAAAAAGTTTATATTTATTTTTGAAATGAAGTACCTCATGTTTTACATTGTATTAAGTATAAAGTGTATTAAACACAAGCTATATTGGTATCATCCAAATGATACAAATAAGAATGAAAATAAAACAATGAGGTAATGTATTATGATAATGTTAGTTTCAGGTGTCATGAAAATGTCATGATTTTTCATCTTAATTTGGAAGTATTTTAAATGCATAAAAGTTTGAGAGCACCATTCATTTTAGGTCTTTTTAATAGCAAATATTAACTTAGTAATCTAAACTTACATTTAAAAAATATAACATTAATGGAAAATGCCTAAAATGACTGAAGGTGACCAGTAATTGCTTAATTATCTTAATTTAAAAAGTCTGTATGAATAAAATATTGAATAGTCGTATTTTTTTGACAAAACCTTTCGGCAATGAAGTAATGACATCATAAAGAACCCTTTTTATGGTTTGTTTACCATTTGTCTCAGATCAAAATGGAGGGACTATAGAGAGGTAGAAGTCCCAAACGATGGTCCGATCAAATTGCGGAGGAACTAAAAATACCCGTAAGCGATGCACTCCACCAAGTAACAGAACGGGACCGATGGAGACAGCTTGTTGACGGAATCAAACGGAGTCACGATCCTCAGCAATGAGGGACTGATTGAAGAGAGAGAGAGATTTATAAAAGGGTGTTATTTAAACAGTTAGCAAAATATGCAAATTTTGGAAAGCAAAAAAATACAATTTGTCAGCTAAAATAACTAATTGGGCAGCAACTTATGGGGGGCAGATATTTCTAAATTAGTCAGCAAAATAACTAATTGGGCACCAACTTACGGGCAGGGGGTATTTCAAATTTGTCAGCAAAATAACTAATTGGACAGCAACTCAAAGGTTTTCTCTACTGAAAAAATTGTGTAATAGTGTTTATATGACACGAATATTGTTTATAAGACATAAAAAAATATCCTTACTTTAATATTTATCGAAGAAATTGATAGGAATTGATCCTTGATCCTTCATTAAGCTTTTTCCTAGATTTTATACATTTCCGGTAACATGGATATTGCTATCCTAATAATTATTTTGCGCCCAAATAATATAGGTGATAAGATAATTATATTGATGAAAAAATATTTGTTTGCTGGCCAAATGATTATTCGGCTGACATTTTTGTTGTAGACCAAATAATTTAATGGCTGCCTAATTAATTACTTCCCTTAGGCCCGATTTTTCAATCCTCAGATAAAATTATCCGCCATTTAAAACTATCACTGTCACTATCTAAAGTCATGAAAAGAAAAGGGACAGAGCTAACATTTGACTGATAGATAGTATATCTGAGGATTGAAAAATCGGGCCTTAGTAAGATATGAAACTTTACATAGGGTTTAATAAGTGGCCAGTGCAGGTGTAATGATGTAAGTTGATTAAAGCTTGAAAATCCATCTACAATAGCTAAACTAGCTTAGCTTCTTGCCTGTTCTTCTCATAAGACCTTGTTCTCCTGGTAACTAATGAACATTCGGCATAGTTGTTAACATTCAAATGCCTTCTTCTTCTTCTTGCCCTTTTCCCACTCTAGTTGGGGTCGGCACAACATGTCTTCTTCTTCCATTCTCCTCCGTCACTCGTCAGCTCAGCATCCACGTCTTTTATTCTCATATCATTCTTCACGCATTCAATCCATCGCTTCTTTGGTCTTCCTCTAACTCTAGGTCCGTCCACATCCATGCTAAGCATCCTTCTTGACATTCATCCCTCCTCATCACATGTCCATACCACGCTAACCTATTGCTCCTAATCTTTTCTGTCACTGGCGCTACTTTCAAACTTCCTCTAATATATTCATTCCAAATCTTGTCCATTCTTGTGACTCCACACACCCATCGCAACATTCCTATATTCCATAAATTATTTGATTTTGGTATACCTTCTTCTGGATCACTTACCATCATCGAACTACATACATGCATAGTAACTACTTTGCATAACAAAGTCGCAAGTACGCGGCCGGCCTTACAGCTGCCACAATGGTACAACGCGCGTCGTGATCGGGCACTTGTTGGAGGGAATGTTCGCGGTCGGGACGGTACGGTACACCTCATATTTACCATCACACTGCCATCTAAAGCATCCACTTTAGGACGTCTATTCAAAGATCGTAGTTAAATTGATTTGTCTTCTTCAATGTGACGTTGATTGTACAATATATATAAGGAGAATCTACATATTTACTGTTTCTGTTGCTCCTCTTGGTGATTTAGCATCCAGGAATTAAGGTGTAGACTTATTTTATAGGCTATTGCAACCGTATCTTCTCACTGATAAAAGTATATAACCGCATTGGTTTCGTTTAAAGTTCAGTGATGCCTCTACCGTATCATATACGTGCCGAGCCAATATTGGGCACAGTTTCTTAGGAAGACATGTTAAACTTTAGCTATAACGTGATTTCCTAAGCAGAACTCTAGATCTCAAAGTTTCCGTTACCAATCGATAGTCCAACCATAGCGAATGTCACTTTGTTTTCGATATCGAATAAAATGATCGAAAATCTACGCGACCTGCCTAACTACTTCCTCTAGTCGGTGAATAGGTAAGCACCTATTGCTTAAATATTTTTTAAATAATAAAAAAGCATTATAAAACAAGGAAACTAATGCCCCTGTGCAAGTAGCGGCATATAACTTTGATGATGACCATTAGCCAATCGGCGCTCAGCATTTCATCTCATCCGTGATCGGCGGCGCCGATTGGCTCTCCAGTCGCATTCCGTCTTCATCATTGGTGCCACGTCAGTACCCTATGCGCAGCTATAGACAGCTATCATCTCCACGTAAGTCAACACCAAGGTTATATGCCGCTACTTTTACCCCTGGCTCTATCATATCAACAGCTCATAACGCACACATTACACTGTTCCGGTATGTATAGTGACCATTATTAATGGGAAAGTAGGACAAAATGGTCATTGTTTAATAATTGTGTACTATTTTTTAACTAAGTTAAAAATAATGAGATGACCAGTTGGGTCTTGGGTGGGAGACCAAAACATGATGATTTCAAGATTCTCCGTGCTTCAAAGAGTATGTTATACAGTTGCCCCTTATTCATTTCGACAGTTTCCGACCAGGGATGTTGCGGATGCTGATTTTTTCACATCCGCGGATGCGAATACGGATGCGGAGTTTTGAAGGCTCACATTCGCGGATGCGGATGTTTAAGATATTATGTAAATAAAGTCTATAAATGAAGAATTAAAACAACGATAATGATATTATATATTATAATTATTAACATTTTTATTGTAATCAAATCAAACACATAAGTACTTATTTTTATATTAAACACCTACTGGTTTTATATTAGTAAGCGAAATTAACAATAGGAGCATTATACTTATTAAACAGTAATATTAGAAAAGAATTAGAAAAAGCGGCCTTTTCTAATTCAAGGCGATTACGCAGAGGTTCGTAAATTAAACCCGCGCTACTAAATATTTTTTTTTAATTTTGGCCATAAAACGATATTTTTTAACTACAATAAAACGTAATACCGGTGTAACATAATAGAATTTACCTTGCGATTTTATATTAGTCTAACTAATTTAAAGTTTACCCATAAACACTTATTTTGTAAACTCTTTATTTAGGTACACACAATGACCACTGTATCACAACAACATTTAAAATATCTATTTATATGATATGTAGTCCACAGCGCAAACAAACACGTAATGATTTATTATCAAGAAACAAATGAGGCACCACAACAAACGTGTCGAATTTTGTCGCCAAATTCTACGTTCCCATTGGTCCCATTGTCACGTGCGACCGGCACGCGCCACTCGCCGGGCCCGCCCAATTTCTTTCTTGTAGCTACTTTCATGATATCCGCATCCACATGAACATCCGCACTGATTAATGTAGATGCGGATGCGGATGCAGATGTCCGAATCTATGCGGAAGTTCCGCATTTGCGGATGCGGATGCGAATGTTCGCAACATCCCTATTTCCGCCTATCCGTATTAAGTCCCATGATCCTCATGTTTTTCCATGAAGGAAGCATATAGGATAGGCATCTAGTTTGTAGATAATCATTTGCTATTACTTTAGATCTCTAATAGAAGATAACACACGTCTACCTATTAAAAGGTCTAAGACTATCCTGGACGCATAGTAATCCATGGTCGCTCTACCGCGCCCTCTGGGAAATCATCGTAGTAGTGGCGGCAGTGTGGACGTGCCCCGGCATTTGTTTTATTATCTGCAGGGACACATGTTTCATTCGCTTCCCCTGCACTCAGCCAATATAAGGTGCGTCGTGACTTGCTGTGTTTCCTTCTTTAAGTGAAATCGATTTTTGTGTAAACGAATAAACTTTTCATCAGCTGTTACTTTAGATTTTCCGTGTCTAAAGGAAGACCAAAAAAAAAGAAAAAAAGCCACTATCCAACAAATAAACTAAAGACTAGAACCGAATTCATATAAAATTATCTATCAGTTATTTTTCCAGCAATTTATCTGGAAGTGGCGAAACCAGCTTAAAATGTGAATGTGAATCTTAAGGTTTCTGTTTCATTCTCATAAATGTAATTGTCCTCATGTTAGAAGTTTTATTATTACTTAGCTTAGTGGTCAGATATTTATGTATCTAATGACTAGAAGTTTATAGGAATGGGTAATTAGGAAAAAAAACAAATCATCCGTATAATTATGTAGTTTTATTTTTAAATAAATATAACCAATAACATTTATTACATCACAGGAGCAGGGTATCATAAAAACACAATCAAGATCATCGCAATTATTACCAACGCACTCTCCCGCGGACCATAAACAACGTAGAGGGGAATAAAATGTCATGTTTAATCTGCGTTGTCTATGGTACGCCAGAAAATAATGCCTCAATTGACATATCCCTTACAAATATAAATAATTATACACTACAAAATATATTTAATTGAATTAATACTTTGTTAAGTTGACGTCGCAATGAAATGGCTGGTTGAGTTTAGGCCTTTGTGCGTTAACTAATGTTACAACGACGTTAAATATAACAGTTAGGACCTTTCTTGCATAGGCTTATTGACATAGTTAATAGCAACAATTGCTTTAAAATAACGGTTAAAATAATAGTTACTATTAAATCTAATTACTGGTTGATCATGACAAATAATATTCACATAGTATATTCAGTAAAAATACAAACTGACTAAGTCTATTACGTTCTGATATATTTGTTGGAGCTGTTCTGTGCATTTATTTTGAGCTTGTGATATATTTCTTGACATCAAATAAGTACGTGGAGTTTCAAATTTAAGTCAAATATAAATGCACAATAAACATCCACATAAAACTACCATTATAATTACGAAACCTAAAGATATGCATAACTTGAAACAGGTTAATAGATCAATTCTAGAACTAAATACACTTTTTACAATCCATATTACGATGAAGCAAAATTCCTAAGTCATTTAAATAGGTATTTTATCTATATAATTATTTACTTTCGTTTTAAAAATACCGCTGGTAACTTGATAAAGCTTCATAACAGGTAAATGTATCTCGTTATCTGTTACCTTTTAACGGTTATATGCTTGCTGAGTCAAAATGCAGCTGAAGCGATAAATTTTAGTTTTTGACGTTTTATCGCGTACTGGTGTATCGTGTTGTTTTTGTATGTCCGATGATTGCGGGGAAACGGCAGTAAATTGTGCGGGCATGCATCAAAATGATTTACCTTTGTGTACCTAACGGCAACTCTGATTTTGCGCCGCAAGGGTGGCATACAAGCTTACAACTATATTATAGAGGAAATCGCGCGTTGCTAACCTTAAAACGTTTATGATGATGCGTTTGTACCAAAACAATCGAATAGTTTTTGTAGATATAATTGTTTATGGTTTTTATGTTCTATTTTAAATATATTTCTATAAATAAATATGCTTTCCGACATCGAAATGTATGCAAGTATAACAGAATGAAGTTATTACAGCGTTTTTTTTTTAAAACGAAAGTTGCTTACAAATAACGTTATAACTTAGTAAAGCTAATAATACTGTACATACCTCTAGTTAGGCAACGAATACCGCATAATACCTCTTCCTCCTACAAGTCCGCGGTTAGAAAAAGAATTAAGTACCTACCTGTACAGTTAACGACGGTACTTTGGCAAGACAAAACTTAGAAAATAATCGAAAATAAAATTCAGTAGAAAATGTTAATTCTCCATCATATTAGCCATAAAATGTAGAAAATCTAACACTAATAACTAGCTAAATTAAATACGCAACCCTTACATGTTAAGTTTCCTTAATGAATGAGGTATGTTAAACCATTGTGACTATGCTTTGTGGAGATGAACCATCTACATGACCTACAGCTAGGTTGTACAATCGTCGATGGCACATGCAATCTGTCAAGACCCACGAATTTATTTGTAAGATTTTGGGAAGTAAAAGATAGTCCTTTGTCTTGTATTTTTATTCAAATATGAGTATAGCATACTTAAATAAGAACTTAGTGGAGTTTATGATTTTAGTGGTAAATGCAAATTATATTAGTTCTTTACGTTCGGGGTTGGCGACGCAACAGACGGAACAGAAATAATAACACATTTTAATGCAAAATTATTCACAATTCAAATGACAACTTCAATACAATGTTTAATAATTAAGTCTTATACTTGAAATTGCCATTATTTATCAATTTGTCCTTTAAAAAATAAGTCGCGGATGTTGACAGCTGAGTGTCACTCGAGAGTGTTGCCAGTTGTACTAAAAACAAATATAAACATTCGCATTTTCAATATAAAATAACAATTATACAGAAATGCAATTAATGGAACGAAACACTTCGATATACAATTAAGCTAATCAATAAATAATTATTAATCATTTATACATTAATAACAAAATCCTAGGGAGGAAAAATTCGTAAAATAGCATGAGAGATGACACAATCGTATTGTTGGTACAAAATAGACGTGTAGCGTTTGATGGAAGATGATTGGTGGCCTTAATTAACAAATGACAATGAGAATTACATTAAACAGCACGTGTATTGGCAGTAACAGTTAAATCAATTCACATTTTGCACGGAACAGAGACGGATTCTTACGGTTAAACAACGAGAACACGATTGGAGACCTCATTAGAATTATTTCGTACGATCTTGATTATTACTGCGGGTCTCCAGCTGGTTACTGAATAGATACGTACCGAATTCATATTCATTAATATAAGTTTTAACAGCTTTGTTTTAAGCCCAAATTTTGATACAATTGATACGCAAATGTATCAAAATTTGGGTTCAAAATTATTATTTTGAAGGTTGCTCCTTACAATCGATATTTTGATATTTTCTGAATGACACGGTAGCTCTATCAGTCTTTCTGGATCTGAACAAAGCCTTCGAATTGCTTGATTCGCTTATACAATATGACATTAGAGCTATCTTATTAATTGACAGTAACGTTACACAAATGATCATATGCATTCAGAACACTGTATGTAAGGAATTACGTCGTGGCGTGCCACAAGGGAGCTTATTAGGTCTGTTTCTCTTTCTGCACATCTTAAATCCCCATTAGCAATATAGCTGAAGAGTTATCCCAATAATTGAGTAATGTTATATAAATTATCATATGAAGTGGCTTGCCACAGGAAAGAATATTAGGTCCGTTAAACGTTATTTAAAAAAATCAACGATAACAATAATTATACTTTTTGGTATAGATAGCGATTAAAAAGAATATTTGATCGATCTTGAAGACGTATCGACTCAGTATCCAGCGTATAGCTTAGCGTGGCAGCTAGTGGCAGTTGATAGCGCGGCGTTGCAGGCGGCGTATGCGCCGGTGCCAGTCGTCGCGCCACTCCAGCAGCAGCGTGCGCTCGCCCACCGTCAGGCCCGGCAGGCCGCTCGCGTAGCCTTCTTTTTCCACTCCTAGGATTAGGTATGACCTGGCAAAACAGTAAGGTGTTAGCAAAGGTCAAGGTAAGGTCAGTAAGGTCTATTTTTAACAGTTCTCGAATAAATGCTTTGCTATTCTATTCTAAAGGTATTATTTATGAAAAAATTTCCCCCTTACAGACAGGTAATGAGTAATTAATTGTCATGTTGTGGGTAAGTGGTATTGTAATCGGCGCACTTTTGAACACGTTTGTGTGTGCGTGTTGTGTCTGCGTGTAGGTTTATGTTTGTGTGAAGCATAAAGGTTGGATCACTAACTTATTAATCTTGAGCTTAGGGCACTTGCAGGCGAGGTCCCTTGGGCGCACGTAGAGCGCGGTGGTCCCGCGGCGCAGGCGCGACCGCGGCGCGCGCTTGTACACGGCCTGCACGCTGAGCGCCAGCCGCGCCCACTCGCCCGCGCCCGCGCCGCCCGCGCTCGCCTCGCGTCCTACCACCTTGCCCATTATGACTGGAACAAGGGTTAAGGTATATCGCCCAGCTATATTGGAAATTATATCGTTTAGGGTCCCTGATAGGTATGTTGAGCGATGACGACGCCCGCCTTTACTGGCGGTGCACTGCGCGAGAACGAACCTGTTAAGAGAGTGTCTGCTTACGCGCACATTGGTTACCCTCAATGCAATTGCTGACAGCGTCGACTTGTTTCACTGCTCTCTGTGTGATTTCACTAGGACAGCATTATACACTATTTGCTATAGGTAGGTATGTAGATGTTTACACCATTTTATTAAAAAGTATACATGTAAGTGTAGTTGTCTTCGTCTTAACTATCGCATTAGGTTTAACCTGTAAAGATAGAATAATTTCTAAATAAATAAATAAAATATAATATCAAACGGGGGGACGCCCCAATAGATGGTGATCACCACGATAAATCCAATGAGTTGTGGGGAACGTAAAGCCTAGCTTGTCTATGGATGAGCTAGATGAGAAACGTTCAGTATAGGTTGACTTGGCAACATTGAGCTGATTTTCCCTTTGCGCCCACGTTTTGTAAGATGCAGCGCAGACGACGGACTATCCGTGACAGACTGTTTAGTCTGTTAAAATAGAACATATAGGCGCCATTTCCTCAATCAAGTTGCGGACAAAATTGACCTGTTTTCCTGTTCTCTGAATGAATTCACAAAAGTAGTATTATTTGTAATAAGTTACACGTAGGTAATTAGTAGTGTAAAGGGAGGAAACAACTTGCTGAGTTTCTTGCCCGTTCTTCTCAGAACAAGGCCTCCTGGTAGCTAGTGAACGGTTGGCATAATTTGACATTCATAAGAGTATGTAAATACCTAAACTGAATAAATTATTTGACTTTGACTTTGACTTTGATTTATAGAGTAGTTGCACTATTGCATTAGGTTAAGTAGTACCTGTCATAATAGTGTAAGTGTTGATAATAAATAAATATTGAACTATATGCAATAACGCTCATGACGTGTAAAAAGTCCGCCGCACAAAAAATCCGTTGAAATCTAACAGACTACGCCGCACCGCCTCTGTAACTATTAGGTCCTTAAATTACCTATGAAATTGGTGTTTTGTGTGGAGATTTTGGGGAAATCTGCATTTTCCATACTAAATTTTTTTCAGTTTTCTTCACAACGACAAATTCAAAGATAATACTATTTTTAATAATAATAATCATTTATTGCAAATATAGGTGATTACATTGATGTTATTATACTAAATTGTCCAGCTATATTTAACCATTTGGTATGCAATATTCACAAATCAACTAACAATCATTTATAATTTCAATTAAGTATTCTATGTATTTTTAATTGTCAAAATTAGTCATTTATGTACATTATTGTTTTAAATTCTATGGTTAGTCAGATAATCTTTTACACTATAGTATGCCCTGTCTATCAAAAACATTTTTAATTTATATTTAAATTTGTCCAAATCTTGGCAGTCTGAAATATCCTGATTATATATTCTTGGAGCCATACAAAAAACACTGTTATTAAATTGTGCTGTTTGGTTTGAAGGGAAGCACACTTTTTGTTTATGTCGTTCACTCCTTGGGGGTGCAAAGAGTGTTCTATACGTTTTGACAAATACACATATTTCATAAATATAAATAGATGGTAATGTGAGGACCTTTAATTGTATAAAATATGGCTGACAGCTATCCGTTCCTTTTAGTTTGCAAACAGCCCTAATGCACTTTTTCTGTGCCTTAAATATCACTTCTCTATCAACCGATATTTGGCATCTATCATTAGACAAGCTTTAGTAATATGTGTAATATCACACTTCATAAAAAATATTTATCGTTTTTAAGTGAATGCAAATAAAATGATGTATTCGGGAGGCACTTAAAAAGAGTTGTCTCCGTGTCCAATTTTAACACAATTAAACTTACAACAAATTATCAAAACAAATCAAAAGAGCTCAAAAATATAGTCTATTTTTAGACGAGGTAATTATTTTTTAGGAATACTCTGAATCTTAATAGTTACAGACAAAATACTAAGAGAGAAAAAAACATAAATTTCATAGGTAAGGACCCAATATATGCAGTAAGGCATACGACGTGCGAAAAATCCGCGAAGGACTTTTTGCGCGCTATACATTTTGTGTGCCGCAGACTCGATCGCACAAAAAGTATGTCGTCAGCGTCGCACCTAATTGTAATTTTTACAGCTCTGCTTAGTTTCTGTAGTACAGATGCCGTCCCTTTCTTACTGCTCGAGCAGTGATCTAAGCTCGACTTTGGTTGTAAAATACGGGTCTGACTTGTGACTTTGAGTTTCTTCATGCATCGCAAGCTGTTGATCACGGTTGCTATTGCATCCACCAATCAGCGTTGGTAACGTCACTAGGCGATAATCATCATGTGTTACTCCATGCCGAAAGACCTGTCTCAGTAGTGACGTATACAGATAGTAATCTATACGACAATGGCAGACGTTTTTTCTCCACACATATACTACCAGCGTCTCTGTATATATTTTTTTATAAATATAAATAAACAAATATCTTCAGACATTCATCAACTAGCCTCATTTTAAGCAACTAATGCTTCTTGTGTTTCGGATACTAGATGACGGATATATTTAATAGATAAATACATTTAAATACTCAGAAAGTATACAAGACATATATAAACATCCAAGACTGAAGAACAAATGCCTCTATTTATCATACAAACATTTGTCCCCATCGGGGATCGAACCCATAACCTCTCGAGAAGGCGACGCCTTGTGATAAGACACCACGGTCGAGTCGGTCGTCAAATATGGCGTTTCTACCAATGTTCATACTAAGGCCACCAGTGATAGTGGTAATGGGTAAATGGATTCCTACTTGTTATAAAAAAGGTTCACTGGTGACAAATGGTATAAATGATCATATAAATACCTATTTATATTAAACTAGATATTTACCGTAATCTCGGCTGCAGAACTTGTTGAGGTTCAACGTGCGTGCGCCGGCGCGGCACCGGCCGCACTGGTCCGCGGCTGGATACGCACACAACTTATATTAGCACTTATTTTACACACTTAAGACTTAAAATCAAATGAAGGCAATTCTGAAACACAAAACTCTTTTCAGTCAGAGGCATATAATTTCTTTATTTGAATCATCAGGATTACTATTGCTCACAATGAAGTTGGGCTCACAATGATGTAATATTTAAAACATACCTGCAGAAATTGATTTTTAATTATGTCTAGGATAGACAAACAAATATGGTTTTTGTCTAATTGACTTAATTTTACAAAAAACCATTTCGTCCAAAAAGCAACCAACCAAAAAGACTTTAATAATCTATACTAATATGATAAAGAGGTAAAGTTTGTGAGTTTGTGACGTTGTAGGGGGTAATGCCGGGATTTACAGAACCGATTTGAAACATTCTTTCGTTGGGAAGCTACACTATCCTGCAGTGACATAGGCTATATTATATTTTCGACTTAGATATAGGCTACATTATGTATTAATGTATATTAATTTTTCATCAAAATATTCTTTTCATCGCGTGCTCTGCAAAAACTATTGATGATGGAATAAAATGATGTACAACGATTTTGTAGAGCTATTATTGTTTTTAAAAAAATGTCGCGACACTACATGTCTAACTGTTATCTAGTTCTTGTCGGGAACTGAATAATGATTTCATAAGTCTTAGTACTTCGGAACATCTGCTCTTTTGAAAACGCAGTATCTCATTGCATTATTTAGAGAAAATTACATTAATCACATAGGACATATGATACTTTTACATTTATCTCCAACTGTAACATACTATGTTTTAGCAAATAAAAAATTCTTATTCTTATTCTAACGAAGTATATGATAAATGGTTAAAACAAAATTACCTTTGATTCGGCACTGACCAATAAAAAAAATAAAAAGACAAATGAGTGATAATGGACATGGATAACAAGCTCAAACAATACACAAAGACAACATTTAATTACATATTCTATGCCTACGGTATCTGCAAATGGAAAATGACCCCACTATGGAATATCGGTGTTTAAAATCATATTTTTTTGACATTTGAAAAGTTTCTTAACCTCTTGGCGGGCACGCGCACACCGGTGGTCGCAAACAATAGATATTTCTATTGTGACTCGTTTTGTACAGAATCTACCCTCAAAGGAAACTTAAACAAAATCGTTATTGCCATTTATAAAGAAAGAAAAGAGCAGACTTGTTTATCGATCGATATAACGTCGGTCGTTGGACATTTTGCCAATTTTGGGATTTGACTATCGCAAGAGGGGCCTAGTTTTTTACCACGTTTTATTAACAGATGTGTTTTAAGAAAATAGTATCACGTTTAATTAACACTAATCAAGTATGGTTAGTCTTTGATGTGCAAATAAAGAGAAAACAGATCGGAGCATTCGCATCATGACAATAAAATAAAAAATCATATTTAACATACATTTGTTAATACGAACACTCAGATCATTCACACTCGATCACAATGAATGGAAACGGGAATGGTCGTTAGACATTAGTACTCCGCTATATTAACTTGTTGTTAATATGTGCTAGTTATAATACAAGTCAACAACACAAGGTATTGTGTCAAGCTTCTGTCGAACACTACAACACACCCATGGTGAATGATTGCAAGCGTCCGAGGAAGATGACACTGTCCCCTTCGCTTGTCCCCTACATATAGTTCCGAACGAGGCTTATGAAAAATACTCTTTTTGCCCCTCACTTTGGCGCCCAACGTGAGGCCATGTAAGGGAAAAACAGCAACAATTTCCATTGAATCACAATTGTACTATTTATCCTTTCCCATTTCTATCGTAATCGAGTGCGCCATGCGGTGTGAATGAGGCGAGAGTGCAATGGATCCACTTACTACTTACCGCGGCCCGGCTCCCCGTCCACCGCCTCCATGGCTTGCACCGCTGTTACAACGCGCGGGATACCTGGTAAACATTACATGGGCAATTTTATATTGGTTTAGACTTTAGACCATATTGTCTTAACTTTAGAAACTTTTTCGAAGTTATATGAGCTTGAACAGGAAGACGACCTCAATAATCACCAATTAATACAGGAGTATACAATAAGATGTTGCCAATTTTTTACCGGATTGGACACAAGTCATTTAGGTTAGAGAACATGATGTTGTTAATTCTAGAGGAAATACGTGGCATATTTACGAAAATTTTTGAATCGATCCAGTGGGTTCTAGCAACCTCTATACGATACGTACCACGTAGAGCTGCAGCGGTAGAAATGATAATGATAGAAGATACAGGAGATAAACTCAACTCTCTGAAATTACCCTTAGGGTTGTTCTCTCGTGAAGTCATATAAGAAAGAACTAAGTAAAAGGTGGTTTGCGGAGTTTTGTTGCTCAATTTATAGCGGTCGCTTCGAAGCGATCGTTTTAATGGATTTATGTAATGTTCCTGTAACCTTTTTTCATCATTACAAGCTTTTATTTAACTTACAATGTATGTATGTAACTATGTTCGGGTATTTATTTATATTTATGTGTGTTCTTGTTTAAATGGAACATAACATAACACATCACCACGTCTCTTTCCCCGAAGGGTTAGGCAGTGGTGTAAAATACCCACATTTCTCCAGATATTTTAGGTCCCCATGTAACAGGTGGCGAGCCTGTTGCCATGCACCGGGCACAATGTGAGGCGAGCGATATTCACAATGAACTGTCCATAAGTTCATAAGTTTTATTCAAACTCAGTGGTACAGGCGGTTGGATCGAACCCGCGTTTCCCGTGGCCTCTTGAACGAGTAGTGCCCCTCCGTCCCAACTCGGACCGCTGTTTTAATGGAAAAGGTGAATGTCAACGAACAATATGGATACAATGAAACAAATGTTTTGGTTATCAAGACACACGAGCAAATAAATATAGCATGGTTGCCGTTGTAAAAATAATGCTTTGATCATAGGTGGTGTCTAAGTTAAAGCAACAGTAACTCACGTATACAAGGCGCGATGTGGCTCCTGGACTGCTGGTAGCCCTTGGCGCAGCGGTTGCAAGTGGTGCCGGTGACGCCGTCCTTGCACGGGCACTGCCCGCTCGTCTGGTTGCACGTCTTCCCACTCGCTCCCACAGGGTGACAGTCGCATGCTGGAAAAAATAATACTTTAGCATGGACTAAAGTTAAATGCGGCAGCACCAAGAGCTGTAGCCGTCGCCGAGTACTGGCGTCATTTGAGCCATTGACACGAAGAAGAGAAGAAGGATGGACTGAGCAAAATATTGTTATTTTTTAAGCATTTTATTTTATTTTATTTGGGGGGCTTACAGCTTACATAAGGAAATATATATATATGTACAAATATCAAACAGCCAATAACAAGCCTCCGCAGGTAACACTAATGTACTTAATATTGAAATTCTTACATTACAAGTAATCCTCTGACATGATTTTATTCACAGAATTTATGCTACTGCAAAATAGATCAATGCTGTTAACACAACCAGGCCTACAAACTTCATTAAACATATTACAGACTCGAATTAAGTTACAATCATATCTTTGTTTTCAAGCCTAAAAAGTAAATAAATAAAATAGTGAATGTTTTTGTCGCCAACCAACGATGTCGGTCGTGGTTTTTGCTTGAGAGTGGAGGTTTTATATATCTGATAGCAATGTGGAGCATCTTTTAAATAAGCGTTAAAATAGTATGAAAAATTAAAAGATTTGTGCCGCGGTTATCTATATCATCGAAGTTGCAAAATAAGAGTTCAATTCGAACTTTTTTACTGGTAAAATTGAAACAAGGAATATTTGAATCCTTACTTGAAACTCATCTTAACTCGTATTCAAAATTTATTTGCAAGTGTATGAGAATAAGGTCCCGGACTGAGAAGTTCTGGGTTTATTCGCAGTTTAAGTACTTGCATATAGCTGAGTTCTGATTCTCAGCAATAAAATTACAGCAGTTCCTTCCCAAGCCGTGTTTATCTTTTCAACATTACTCTGTGGGTTGACGCATCCAGTCGGAACTAGTCCCCAAAGGCGACTCCAGTCTCCCACTCAAACAAATATCTGTTTCATCAATAAACATTCATGGAAATCGAACCCGGGTTAACAGTTTGCTGGTCCGCAATAAATCCCGCAGATTTACTATTACGATGACATCTGAGACCTTAGTTTCTTTTCAATGCAGCGGACAATAGAGATAAATGTAGGGTGACTATCATGTCATATCTCATTTAGGACAGTTCCTCTATTTGATTAAAAAATGAAACATTCAAACATAAAAATATGATATATGGACTTTCAGATATTTTGCTAGAGATCGCCCGCGCCGGCCGCGGCCGGCCGATTCAATCCCCGCCTGTGCCGCTGAGTTTGAATAAATTTATTTTGATCACTGCCTCATATTGTGTCCGGTGCATGGCTATAGCCTCGCCCCTTGTTTAATAAATTGCCTATTATTTTGTATTCTTAATATTTTGTATTGTACTGGTCAAATGGAATAAAGGCTTACCATTTTAAAAACAACGAGATCAAACGTAACGTATATCATTAAAATGTATAAAACTTGTGGAAAACAAAAATGATTGCAAATTATTTATCCTGAAAAAAGAAATACTCAAATTGTGAACCCTACAACGAGGAACTCAATTATTTGAATGGGCTATACGGCCGGGTCGCCGATCAGCCGGATCGCTGGGTTAAAAGTTATGCGGTTGACCGGACCGGGCTGGACCGGCAAAATATCCCGCCCCTATTGATGCCGATGAATAGACTGTATCAGGAATTACACGTGTTGCTGTGTTTCTTTGTGTGTATATGAAATATGACGATTTAATAAATAACTTATCATCATCATCTTCTGCCTACTCCTGCCCACTGCTGGACATAGGCCTCTCCTAATGCACGCCACCGCTCGCGATTTTAGGCCTTACTCATCCAATAACTTATAAATTTTTTTTTACAAAACATATTAGGTCCTTACCTATGAAATTGGTGTTTTGTATGGAGATTTTGGGGAATTCTGCATTTTCCATTCTAATATTTTTTTAGTTTTCTTCACAACGACAAATCCAAAGATAATTATATTTGGCATCTATCATTAGACAAGCTTTAGTAATATGTGTAATATCACACTTCATAAAAATTATTTATCGTTTTTAAGTGAATGCAAATAAAATGATGTATTCGGGAGGCACTTAAAAAGAGTTGTCTCCATGTCTAATTTTAACACAATTAAACTTACAACAAATTATCAAAACAAATCAAAAGAGCTCAAATATATAGTCTATTTTTAGATGAGGTAATTATTTTTTAGGAATACTCGGAATCTTAATAGTTACAGACAAAATACTAAGAGAGAAAAAAAACACCAATTTCATAGGTAAGACCCAATATTTATCTTCTGTCTGCTTGCAGTCATGTAATTTTTAACTGGCATAAAATTTTAGTATGGAAAATGCAGAATTCCCCAAAATCTCCATACAAAACACCAATTTCATAGGTAAGGACCTTATAATAAGAAGTGGTGGTTTGACCCAAAACGACTAAGTTGTGTGTAGTCCTATATGACATTTGAACGGTATCCAAAACTAAATTCTCGACAATAGAAATAATAATTGTTTATAAGTGAGTATATTTAATACTTTCTCAAAAAGCAATAAATTGTGTTCTCAGAATGTATTTTATAATGTTCTTAATCACAGTCGTAACCTTTCATAAGGAAGTAATAAACATGTTGTAGAAATTCAATTGTTCGAAGAATTCAATTCAATCGTATTAATATTTACATAACTATTTTTATGTCTCCTTTATATCCTAGTCCTCAGCATATATACGTCCCACTGCTGGGACAGGCCTTCCTCATGGAGAAACACATGAGGAGTATGGGCCGTAACGCCACCACGCTGGCCCAATGAGGGTTGGTATGTAGAAACAGTCGCAATACCGACCGGGACCAACGGCTTAACGTGCCTTCCTGACGGAGGAGCTCGAGATCACAATGTTTTGGTCACCCATCCACGGTCTGACCATGCCAAAGGTAGCTTTGTTTTCAATCGAAAGCCAAAGCGTACTAACCCCTACGCCACCCAGCTTTACATCCATTACATCGGTAACACATTTCTATACTATTTAGTTTAATCCTTATTAAAAAAAAATATAAATATAATTCGAAAGATTATAAGTGGGATAATTTTATCATAATATGAAAATACAAACACCCTGTTATTTCATAGTGATTATTTATTCCAAAGCTAGAGTTTAGCATTTATTGATAAAGAAATACTATTAACTAAGTTCTGTGGGGGCAAATGCAATAATAAATAAAGTATTTAAAAAAATACCACGTTATTAAAAAGACCAAAATAATAATAAACAAACTTGCGGGGCCGAATGAGGGGTACCAGAATATTCTCTCTGTACTTTGTTCCCTCTTAATAAAATTAGTTCCGTGTGACGCCAAGAGATGGCGCTGCACGCTCTTACATCGCGCTAACGATGTTTCTTGCCTATGAAATTTTTTTTTTTTTTTGGTTCATAACTAAGTACACTCGATGTATTGGTACCTTGATAACACGGTGGTTGTACACTGTTTTATCGAAAATATTATAACAAAAACAAACTCGTAAGTTTATATTTTTCCCCCAGAAAAACATCATTGTCACTCTCTAAGTTTTATCAATAATATTATAATAAAAACAAACTCGTAAGTTTTTATTTCCCCCCATAAAAACATCCTTCGATACAATGATTTACCAGGGTTTCCTATTACGTGGAGCATTCCGATATTTTCACAAGTCGTAACAAAAACAGCGATCCAATCAGGAGTTAACCGAAAGACGGTGCAAATAGACCCCGGACCCGTGGGGCCAATTCGTCCCTGTTTATGGGGCAACACTATCCCCTGAATCGGCGTATATTTCTACGTTACGGTACAATGTTTAGTTTTGTTTTGGCACTTTCTGGAAATTCGGATTTTATGTTGTTTTTTGAGGGTTGAGATGATGTAGGCAATATTGGTGTGCTGTTACAGATAACAATTTGTTCGGAATGTTTTAACTGGGTTGACAAGTATGCGTGTAAAGCTAAGCACGTATACGCATTTGTATTTTTTAATAGACTTTTTCGAAAACAAAGCTACCTTCGCCATGGTCAATCCTTGGATGGGTGACCAAAACTTTGTGTACTTGAAGTCATCCGTGCTTCGGAAGGCACGTTAAGCCGTTGGTCCCGTTCGCTATTGCAACCGTTTTTACCCACATTGGGCCAGCGTGGTGGTGTTACGGCCCACACTCTACATAAGTTTCTCCATGAGGAAGGCCTGAGCCCAGCAATGGGACGTTTATAGGTTGAGGACGATTCCTAATGTATGAAGAGGCAGCGGTAGCAAAGTTGGAACGGACAGGAAACTATTCTATTCGTTCGAGAGGTCGCGGGTCTCGTGGGTTAGATCCCAGCGCCTGTACCACTGAGTTTAAATAAAACTTGTACCAGTTGATTAAAACTACTTTTCGCTTATCACGTTTCCCATATAATTTGAGCTTCACAACGCAACTAAATAGTAATGTTTTTTAGGGTTCCGAAGTAAACTAGGAACCCATATAGTTTCGTCATGTATGTCTGTCTGTCTGTCCGTCCGCGAATAATCTCAGTGACCGTTAGCACTAGAAAGCTGAAATTTTTAATAATATGTATATTAATAACGCCGACAAAGTGCACCAATCAAAAGTGGAATAAAATATTAGGTCGTTACCTATGAAATTGGTGTTTGTCGTGTCTGCATTTTACATACTAACATTTTTTGAGTTTTCTTCACAACGACAATTCAAAAGATAATAATATTTGGCATGTATCATTAGACAAGCTTTAGCAATATGTGTGTGAACACGCTTGATAAAAATAATTCATGGTTTTTATGTTAATGCAAATCAAATGATGTATTCGGGAGGCAGTTAAAAATCTCTTCGTCTCTCGTCTTTGAGTCTAATTTTAACATAATTAAACTTACAAAAAATTATCAAATTAAATAATACGAGCTCAATTATATGGACTATTTTTAGAAGAGGCAATTATTTTATAAGAATGTTCTGAAACTTAATAGTTATGGACAAATTGCTAAGACAGAATAAAAACACCAATTTCATAGGTAAGGACCCAATATTAAATTAGTGGGGTGCCCATACACCTAATATAGGGATTGATTTTGTTTTTCCTCTGGACCCTAATGTGTGATGTATCGTTGGATAGCTATTCAAAAATGAATAGGGGTTTTCTAACATCATTTTACGATACAATTTATATTTTCTGAAATAATCGCTCCGAAAGTTAAAAAAATGTGTCCCCCCTTTAACTTATGAGCCATAAGTTCAAAAAATATGAAAAAATTCTCAAAAGTAGAACTTTATAAGTACTTTCTAGGAAAATTATTTCGAGCTTGATGGGTTGAACAGTTTTTGACAAATTTTACAGATTAGAAAACTACGGAACCCTATACTGAGCGTGGCCCGACCTGCTCTTGGCTGGTTTTACAATGAAAACTCTCACCGGGTACAGATATAAATAACACGATAGCTTCTTCTGACATAGAACACGCCAAAACTAATTATCGGGCGTAATGTATGTGTGAGCATATCTATTGTGGTGTAAATTATCTGTTTTTTAATAAAATAACCTTATCGTGCCTTAAAAAAATTAACTTACTTCCGAGCTTATCCCATAGCTGTCTCAAGGGACCATTCGGAGTATTAAGTGTGTATGTGGTGTATTTATAAATGCCTCCCTGGTTCAGGGACCGGGCAGCGGGCAGCGGGCCCGTCGTAAAACCGTTAAAACGCGAATTTGGCAGTAATGGGAAACGATTTACCAAATCTGCGGTTCGAATGACCACAAGAAGATCTTTATTTACAGAATGTAGCTGAAAGAGGATTATTATTTGTTTGTCATAGAAAAAACGAAGGCAATAGGCTAGTTACACCTTTATTTTGTCCTCAGCCTTCATGGTTCAAATTCAATTAGTGAAATCACTTTGACTAATTAAAAAACCGGCCAACAGCGTGTCGGGCCACGCTCAGTATAGGGTTCCGTAGTTTTCCATATGAGATAAAAATGGTTAAGTCACAAATTTTTTTCAAAAATAATTTTGTTAAATTTATCAAAAACTGTTTAACTCATCAAGTTCAAAATAATTTTCCTAGAAAGTACTTATAAAGTTCTACTTTTGAGAACTTTTTCATATTTTTTGAACTTATGGTTCAAGAGTTAAAGGGGTGGACACATTGTTTTTTAACTTTCGGAGCGATTATTTCAGAAAATATAAATTTTATCGTAAAATGATATAAGAAAACCTCTATTCATTTTTACACACTTAAGGGTCCACACTTAAGGGCCCAGAGGAAAAAAAAATCAGTCCCTACATTACGTGTATGGGCGCCCCCCCAATTAAATACTTTATTCTACTTTTGATTTGTGCACTTTGGCGGCGTTATTAATATACATATTTATTCAAAATTCCAGTTCTCTAGTGCTTACGGTCACTGAGACTATCCGCGGACGGACAGACAGACAGATATGGCGAAACTATAAGGGTTCCTAGTTTTCTACGGAACCCTAAAAATGGACTATAGTTTTAAGTATGAATTTAGGTATTTTACGAAATACTTTAAACTTCAAAAACTATGCGAACCATTCTTTAGTTACCGGACGAGCAAGAAACTCAGCAACTTTGATACTTCACTTTACATAATTATAGAATCATTAAATGATAGGTACAATGACAAGAAAAGATGAGTTGTATTAGTGTTGGATATCATTGCAATGTCATGGATATACAATCAGGTCAAATCATGGTCAAATAGATAGGTTTTATTCATTCTTTTATAAATACAAAAGAGATAAAATTCGACCAATTGAGAAGCAATCAGCAATATCTTTCATATGATCTGGAATTATAATACACCAACAGAAGCTACGCGAGTATCCCCCTACCCATAAAACGTTTACGACAAAATTTTATATACCGTAACGTGCCTTATAAAGTTATTTTAAGGTATAAACTGTCGCGTTTACATCTAAACTAAACGATTTTATTATTTAATAAAATTGTTATTATTTTACGATCTGTTACACGTAAATATTATAGTAAAATCCAGCAAGTTCTTGATAAAGTTTGTTTCATTTAAACCTTATAACAGTTTACGAGTTGCGACTATATCCCTTCTTTAACTAGTCAACGGTCAAAACACGAGACACAATTAGACACAACATCTATTGTTTGCTGCAGAACCAGACATGTGCGCAAACATTTGCACACAGGTGTGCACAGATTTGCACGCAGTTGTGCACATGTGATGCACAAGCTTTTAATACTATTTGCAAATATTGGCGCACATATGTGCGCTTTTCCGTCTGTTTCGGTTTTTTAGCGCACATCAAAGAGATCACAGTCCAAATGTTTGTGAACCTGTCACACTGCGCGAAGCCGTCGCTTGCACGAGAGTCGCCGTGGAGAGCTGTCGTGCGTAAACAACTAAAAGTATCAACGATGGAGTAGAACAATGAGAGTGTTTTCGAGTTTTGTTAGTTGATACAAGGTGAATTAGATATAGGGATCCGAAAAGTAATTAAGGGCATAAAAATCGATAGAAAAACATCAATTACTTAATAACATCATCAAATAACATCGTTTTGGCTGTATTTGTTTTATTTGCACATGTAATAAAAAATTACACGCACTCAAATAATATAAGCAAGCTGCGTCGACTTAATCGTCGTCCATGTTCTGTGAAGTCTATTTAAAAACTGTGAGCTCAAAGATGTGGCTAAACATTTGTACACATGTCTGTCAGTGTCGCAAATCTTCTGGCAAATTCATGCAAAGGTGTGTGCAAATCTTTGAGCACATGTCTGGCGCTGGCACAACATCGGTGACCGCTAAAGGGTTAAGATATTAGTCGCCTTATTGAGATACCTTTTAATTATCGTAAGCATGTTTGTCCTTAAATTTAATCCATGTCTATAGGATCCTAAAACACATTAAAGAATAACTTCAGCAGAAACCGAGTCGGTTCCGCGGAAGATCAGAGATATATCAAGGGTTTCGAGGATATTCTCATATTTCGCGACGATAGGCTGTCTTCCAATTGATTCAATAAGCATTAACGTAAAGGAAAGAAAGAACTTGCCGAGTTTCTTGTTTCTCGAAACAAGCCAAGGGCTCCTGGTAGCTCATTTAAGTAGAGCCAATACTGCTGTGTATAGAGACTAGCTGTGTGTCGTCTACTCACGCTTGCAGGCCTTCTTGTGCGAGATCGGCTTGGTGGGGTCGCGGTAGTAACCCTCGCGGCAGTAGTGGCAGTGCCGGCCGGCGGTGTAGTGCCTGCACTTGATGCACACGCCGCCCGACTCGCGGCCCGACAGCTTGTACAGCTCCATGTTGAAGCGGCAGCGACGAGCGTGGCCGTTGCAGTTACATTCTGTAACAAGGTGAAAATTATTATTGATAGTAAGAAACTACTTTAGACAGATAAGTACCTTACATATATAAGGTATTATATAACTAAGCGAACAAGCGCCTGGCCCACCTCATAGTAAGTGGTTACCTACCGTATCAGGGCGCTTGTAACATGGTGGGGATCACTGACGTGTTTTCGATTCTTAGACTTTACGAACAACTGGATTAACGTTAAAAAAATGCGAACAAGCGAAATTTGCAATAAATATTTAAATTGCAGTCCCGGCTCCTAGCCCCTTGAGGGTCATCCGGTCACCGGTATTCGTAAACAATAGATGTTTCTTTTCTGGTTTTCTGATCATTTACAGGTATCGTGCATGGATTCGCTCCCGGCACACGTATTGTCTCCATCGTACAACATGGGCTCCTTCAAGAGAGGCGTGAAAAAGCACCCCACGGGCCAGTGGAGGTAGCCAGGGTTTCTGTTCTCTGTGGCCCTAGCTATTTTCGGAAATGGACTCTCCTTTTGCTTGGTGGTGTTGAGTCAATTGCTTTTTTAAAAAAAAATAACCTTTAGGCATCGATAGCAATCAAATTTCTAAAGTGATATGCATATTCTGACATATGCTCGATTCGATTACAAAATGCCAGGTCGTCAATAAGGTGCCGGTGAAACAGCGGTGGGCATTACATGTGACATATGGGTCCATTAGCCGACTGAACCTTGGTTACGGTGCACATGATTCTGGAATAACTGAGACTAGATCCATATATGTTTATTAACGTAAACATGACTGGAAAAAGGCTCTCGGGAATATTGCATTAGATTTAGACATACTTCTTTTCATATAAACACAAAAACAAACATTTTTTTATATAGTAAGTACGCACACACACAATTACGCCTGTAACCCCCGAAGGGGTAGGCAGAGCCCAAGGAGCACTGTGTTCCTTAAGACCACATTTAGCTATACAAAAATTGGGTTTGGTCAAAAGGAAAATCGTGAAAGAGTAGTAAAAAGTGGCGAGTTCATCGCCTACACAATCACAAGCCCAGTACCCAATATCTTCGCCTTTTACGACATGCTAGGCAAGAAAAGCAGTTGGCACATTCTTTTTTTATCCCGGACCAACACGGGACAAGGGGTACGGGACGGGTAGTAAGTACGATGAAGGGTTAACCCGTTTGCAGGCACCGCGAACACTGGTGTTCGCAGGCAATAGATGTTTCTATTGTGTCTCGTTTTCCCGTTGACTGGTTAAGTATTTGTCTTGTAATGGAATATGTATGTTGAAAATGTGAAAACGATGTGATGAATTCAGGCATTTGTTCTCATGTCTTGGATGTAAATATATTCAGGATATTTATATGTATTTATCTATTAAATATATTTATTCGTCATCTAATGTCCGTAACACGAGCAGCATTCGTTGCTTAAAGTGAGGCTAGTTTATTTTTTTTATTTTTTTTTTATTTATTCTTAGGACCACAAACAAGTTTACAATACAATATCTTATAATATTAAGTTACATAAATAAGTCATTGTAAGCTCAACATCGTTGGTCTCATATAAAATAAACCATATAAAGTGATATCCTAGATAATTTAACAATGATAGGAACAAAATATGACGTTATTCTCCAAAACAAAATTAGTACTTCTTTTTTTATTTTTAAAACTTTTTATGTGTGCAAAAACCAGGGAAGGACAAAGTGCTATATTCAAAAACCAAGTAATCTGTAAGCTATAGTGTATTATTGTTATATTACTATCTAATAAGTATAAGTGTGTGTGCAGGAGTATAGGAGTGTGTATTGTTTTCATTTTTTTTTTGCTGTGTGTCGGCTAACTTCGTGTTGTGTATGTAAGTATTCATGGTGCGCGAAAAAACGTATCTATTAAATACGTAATAATTATATTAAACAATATTCTTGTATACCAGAAAAGAAAGAAGAAAGAGAAAGACAGAGAACATGGTCAATCATTTGTCTGAGACATGGAACTGATCGAGAGGATATTTATAACTTTCCTCCTAAATGATTGTGAACTGTTTGAGTAAATATTTATTGTATTAAACCGTTTGTTATATGTCTCGAGCATACGACGTAAAGGCGATCGAACTCCTGCGTTGGTTCTGGAGAATTTGATTGCAAATAAAGGATTAGGGCGCGCGGATTATGATCTTTATAGGTGTGAATGTAAAAAAAATGCCGTGTCGAGAAAAACAAATTGTCACAGTCAATTGTGTCACATCACTTATCATCGTACCTGAAGCCCCGAGTTCCTACATTGCACTAAGAATATTTATCAAGGGATGAGCCTGTAAGCTGCAGGCACAATGTTCAATTTTGAAGAAACTTGTAGTAAACAGTACAAACGTGGATTGAATCAGGAAAACTTTTGCGCGAGTTTCCCTGGCAAGAAATTGTCACGGTGCGTTGGTGATTTCATATCGCTTCCCCGCTTGGCTAACGCAAAATACTTTCAGTATGTTTTCTGTTTCTCGGAATTTCCACAAATTACCGATAAATTGGTTACCAGACCCGATGTTAGCCATTAGTCAGCCCGCGCTGGCTCACTGACCAACATACAAGCTGCGGCTTGTTGGCAACACCTATAAATGTTGCCACGCCACGCACGATAAAATCCGTTTTATTTATCTCTAGCATTTTTAGTAAACTGCACTCAGAGTTGAATGGTGTAGTGGAAAAATGGATAAAATAAAAACAGGTTAATTATAGAGTCACCGGACGCTTTTTATGGAATGGATTTTGGCTATATTCGTGTTTGAGTGGTTTAACTCTGCGTATCGCCATCTTTGATGTTATAGATTCAAACCCCTGTGGGAGCAGATGTATGTTTAGTAAATATATGTTGATGGGTTACATTGAGCTAAATTGGCCTCCGTGGTCTAGTGGTCTGTCGCCATCTCGAGAGCTGCTGGGTTCGATCTCTGTTGGGGGCAAATATCTATTTGGTTCTCCAGTTTTGGATGTTTATATTTATATAATGCAGATTGGTGGGTAGAAGCGGGTACAATAGCAACCAGGACCAACGGCTTAACGTGCCTTCTGATGGAGGAGTTCGAGATAACATAGTTTTGGTCACCCATCCACAGCTTGACCATGGCGAAGGTAGCTTTGTTTTCGATATAGAAAGCCAAAGCGTACTAACCACTAATTTGGGGCGTATGACCGAGATTCTCATTGATTTAAAAGAAGATTGTCAACTAAAAA
Source organism: Parapoynx stratiotata (assembly GCA_910589355.1). Lineage (NCBI taxonomy): Eukaryota > Metazoa > Arthropoda > Insecta > Lepidoptera > Crambidae > Parapoynx > Parapoynx stratiotata. The sequence goes on from OU342472.1 coordinate 14,961,976, forward strand.
TGTTTCTTTAAGCAATCTATCACATGATGATCTATTTGTAGAGTAATAAAGCCCACCAGCTCGTTCACAAACGTAACTACATTGTCACCGAGTACTACAAATCTGTAATAACAATTATATATCTGTCAACACTATTCAGTATTTAGTCGACACAAAGACAACCATTCATAAATCAGTAACGAAAATCTATTATGTTTATAGCGCGCGCGCCGCTGACGCGACAGTTACCACACTCACAATGGCTAATAAACTGTCATTTTGACAAGTCACTTTTGACAGGAGGAAACGAGGCTCATTTTTTAAATGTAACGTAATAATATTTTTAAAGAAATGTACAAATTATTCGAAGCTCTATAAATAATAAAAAAGATAACTTCCAAATTTTAGTACATTTTATCATTCGTTATATCTTTTTATTAAACTGAAGATAGTTTTGCTAAGCATACAAATATGTTTTTATTCCAATATCTATTTAATATTCATGACTTGAATCTATATTACCAGTATTTCCAAATTACCCACTGTTGAGAACCGAACCCACTACATCGAGACGCCGAGTGCGTTACGGACCGCGTTTAAGTTATACGTTCTGATTGGCGGGCTATAACTTGTACTTTCACATTTCAAATAAGATTTGTATCGTTACTACACACTTCGTTTTATTTCGCAATATTTTTTGAGGAATTCATTTGACATATAGGTATACACGGTGTATACATATATGTATAAACATACATAATACATAAAATAAAACTGTTGGGGTCGAATGTCTGTACATAGGAAAAAAATGCTTAAAACCAAGTCTGTGAGGGTGAAAAAAGAGGAAAAATACCAAAAAACATTTCTTTTTAAATTTTTTGTTTCTTTGTCTGTTTTTACGGGCTAATCTCCGAAATGGCTGCACCGATTTCAATGAAATTTTGCGTGGTGATACCTTATATCCCTGGTCAACATCTTAGATTACTTTTTATTCCGGAAAATTAAAGGGTTCCCGTGGGATAGTTAAAAAACCATAGTAATGAAGTCGCGAGGAACTGCTAGTTGGAGTATTTGTCTAAATGTGGGTAGTAAGTATAAATGCCTGTAAGTACAGGGTATGTGTATTAGGGTTAATTTTGTAATCCGTAGCAAAAGTCACCTGAATAGTGCCTATCCCATAAAAAAATTAACTATTCAGGAAACGCCAAGTGTGAGACGTCAGCTTGACAAATTGTTAAATTTGCGATGAAAATTCGAAGCAATATATTGGGTCCTTACCTATGAAATTGGTGTTTTTCTTCTCTCTTAGTATTTTGTTCGTAACTATTAAGTTTCAGAGTATTCTTAAAAAAATAATTACCTCCTCTAAAAATAGACCATATTTTCGAACTCTTTTGATTTGTTTTGATAATTCGTTGTAAGTTTTATTGTGTTAAAATTGGACACGGAGACAACTCCTTTTCAGTGCCTTCCGAATACATAATTTGATTTGCATTCACATAAAAAAGATAAATAATTTTTTAAAAAGTGTGTTATCACACATATAGCTAAAGCTTGTCTAATGATACATGCCAAATATTATTATCTTTGGATATGTCGTTGTGAAGAAAACGAAAAAATGTTAGTATGGAAAATGCAGAGTTCCCGAAAATCTCCATACAAAACGCCAATTTCATATGTAAGGACCTAATACATCAGCTGTGCTGCCAGCCGCCATTTTACTAATCCCAGCACGTGTTGTGGTTAAATTGTCTATGATTATTTAACTTTAGTTATGTGTGTCCGCAGCGTATATACGTCGCACTGCTGGGCACAGGCCTTCCTTATGGAGTTACACGTGAAGAGTTTGGGCCGTAACACCACTACGCTGGCCCAATGAGGGTTGGTGGGTAGAAACAGTTGCAATAGCGACCTGGACCAATGGTTAACGTGCCTTCCGAAGCACGGAGAACTCGAGATCACAAAGGTTTAGGTCACCCATCCACGGCCTGACCATGGCGAAGGTAGCTGTGTTTTCAATCGAAAGCCAAAGCGTACTAACCACCACACAACCGAGCTTCTTGACTTTAGTTATATTTGAATATTATTTTATGTATAGATTCGACTATTGGACAAGCTGTTATATCACGACATCATATTATTAGGTCCTTACCTATGAAATTGGTGTTTTCTATGGAGATTTTGGGGATGTCTGCATTTTACATATTAACATTTTATCAGTTTTCTTCACAACGACATATCCAGAGATAATAATATTTGGCATGTATCATTAGACAAGCTTTAGCAATATGTGTTTGAACACGCTTGATGAAAATTATTTATCGTTTTTATGTTAATGCAAATCAAATGATGTATTCGGGAGGCAGTTAAAAATAATTGTCTTTGTGTCAAATTTTAACACAATTAAACTTACAAAAAATTATCTAATTAAATAATACGAGCTCAAATATATGGTCTATTTTTGGAAGAGGCAATTATTTTATAAGAATGTTCTGAAACTTAAAAATAACGGACAAATTGCTAAGACAGAATAAAAACACCAATTTCATAGGTAAGGACCCAATATTATGTTTTCGCCATTACTGCTCAATCTGACCAATGGGTCAAAAAACTGACCCTTAATCTACCTAACATATTCTTTTAAGAAAATAGTCTTTCAACTTACACTGCGTATTATTTATCAGATATTTTACCTGTTTAACATTATTTCTTCACGTAAGCCTAATTTAAAGTACGAGGTAGACTAAACAAAACACTGTTGTGCTGTGCGCACGCGCCATAGATAAATAAAACTGTCGTCGTCCGAACTCCTAACACAAACGGTGGAAATTAATAGGCATTTCTTTGTAGAAGCTGTTTTCCGTAACTGGAAGTGATAAAATGTAGTCGTATGATATATTTATAGCCTTTTATTATAAACATCGGCTTGGGATAGTTTGGTTTAGAAAAAATGGGTTTCTACGTTGTGAAATTTATGAAAAATGTAAGTAAAGCTTCACACACACGTCGTCTTTGTACGACCCACTGCTGGACATGAGGAACATACTAGAGGTGGAAAAGTCCAGGAAATATTCCAATTCTAAGGAAGTATGTCCGAAAAATTTCAGAACTTCCGGCAACTTTAGAAGTTCTCCAAATCAATAACATAACGTAACATATAATCACGACTATATCCCCTAAGGGTTAGTCAGAGAATATGCAAAAGTACCGCAATAGCAGACATTTCCTCTTCCTCATAATCACTTCCTCATAACCCTAATGTCCATGTCATGCCTAGTTAAATAAAAAAATACTTTATTTATTTGTTGCATCATTATGTACATACAACAAATAAATTTGACAACATTATGAACCCTGTCGGGCTCTGCAAAACTGACAAAAGAGATGACAGGAGGATACTTTCCATTGATAATATTGGGTCCTTACCTATGAAATTGGTGTTTTTATTCTGTCTTAGAAATTTTTCCGTAACTATTAAGTTTCAAAACATTCTTATAAAATAATTGCCTCTTCTACAAATAGACCATATATTTGAGCTCGTATTATTTAATTTGATAATTTTTTGTAAGTTTAATTGAGTTAAAATTAGACACAAAGACAATTATTTTTAACTGCCTCCCGAATACATCATTTGATTTGCATTTACATAAAAACGATGAATAATTTTTATCAAGCGTGTTCACACACATATTGCTAAAGCTTGTCCAATGATACATGCCAAATATTATTATCTTTGGATTTGTCGTTGTGAAGAAAACTGATAAAATGTTAGTATGTAAAATGCAGACATCCCCAAAATCTCCATACAAAACACCAATTTCATAGGTAAGGACCTAATATTATTTTAACATTTATAGTTGGTAGGACTCAATACAATTTTCATTGCTATTTATTATTTGTACATTCAAATTATTTAATAACTTAAACTTACTATCCCGAAGCAGAATATTACTCCAGATAGAATGAATCAAATTAAAAAAAATATCACATACAAATAAAAAGAGTAGGTATCCAAAGGGGGCGCTAACAGACACCTATCATTAATGCGCGTAAAAAAAACTCTGTAGAATCTATTTAAGGGTCCGGCGAACAGTGAATTTTTCATACAAACGTAATACCAAAATCATTTTCAATTTGAGAATATCTGGACAAATCATCGCTGTTATTCGGATTAAGAAAGTATTTTTCTATGTTTTTGTTAAAATTACATAATGATTAATTGCGTTTTTAATATGAAACAAATAAGCGGAAAATATATCCGAAAACGTTGAAAAATTTACGAAATATAATCGCATATATTTATAAGTTTATAAATATTTTGAACAAATTTTTTTTAACAGAAACATAGAAAAATACTTTCTTAATCCGAATAACAGCGATGATATGTCCAGATATTCTCAAATTGAAAATGATTTTGGTATTACGTTTGTATGAAAAATTCACGGTTCGCCGGACTCTTAAAAGGGCCGATAGCCTTTTCATAAAAAAAAATCAAAAAATTAAATTGTCATCGCAAATCGAATAACAATATTAAATTAGGCAGCCCGAAAACCGTGTCTACGGCCCAATCAGCGCGCTAAAGAAATGCATCATTTATTTTCTTTATTCCCGAGCACGTGCGTCCGCCAAAGAAGACTCGGAAACGTCTTATCACGTACACATTACTGAAGATGCTATGCTAATACCGCCTTTATTCCCTAAGGAATAGAGGTGTGAAGTTTCTCCCTCGCCACGTGTAAAGGAAAGTAGGGGTAACGAAATTAGCTACTTTTGTAATTGCTGTCAATGAAATTATCCGTCTGGGCGTGTTCGTTGATTTTGAGACGTGTTGTTATGGTTGGGCCGCATCGCTCTCAACGAAATATGTTTTAGAAAATATGTGCAATTGAAAATGAAAATATTTTAGGACAATATTAAAGTAGGGAGATACACCTTGGCTCGGCCAATGGCTTCGTCAGACCCCGGGTCGCTCTCAAGGAAGGGCAAGGAAGGTATGTCGAGGAGTTTTATTGGGTGTTCTCGGCCGCCACGTCGCCGAGCTAGTCCGACAAACGCCTTTCGCCTAGTCAGATTTTGTTCTCGAAAAAAAGGGCAACTGATGGATTTAGAACTGTTCAACCATCCAACAGTTTATAGTGGCGGGCTCACCACCTGTCACGCTGAGTGCAGTCACTGCTTGGTGAAACGCGGACTATGGCAATGGACTGCTTTTGCGGTGCTTTTGTCTAGTCTCTGACTAACCCTTAGGGGACAATAGTTGTGATTATAATTATGTATGTATGTAAAAAAAGGGACCTACACCATACTTATGAAGGTAAGTATCAAAATTAGAAAAAAATAAACTTTAAAATAATTATAAATTGTAATACCCCCAAATCATTATGTCGGTGCAGTGAATAAATTTCATGTAAAAAGATCTATTTAACATCGGACATTAACAACAGGAAAGTAACGGTGCCAATGCATTTCTTTCATATTTAATCTATGATGACACACCTAATCAATCCATCACTTGGGTATTCCTCTCTTTTTAGGTAGATTCATATTAATGGATCCGCCTGCAACTCTGAGAGAGATCACAGCTTACGCACGTTGTCACCTTATGACTTATAATTCTTAGTAGGTACTCATTAAACTGAATCTCTTACAAATTGCTTTGTTTTTATTAAGGAAACTAAAGCTACAGGCGAACGTTCATATCGCATTCATCGATGCGATGTGGACGCACCATCGTCTGGATCTTTCGAGAAAATCACTAACGCTAAGTAGATAACGAGCGAAACGTTTTCTATTGACGAAAAACCTGCCGTTCGAACACGTAAAAAGAATGGAATTTAATAAAATCACTTTCTATCGGCACAAACAGCTACTGCATTTCTCTTCAGGTTCTGTGTTATGCTAATATTATTTTTATTTGAACTTGTTACATTTTTACCTGCATTTGTTTTCGTTGAAATTGAACGACGTATTATATAGATGAACTATACTAATATTAGATCCTCACCTATGAAATTGGTGTTTTGTATGGAGCTTTTGGGGATGTCTGCATTTTACATACTAACATTTTATCAGTTTTCTTCACAACGACAAATCCAGAGATAATAATATTTTGCATGTATCATTAGACAAGCTTTAGCAATATGTGTGTGAACACGCTTGATAAAAATTATTCATCGTTTTTATGTTAATGCAAATCAAATTAATGATGTATTCGGGAGGCAGTTAAAAATAATTGTCTTTGTGTCTAATTTTAACACAATTAAAATTACAAAAAATTATCAAATTAAATAATACGAGCTCAAATATATAGTCTATTTTTGGAAGAGGCAATTATTTTATAAGAATGTTCTGAAACTTAATAGTTACGGACAAGTTGCTAAGACAGAATAAAAACACCAATTTCATAGGTAAGGACCCAATATTATAAAGAGGTAAAGTATGTGAGTTTGTGGGTTTGTTAGTTTGTGACGTTGTAGGGGGTAATCTCTGAAGCTACTGAACCGATTTTTTTTATTTATTTATTTAGTTTATTTAATACTTCTATCATTACAGGCATGCCTAATACGATAGTGTATCCATATATAAAAATACATATTTTAATAAACTATTATATAAATTGAACATTACCAATTGAATTACATAATCTTAAACAATTTAATTAGATGATAAATACATTTCATATTCAATTAATAATATTTAAAATAACAATTAATAAGCAAACAATACTATTTCCATTCCAAATTTCCATTCCATGCAATTATTTTAAATTTACAATTTAATTTTAATAATGATCATTCTATTTATATGCGATTATATTTAAAGCCGCCTTACGCTCAGTTGCACAAAGATTTTTTAAAGACGACATTTAGTAATGAGACATTAAAACTTTAAAGTTCATTAAATTTAAAATTGGAACACAAAATAGTTCTAGCTAATGTCTCTTTAGCATTGATAGGGTGCTAATGTCGTTTTGTGCAACGTAAAAACTACGCTAAGGTGTTCTTTTGACACTTCAATAAATAAATTTAATGGAGCATTAGGGATAATGCCGACATTAAATTTTAAAGTTCGTTTCTGCAACTGGGTGTTAGTGAATTCACTCAGAGAACATGAAAATACATCGACTCGTTCAGCTATTGCGTTAATGGCGCGAAGGGCGCGCGCCAGCGGCGACTGCGCCAGCAACTTGGTGCGCGCGTGCGGGAGCGCCAGCAGCGGCGTTTAAAACATTCTTTCCCTATTGGGAAGCTACACTATCCCCGAATAACATAGGCCATATTTTTTCGAAAAAATATTAATAATATCAATATAGCGCTGCAAAAAATATTGATGAAATGAAATGAAATCATTTATTCTGCAATTAGATTTGCATGAAATACTTTTGCATGTAATTTTTTTTCCTACTAGCACTTCGACGTGAATGGCCTGTTGAGAAGAAGTGCCGCAAGAAACTCAACAGTTAGCCTTTTTTAAACAGCCATAATAACAAATGGAATTTAGAACATTTTAAATATTGTAAAATAAGTATGTGCAGAGGAGCAAATTATAGTAGCCACGACTTTTTATCTTTAAAATAATCTTCTATCTTATAATACCCCTTTTTCATTAAACAGTTTTTAACAGTTGACTTAAATTTATGTAGGGGCAGTCAATAAAACTTTGTTGTTTGATGATAAAGGATAACATTATATGTTATGACCTTTTTGAACACATCATAATTTACAAAAAATGTCGCGACAGCATCATACGTCTAACTATTATAGCTTAGCCACAATAAAAAATTTCGACGAAAAAGGCTCTTTATGGTCAAAACCGGTTCATTACCTAAATAAAACTTTTTGAATGATTTTATTCGGACATTCCATTCAAAAGATATTGCGAGTTTAAAAATGTAAGTATTGGATAATCTATACTAATATCAGCATTTTAAAGAGGAAATCAAAAAACTACAGGAACGTTTTAAAAAAAACCTTTTACCATTAGAATGCTGCAATTTTCCAGATTAATATAGTCTATAGAATATCATACTAGGCTGTGTGTGTTTTTCCAGAACCCCGCCCTGGTATTTCGACGCACTAGCGAAGTTGAAGGTGTTTTGGTGAGGTGTTAACGCGAGGGTATACGGCCCCTGACTGAAAAGTCCAGACGCTGGCGTGAGTGGGTTTAGCAGAGCATGATAAGGGCGTGGCGACAGCGGCTGGAGTTCCCAAGACAGGGGTTCTGGATCTAACGGGATTCTCGTCAAGCCTGGGGGAGTGGATAGGCTGACAGCATGAGCATCTGTCGTTTCATCTGGTGCAGTTACTCGCACATGGAGCGCTTGGAAGTACATGCACAGGATAAGCAGAGAACCAAGCCCTAGTGGCTTGGTGGCGAGATTGTCACGGCATAACACATGATTGAGTCGTGCCCGGAGCGCCCGGAAGACGCGGTCCTTCAGACGGGAGAGGTCCTTATTTATTTATTTATTTAATCTTTAATGTCCAAAATAAAAAACACTTTTGTACATAAGGTCCTTCATGGGAATATTGGGATAAAAAGTAGCGTACGTCCTTTCTCAGGCTCTAGACTATCTAGACTAGACAGACAGAGTTACTTTCATATTTATAATATTAGTATGGATAAACACTGGATATACTATGGATAATTTACAGCTTCTGTCATTGACCACTCCAAGGGTCCGCCTCCACCAAATGTTCAATGATTTTTTCTAAAATAAATACATATCACGCCCATAAAGAGTACAGTCACCTGCAATAAAATGTAAACCTTGTGTATTATATTTTTTTTATATTTGAATGAGATTGTAGACATATTAGTACTCGTGACTGTACATCCTGCAGCTGACCTGTCTTTGTTTTAATCAAATATTTTTTCTGATTATAATATATTTGAATAGTAGGTATTTAAGCATTACTATTGATAACCTTTTAATTGACACAAAAGAAGTTACCTACCTGAATTCCAGACAGTGTCACTTAGTCTGACTGTAACACAATCTATTCCACCGATCACTTTAGCGCCCCTGACGCAGCCAAATTGCGTTATCCCGCTCAAAGTCGGGCAGACGTCGCCAACCTAACAGTGTTAACTTTATCTAGCGAGCTCGAATGGCTGTACTTGACATAACGAGTTTATTAATTAAATTAATCCGCTCAGGGTGATATATCAGCGGGTAATTGCCGCAGGTTGGGCGCCCCTGCCTCTTGAGACCGTCATGTTTTGTTATAGATACGGTAAGGTGCTTATAGACTGTGTAAGTAGTTGGGGTAAGTAAAGCCCTGATCACATGCACGGATGGTTATAATAATTATGTGAAATAAAATTTTAATCTTAAGGTAAAAATAATAATCCGACTATTTTAAAAAATGTGCGATATAATTGATATAATTTAAACCAAATTTTGACACAATTTTTTAATTCATGTATCCGGAGTTCGATAGCATAAACGTCGAATAAAACTTGACTAGTTACAGATAAAAAAATATATTGCTCGCCCTACTCGTAGCTAAGCTTTTCAAGTGGAATGTGGGTATCAACATGTCTGCCCATCCCTATATCCCCAAATATAAAAATTTGAAAGTAGGAATAAAAGTAGGCTATGAATAGAATTTGGTTGAGAAATTATACCAATTAAATAAAACAAAAATACAAAAATAAATATGTATTTATTCATTTATTTATGGGCAGCAACAAAAAGGACAGCTGAAAAATTATTTGGTCAGCAAACAATATTTTGTCAGCAATATAATTATTTGGGCGTTACCAGAAATGTATAAATGATAATAATATATAGGAAAAGGACCAATGAAGGATCAAGGATCAATACATAGAAATTAGGTAAAGTAAATTTTTTTATGACCCATAAAACAATATTTGTGTCATCAAAACATATGTTAAACAATGGCAGCCGAGAACACTTTGAAGTTGCTGCCCAATTAGTTATTTTGCTGACAAATCAGAAATAACTGCTGCCCATAAGTTGGTGTCTAATTAGTTATTTCGCTGAACAAAATTCGAATACTTTGATAACCGTTTAAATCACAAATTCACATTAAAAATAAATATGTGAACTTCTCGAGGAGCGATACCGCCCGACACAGGCATTTAAGGATGCCTATTGGGTTGGTCCCAATTACTGCATATTTTGAAAAAAAAATTGATTTTTTTATTTTATTCTAGTTGCAGAGCTCTCCGCTCGTGTAACTCTCGCCTTATTTGCTAGATCTCTTGAGGTAAGAGTTAAATCGGCAGTTTAATTAAAACAAGGGAAGGTTATCAAAAATCGCTGACAAGGTCTGGAGAGCGCCATATTACTGACATCAAACATTGATTGACAACTTGAAAGAACATTAATTACATTGGAAAATGGAAAATTGATTTTCACCAAAGAGATATCTGTTTCAGACATATTTCAATAGATAGATATTTTGGATTGTGCTACCTTTAATCAAATTACCTGTGTCTTCAGCCTAAATACGTCCCACAGCTGGGCAGGCCCTCCTCATTGAGAAACACTTGACTTACTTGGGCCGTAACTTCGCCACGCTGGCCCAATGCGGGTTGGTGGGTAGAAATGCAATAGCGACCGGGACCAACGCCTTAACGTGAATTCCGATCACGGAGGAGCTCGAGATCACAAAGTTATGGTTACCCATCCACGGCCTGACCATGGCGAGGGTAGCTTTGTCTTCAATTGAAAGCCAAAACGTACTTAACACTACGTCACCGAGCTCATACTACTAGATATTAGTTAGTTTTTACTAGGGATCACAAAATTAAGCGTCATTAGTTATAATGCAGATACGACTCCAAAATTTATCAAGAATAATTAATCATATATAATTTTAACCCCTTGGTAATCACCGCGAACACCGGTGTTCGCGAACAATACATGTTTCTATTGTGTTGAGTTGAAAATAAACTAGAAAAAGAAATGGTAATGGTATAAATACTGCTTATTTTTTTTATAAATCTGCGTGAAAAAAACATACGACATAACATGATCACGGCTCATTGGCTAAAAATGAAAATTACCTAAATTTCAAAGTAAGAAATTAATGAAATGATAAATATTTTGATTAATTAGATTTGAAAATTTTGCGAGCCCTGGTTATAACAACTTCCAGGATTTAAAAAAATTATGGACCTAAGAGGGGAAGTACCTTACATGCTTAAAATTAACTCATTTCACATTAAATCTTGGGTTCTCAGAGAAGTCGAAACTTTGAAACCGACGAGAAAAGGGACATGCATGCCACTATGCTTTATTAGTATTTATTGAGTTCTAGATCCTAGACGCAGTAGGTACATTGGCTTGGAACCTCGGAACATCTCGGGCAATAGAGATGAATAATACATTAAGCTTGGGTGCTGGCTCTGGGTGCTTTTGGCACAGCGGAAACGAAAAAATAAACTCATGTTACATAACCATAACAAAACGTTTCACCACGCCTCTAACCCCGAAGGGGTAGACCGAGGTGCTGCATGTGTTTACGCTTATAACATTTTACTAATTAAATAATTTTGCGTCCTAAAACACAACTGTGCAAATCGCTAATATGATAGGTTTCATAGGATCATTGTCGGAAACGTAATCTCTATAATTAGTCCTCACTTAGTCCTGAGCCTATAAATGGGCACAGGCCTTCCTCATGAAGAAACATATGAGGAGTATGGGCCGTAACACCACCAGGCTGCTCCATGCGCTGGGACAATCTCTATAATTATCACTTCTTAATTCAGCTTATCAAAGTGAGATTTAGGTGCAACTCACTCTTGTTCAGCTTATATTCATTAGTGATTTTATATGAGGTGCTTACGGGACTGAACAGACGCGGAAAGCTGGACAAGCTCCATAAAAAAATTACGTTTTCCATGGATAAACGCTGAATGGAGCTAAATAGAAAGAAAGAAATAAACTTTATTCAGAACCATGATACACTGAATAAGACGTGTAAGTAGTCCCTTAACTTTGAATTAAGTTAAATAAAATATTTATACAAGATATTATAGCATTTATGATATAGTATGTATTTTATATATGTATATAATATATTATGTAATTTATATGTAGTAGTTTATTTATGCACTTTATAGTAAGCATATTACACCTACCTTTTCATTCGTTCTATCTCTGCCCAAAGGTTTCCTGGATGATATTGCTATTAGCTATAAGGCCGCCTGTGTTGCATTGTTTTTTTTTACTATATTTCTGTGTTTTATAAGTCGCAATAAAAAAAATTATCTATCTATCTATAAGTTCGCGCGGTTAATGTTAATCTCTCGAACTCACAGCCTTCTTCAGTACGCGAATGTCAAACACTCATGCTGTTTAAAACGACTTAAGGAACACTATCTATCTTCAATGTAGCTTCTATTTTATTTATTGATTTTTCTCTCTTTTATCTTCTCTGTTTCCGATTTATCATCATCCCACATCCGGTTCATTTATTGTATGTTTGTGTAGCCTATGTAGCGTATGTATATATTTCTGCGTATTTACATAAAAGTATGTATTACTTTATATTTTATTTATATTTAGGTATATATTTATTTTGACACGCGACTCAGCTCTAATTTTTTTGTCAGCATATCTCCTGTAGCAGGTGGGTCGTTAGACATTTCTATTAGAAATAAGCCCTACCTTTTGTACTTTTGTCTTTTAATGTTCTCCTGTTCTGTATTTTGTGTACAATAAATTGTTAAATGAATAAATAAGGATCGTTCATAATAAAATAAAGTTTTATTTTAAATGACAAGCTAAATAAAGAGACTGAAATCATTTGCATTTTGCCTATTTTCCGCTGCAAACATAACTCCAGCTTTACGCAATGCAATGCATTGATTTGTCCCGAGCTCAGTGGAGATAATCCATGAAATAAATATAACATGAGTAAACAAGGTCCCACAAGTCGTCCAGGGCTGCCGCCGCCAAGAAAACTAATAGGGCTGCTAAATAAATAAATACATACAATCACGCCTGTAATCCCCCAAAGGGGTAGGCAGAGTCCAAGGAGCACTTAAGGCCACATTTAGCCATACAAAAATTGGGTTTAGTCTGATGAAAAATCGTGAAAGAGTAGTAACAAGTGGCTAGCTCATCGCCTACACAATCACAGACCCAGTACCCAATACGCCCTTAGTCGCCTTTTATGACATGCTACGCAAGAAAAGTAGTTGGTACATTATTTTTCAAATAAATATGATAATGAAATTACCATAAGGTAAACATTTAAAGACATGGACAAAGGTACCTAATAACGCGGGCTCAATGCGGGTCGGAGGGTACGGGTAGAAACGGTCGCAATAGCAACCGCGACCAACGGCTTAACGTGCCTTCCGAAGCACGAAGGAGTTCGAGATCAAGAAGTTTTGGTCACCCATCCAAGGCCTGACCATGGCAAAGGTTTTGCATCTTATGATCCAGCAAGGTGGAGGTGGCTAGGTTTGTATTCTTTGGTGCGGCCATAGCATTCTTCGCGTATAGACTCGTCTACTTGTTGGGATTTGCTTATACAATCTCCTTAGTAGCAATCAAATATAAGTAAGTAAGTAAGTTCTAAATATTATTTTTTATTTGTTCAAACAAAGAATTGTCTATTAACTATTTACTTCAAAATAAACCGTTGTCATATTCATACACGTATCTTTTTTCTTCCAACAAATTAGCAAATTCAACACTACTGCTTACCATCAGGTGGTGTTGCGTCACATGCTAGGCTGATTATAAAAAAATGTAGCTTTGTTTTTCTTTTATCGAAAGCCAAAGCGTACTAACCACCACCATTCCTTAGTTCTTGAGGATTACAGGTGAAGCTCGCTTCCACCTTCTGTCTTATCGTCACTAACCATCAGGTGAGATGAAGGCCAAGGACAGCCCCTACCGGGACTCAAACTCAGAACTTCTAAAATGGCTATCAAAAAGATACTTTTTTAATTAGCATTCAAACCACACTTCCCAAAAGACAACAAACACCAAACAAAACTCATTACTACAGGTTTATAACCTCGCCCGATTAATTTGAATTTAACGTGATTAATCGACAGCTTATTTTTCATAAACCCCTTACTATGGAAATTAATCATATTCTTAGCAAATATTTCGTTCGTTTAACCCCCCGGGGTGATCGACACGTCGTTTGTCAATCACCTGTCAGAGCGACGTCGAACATCGAATCAGTGGCGGAGTTTACTGCCCTCCACGGTTTTTTCACAAATTATATTAATTTATCGAGCAAATCTATTATAAATGCGAAACTCTGTCTGTCTCGCTTTCACGTCAAAACTACTAAACTTATTAAACCGAAATTTGGTACACATATAGTCTAGAGCCTGAGAAAGGACATAGGCTACCTTTTATCCATGAAACTCTTATATTTGCACCGCAGACTTATAATGCATGTCCGTTACGGACAAACTGTTGTTTCCATTTTTTGTAACATCAACTGCAAAACTGTACACAGTATTGGCAATAAAGTTTTTATTATTATTTATTATTATTATAATTACCCAAAACAATTTTCATTTCAGTTCATCAATACGCTTTATACATTACATTTCAGTATTTTCCTTTACACAATTTAAAACGATGTTTGTTACAACTGATGAGTAAATATTGGTCTGGACAAATAAATTACGTATTTTGTTTATTTTCGTATAAAAAAAAAATTTTCGTGTAAATCATGAGTGTGGTTTGGAATAACTTGTTTTTTTTTGTTACCAACATTTTAAAATAAATACTGAATACTGGTTCAGTTCACCATTCTGTACTCACAAAACAATTATGAGCAATTTTACCGCTTAAATTGCGCCTTCAAATACTTTATTATTTACTTAGGTCGGTTACCTTAGGAAAATCGTACAAATAATAATAATATTAGGTCCTTACCTATGAAATTGGTGTTTTGTATGAAGATTTTGGGGATGTGTGCATTTTATACTAACATTTTGTCAGTTTTCTTCACAACGACAAATCCAGAGATAATAATATTTGGCATGTATCATGAGACAAGCTTTAGCAATATGTGTGTGAACACGCTTGATAAAAATTATTCATCGTTTTTATGTTAATCATTAATGATGTATTCGGGAGGCAGTTAAAAATAATTGTCTTTGTGTCTAATTTTAACACAATTAAACTTACAAAAAATTATCAAATTAAATAATACGAGCTCAAATATATGGTCTATTTTTAGACGAGGCAATTATTTTATAAGAATGTTCTGAAACTTAATAGTTACGGACAAATTGCTAAGACAGAATAAAAACACCAATTTCATAGGTAAGGACCCAATAATAACGTTTATTGTTCCTCTTTCAAAATATAGTAATAACAAATACAATGCGTTTGCTTAACAAGAAGCTGCTCTGCTGCTCTGCACTAGGTTAGGTACCTACCCCTGTGTTACAGTTACTCGTAACCTCACTACTTCATAAGTTTACAAATTTTTAAATTAAATCCACAGATCATTATCAGCATTGAAGATAATGTCAATTACTTTAAATAGCAAATTTTTTTTTTAAATTGTTGGGTATATTAGATCGCATATCATCACGCCTTTTTTCCCGAAGGTGTAAGCATAGGTGTTAACACATTTCGCCAGATATGTTAAGTCATGTAACAGGTGGCGAGTCTGTTCGGCATCGGGCACAATATTAGGCAAGCGATATTCACAATGAACTGTACTTATGTTTATGAACTGTGCATTACCACATTTGAAAAAAAAACAAGAGAGTTTTTGGCGGCATTCAACTATGGCGGACGTGATTTTTATTTCGATGATTGTAATATTATTTCGGAGTGGATATTGTTACGTAAAATCAGTGTAGTTTTGTGTAATAAGTGTCTGTGATGATGTGCAATGTGGAGGATTATCTAAATAAGCGTCAAGTGGTGTGAAAAGTGATGAGTTTTTTATCGTGGTAATCCACCTCATCCAAGTAGCACCACAGTGTCTGCCATCGATCGTTTGGCGTCAAACTCTCCCAAGATGCGTTGAAATGCATTACACCATCATTTCAATGCAAACTACAGAAAAAATAAAATACTGAAGACTTGGCTGTATGGGCTTCGTTCCCTTTACCTGCCGTACATGGGAGAATTTTCCAAAAAAAAATTTTCCACTAAAAAAGTAAGTTCAAAACGTACCGCATATCTCCCAAGATGTCTTATACACAAAGCCAAAGAAAGACAACATTGTAAGAGACACTGTCTATTTTACGGCAGTTTTACTCACTAAATCTCCAGCTAATTATGCAAATACTGCGTGAAATACAATTGCTTACTAAGTATTTGCTGGCGTTGTTCCAATAGAAGATATACGGGGTTAGCTGGGGTTCCTCGGTTAGTCACCAGGGATCGGTCACGATTTATCGCTTAAGAATAGTTTAGTTGATATCTCAATTATGTTGTAAGCACTGTTTTAGTGGGCTAAGTCTCGCCTAAGGCGAGGTAGCTTCGCTAAACTTGGGCTACCTATTTGGCTTCGATTATATTGTTATAATGAATTTAATAAGTTGTTTATTTAAACAAAAACCAATGCTGTTGCTCTGTAAAGAGAACTTTACACTTTTTTATCATGTTATAATGTTCGAATTATGAACTCAGACTTGAACTCATATTAACATACTTTTTAACACTTTTGTGATAAAAAAGAAAATTTTAAAATGGAAACTGTAACATAATGACCATTATGCAACAGGTTGGAATTATTATGCAACACTTATTTTCTTTAAAACGCATAAAACTATGGCAAATGTTTTCCAGCCAACAACAAATATATTTTTTTTTTGTTTTATTTCTTTGAATAATAAGTGTAGATAAAGTAGTGTAACTGCACATATCTCGATATTAAAACATTTGCGTGATACTATTAAAAAACTCGCCAAAGCTCGTATTTTAAAACCACGCTCGTGTTTCAATAGCCTTTATTATGTGTCAGTTACACAAACTACTATTATGAATCACAAGTTATTTTATAAACTTCATACATTTCTAGAGTAATTAATAACACAGTAATTAATAATACAAGTAATTAATAACCAGTAAAGAGAAACAACGTTAAATGCTTTTGCTTGAAATATACAGTTCTTTGTCACAATTTGTATTCTATTTATTTAAAAAAAAACACCATATAATTATACAAATATTATTATGTATGTACAAACAAAACATATGACAATTTCCTGAGGTAATGCGCGGGCAATTTAAATGAAATGAAGTAGACAAAGGCTTCATTTATTTTTAATTCATCACGTTATTGTAAACAGAAGATAAGTTTTATGGGAATATACCTAGGGCATCAGAAAAACATTATGGTTATCAAGAAGACACAGCTCTGTCCATAGTGATTGAGAATTTATTGCATTCATTTCCTCTTCGAATCTCTTTTACGACAGGTAAGCTCTTGATTTGGATTTTGTAGATGTATATAATGGAAATGCGCCAAAATCTGATGAGATAATTTCATGAAATATCGAATATTTCTATGGTGTCCCAGAAAACGTCATAATATGAACTGCGAAAAACAATTGTGATGTGAATCTGATTTTACGAGTGGTTTTTGATTCGATCCAATAGATTAAGTATCTGCTTAAAGTTGATTCTAAATCACGTTAAGCGGAACCGCTTTAGGAAATTATGATAATTTCCAGTCACCCATCCAGTTCTAGTTCATGGCCATAGTAGCTTAGCTTTCCCGATTGCTCACTTTAAACGCTGTTCATTATCTCCGTTACGGCATTTAACTCGATACTGTTAAACGGAGAGTTCACCCGGCGCGGCTACTTAACGTCTGCGCGGCACTTTAAATATATCATGAAAGATAATTCGCGCACCCCGCCGGAATTTGTAATGGCCGCTGTGGCATAGTGATGGGGTATCAGTAAACTAATTATATCGATCATATCGACAACGGCTGGCAGACTGGGCTATGATTCGCTTATAAAACTAGGGTTTGAGTCACGGTGGGATTTGGAAGCCTGCCATGATTTTTTTTCTTCCAGAATTGCGTATGATTCGAAAACGGCTCGATCATTGAACTTAAGTTATCGGTATATTTTATACACTGTTAGCCGAATGTACGTCCCACTGCTGGGCACAGGTTACATATATATTTACATACATAACGCAAGTATAACGATTTTTATTAAAACCAAGTGTCGACTTTTTGACGTCTACTGTGACGTCACAGCCGTAATTTTGAGACGGGGGATCCAAACTTTGAGGGTCATTTTTGTGAGCGGCCAACCTCGACGTTTTGTCGGGGTTTTTGAATACGCGCAGTACATGCATTTGCGTCATCATGTAAATATATGTCTGTGGCCACCACGCATTGGCCCAATGCGGATTGGGTAGAAGATTGAAAACAAATGAACGTGCCTTCTGAAGCACGTAGAAACTTTTCTATACTATAGTTGCCAATAGAGGCGCTGGAAGTAAGGTGAACGCAGGTACTACCGCGGTTGTCAAAATTGTGCAGGTATTACCGCGGTTGTCAAAATTGTGCAGGTATTACCGCGGTTGTCAAAATTGTGCAGGTATTACCGCGGTTGTCAAAATTGTGCAGGTATTACCGCGGTAAGCAATATTATTTTTAATAGGCAAGTAATATCAGTTTTATGCAATTACAGTCCTGTTTTACTTAAAAAGTTTACTTTGTGTAACGGTTATCAAAATAAAAAAAATTATTTTATAGGCTTGATATATGTACTTAAAAACATCAATTTATGAATAAGTGAACCTACCACTCGCTCGGAACGCAGACATCCCCGAGAAGAGCGATCCAAAAACTCGAGAGTTGCTCTTTTTTTCACATTTTTATTTTTTATAATTCATCTATTTTTTATAAATGTTAGATTAGTACAATGATGTGGGTGGATCATGATCATAGATTTTCAGCATTATAATCAGGAAGAATATATAAGCAATTGAAACAATGAACGATGTAGAAATTCGCTGAGCTATTAAGTTAAAAACTAATTAATTAAAAAGCGACTGCCAACATCCCACATTACGAGTCAGCACAATATGTAACATATAGACGTGTCAATCTGTCCACGAATTTTTATCGTCCAAATATTCCTGAACTGTATAGTAACCCTTTTTTATTAAATTTTGTTTGACACAGTTTGAATTTGTGTAAAGGCAGTTCAGTTAAACATACATACATAAAATTACGCCTGCAGTCCCCGTAGGGGTAGGCAGAGTCCAAGGAACACTGTGTTCCTTAAGACCACATTTAGCCATACAAAAATTGGGTTTGGTCAGATGAAAAATCGTGAAAGAGTAGTAACATGTGGCTAGCTTATCGCCTACACAATCACAGACCCAGTACCCAATACGCCCTTAGTCGCCTTTTACGACATGCTAGGCAAAAAAGGCAGTTGGTACATTCATCATTGTTGGTTCAGTTAAATTTGGTGGTATTTTACTATAAATGTGTATACATTATCGTTATTAATCGGTCTATCATTAAAGTTTAACTTTTTAAGCATGCCTGTAATTGTCCCCTAAGGGTAAGGGTGTAATTGCATAAAACTGCAATAGTAATTTACTTACCTTGGTGATACCGGCAAATTTTTGGCCACCGCGGTAACACCTGCTTTTACCTTAGTATATAGCGATTGTCGATTGTTGACTATCAGCTCTAACGACACTGTATATCTAATGGGGTAGGTGAATGTAGGTGTTAGCAACCACATTTCTCAAACCTGTTACACCCACCGGGTACAACACAGAACACAAATATACATTTGACAATCACTGTACGGTTCTACTGTTCAAAAGTAACTGTGTCTTGCCACTTTAATAATCTCGAGTTAACACCTTCCGCCTGTTGCGGCCTTTTTGCTCATAAAACGCAAGCTTCGAGATAAAAAAATATTTTATACGTTTAAGGACAGATTTTATCCGCTACAAATTATAATATTCA
Organism: Parapoynx stratiotata; assembly: GCA_910589355.1. Lineage (NCBI taxonomy): Eukaryota > Metazoa > Arthropoda > Insecta > Lepidoptera > Crambidae > Parapoynx > Parapoynx stratiotata. The sequence continues at coordinate 14,981,889 of OU342472.1, forward strand.
TAATGCTTGACTGACACTTTTTTAAATTTTTTATCTTCAGACATTCAGACCTATCAACTAGCCCCTTTTTAAGCAACTAATGCTGCTTGTGTTACGGCTACGAGATGAAGGATAAATATACTTAATAGATATATATTTAGACTCAGGAGGCAAGTAAGAGATGTTCTGTTGCGTTTGTTCGTTGATTTTAATATTCAAATTTGAGCGGGTGATCTTTCTGGGACTATTATGAAACGTAATGCGTCAACGTTATCATTACGCCTATGTATTACGACCTCCGTAGTCGACTGGTATGTACGCCGGTCTCAAGGCGTCGGCATCTCGAGAGATTCTGGGTTCGATCCCCGGTGGGGGCAGATGATTGTGTGATGAATACAGGCATTTGTTCTCCAGTCTTGTATAAGTGTTATATACATATATTCTGATTTTTTTTCTTTTATATGAGTAGGCAAATGGGCGAACGGTTCATCTGATGGAAAATGATCATCGTCATCCAGAGATAACCTGACCTGAGGTACTGTAGATGTGTGATTTATATGTATTTATCTATTAAATTTAAAAGCAATTATTTAATATATTTATCCGTCATCTAGTATCCGTAACACAAGCAGCATTAGTTGCTTTAAATGGAGCTAGTTGATAGATATATTTATTCATTTATACTTACGAATGGCACTGGAAAAATCACCAATAATTCGTTTCATGTATTTAAAGTGTAATAGAGAATCCCTCCCCTATTACATGGGGACTTCTCCTGTTCCCTGTAGAGCACATAGTAAGGCTATAACGAGGCGTTATATCAATATTAGCGTATCTTTGCTGTTATATCAATCTGAGCAGTTTTTAAAGTACCTAAATAACTTTGTCAAGGCACTATTGTAAGTAGCCCTACCTTTTATTCGTTTGTTTATGTTCAGGGTTTTGTGTAAAATATATATATAGTGACGACCTGAACACCGCATTATAATATATCATGTTTTTATCACGGTCACAAGGCTCACAAGGCTAATGATATCTATATCAAACATTCAAACAGTAGGTAAGTATTATTCAAACTCATTGGCAGCGATGTTCTCCCAATTCGAATATGCCTTTTACCCGTTACCCTTACCCATACTAGTAGTCCATAGCTTCTGTACTATAGGCTAAAGAGTTTGGTAACACGATTTATTTCGATTCCCACATACAAGCAATTACAATTAAACAATTACAAAGAAACCACCGAATTTCCGGAAGTGCATCCGCGTAGCTTCCTTTGATCGGCCGACTAAGAGAATTTAATATCCAATCTACGGACATCAAAGGGCCAACACAAATTAAATATATTGAGCGTTTGAGTTAGGGGATGACGCGGGAGCGGGAGCGGTTGTAGCACTTTGTCATAAAAAAATTACTTTAGGTTGTAAAGAGGCGCTATATCAGTATTAGCGACTGTGCTGTTATTGCGTTCTAAGGCCCGTATTACAGAACCAAACTCAAGCGTAGATCTCTGCTTGAGCACTGTTAGAGAGGGATGGCGCTATTGATCCCACACAGCGCCATCCCTTTTTAACTGCGCTCAAGCAGAGATCTACGCTTGAGTTTGGTTCTGTAATACGGGCCTTAGTTTTCCTCTTTGTTTCTGTTTTTTCAAACCAACCATCTGTCTGTTTTGTCATTGTTTTGATATCATTACTAATGAATAATATAAAACGTAATATATCATAAAAATTGTTATAGTTAACCTAAAGGAATTTGTGGAGTATCGTACAATGAATTTCGGAAGTAAATACCTTAATAACTTTGTCAAGGCACTATTGTAAGAAGCCCTATCTTTTATAATTATCTCTGATATGTGTAATTTACCTTTTATAAATTGTTTCAGCGTGCCTTAAATTTTATTAATAAATATACAAGAAATAGTGTCGACAAAGAGGATCTTTTATTTGGCCTCCGGCGTCCATCACGTTACATGGTGACTCCAAAATGACACTTTTTTTAAGAAAAATATGTATTTTTATTTAAATTATTATGATTACTTTGTCCATCCAAATATGTTTTAAATAATAACAGTAAGTTACACAAAAAATATTTCACATTTCTATGGCGACTTTGATGTTTCATTCATATCCATTTCAGCCTGCATTAGTCCACTTGTAGACAGGTCTTTCCTAATGTGTAGCATATAGTATTTCTTAAGTAATTTCTTCAGTATTTTATGAAGTTATCCTTTAACTAATACCATCTCATACTTTACCAGCTTATACTTTATACTGGCTTGTATTTAATTATAAATACGTTAATAAGAAAATTTTATATTTATTAAAAAAAAACACCCTTATATTTTACTAAAAACACATTAAACGTTATGTTGCTAGGTATCAAGACCGTTTTTTTCAATTCAACATGCTGACTTCACCCGATGCTAAGTGGTTCCAGCCGCATTCACAGTTGTTGCCACGCTTACCCAAACCGGGAATCGTACCATATAAAAAAAATCACAATGTTATTTCACTCCTTCCTGTATAGTCGGGTTCAAAAATATGTATGCACGTTTGACAGTAAACGACTCTTATTGGAAGGGTATAAAGACTCTCACCTCTCGATTAGGACACAGATGATTTGTTACGTTTTACATTTTAATTAATGTCTTTGTCCTCAGCCTATATACGTCCCACTGTTGGGCACAGGCCTTCCCCATGGAAAAACACATGAGGAGTATGGGCCGTAACACCACCACGCTGGCCCGATGCGGGTTGGTGGGTAGAAACGGTCGCAATAGCGACCGCGACAAACGCCTTAACGTGTCTTCCGAAGCAAAGAGGAGCTCGAGATCACAAAGTTTTTGACACCTATCCTCGGCCTGACGATGGCGAAGGTAGCTTTGTTTTCGATCGAAAGCCAAAGCGTACCACCACGCCAGCGAGCTCCTCCTCCGATGAATGTCCTCGGGCGTGATTTTGAAAATCTATTCGATGGAAACACAAAAATTTCTATTAATAATTATTCAAATGTAGTGGTTAATTATGCACAGCATAATTGTTATTTGTTTTTAATTTACTGAAGTCATAATATAGTTAACGTTTGTTATTCTAATGTGATGGTGATTCTGTCAGATAATTGGTTATGCAATATACCTACAGTCGGCATGCGAATTAGGTAGAAATTATAGAGTTGCAACGTATTTATTTATCTATATGTATAGATTACCAATTATTTTCTGTTCTGACTAGGTTCATAGGGTCAAGGCCTCATGGGCCATTTGATCCTCAACATTTCCGATGAAATAAATATAAATTATTATAAATTGCTCACGACTCAGGCACAAAAATGCGTATAATTATCACCTACCCAGACTAGAATACTGTAGAGTCTAGAATGGAAGTATTCAGTATTCTACAGGATTCTACAGTTTTCTACAGTATTCTATAGTTTTCTACAGTATTCTACAGTATTCTACAGTATTCTACAGTATTCTACAGTATTCTACAGTATTCTACAGTATTCTACAGTATTCTACAGTATTCTACAGTATTCTACAGTATTCTACAGTATTCTACAGTATTCTACAGTATTCTACAGTATTCTACAGTATTCTACAGCATTCTACAGTATTCTACAGTATTCTAAAGTTCTATTCTACAGTTCTGGCTACAGAACCTCAAATATTGCAACACTTTAAAACTGGTGTAAGTATAACCCATTCAACCACGGAGGTCGTGAATACTTGTTTATGATCTTAGTGGTGCGTACTAACTGGTGAAACGTAACATGCAATGTAACAGTCTACCTTTCATTGCATGTTCGGTGCAACCCTGGACGTTGCTGTTGCCAAAAACACTGCGCGCCCTGTGGTCTGTCAAGAAACCGACATGACAGATCGCGGTGCGCGCCTTTTAAAATGCTCTGAGGCTTTAGTGTAAGTTTTTGAGTATAAAATACGTTACTTTTGTATTTGCGTTAAGAGTCCAATTTGTATAGGAAACGGAATAGCGCCTCTAGCGGAACGTAACGCATACTAAGTTTCCCATACAAATTGAGCTCTTAACGCAACTACATTACTAACGCATTTTATACTAAAAAACTAACACTTAGGCCTCTGTTCGTGGACGTAGTGCGCTCCGTTCGTGCGCGCGTCCACACTTTTTTTATAATCAGCCCAGCAAATGACTCAACACCATAGGTAAGCAGTAGATAAGTACTAATAAAACAGGGTTTTGGAGTGCAGAGAGTGGTGTTTATTAGGATGACAGGGATGAAGTGAAGGTAGACATTTGTATCAAAATATAAACAATCTAAATACAAATATACGTCGATCACAAAACGAGCCAGGGTGTTGCTATTGGCAAACCAAATAGTTTTTACATAAGTCCATTTGCGAAGGATGCTAGGGCAGCACCAAAGGATGCACGCCTAGCGACCTCCTTGCTGGCTCATAGGATGCCTTTTCACGCCTCTTTTGAAGGAACCCATGCTGTAGGAAGGAGGGAACACGTGTGCCGGTATAGAAATCCATGGTCTGGATGTACGAACAAAGTATGATTCTCTAAACCTTTTAGTACGTGCGGGCAAAGACGCCACCGCTACACGCACACACACTACACGAATTCTATTACATTGCAGCAATGTGAACGGCAAATTGCATGTTACGTTTTACCAGTCTAGACGCACCATTAGGTATCATCTAAATAATAAGTGTGAATATCCAATACGTGTAAAAGATGAATATCACAATGAACGAGTACAAATTAATATTTATCTCTACAAATTACTATGGTCGCCATAAATTATTTCGGATATAATTAATGCCGTCATATTTTGTTGTCATTATTTATTTTGATAGGCTTGCGCAAGTATAATGTTGATTTCGATATTATAATTTTCTATGTGGGTTTACGGTTTTATAATTAATTGAAAAGACGTAGGATTATTCTGTTAGTATACTTTCTTTAGTTATGTAGATATATTCTTTCTTTGCGTGCTTTCGTGTGAAACATGGGTTACCTAAGCCTTCTTCTTCGGGGATGAAGACAGTAAACAATAATGAGTTCTTAAGTAAACTCTTTAATACCCTAAGGGTTTTTTATTCCGTAGTAATAGTTACATCAATAGTTAAAATCTAGACCAATAGCGTTAAAGGAAACGCCAAAATGTGTGACGTCAGCTTGACAAATTGTTAAGTTTGCAATAAAATACGAAACATTATATCTGTGCCGCCAGCCGCTATTTTACTAATCCCAGCGTCGTGTTGTGATTAAATTGTCTATGATTATTCAGATATACAGTAATACTTAGCTTTTGGCGGCACTTGACTATAGCGGACGTGATTTTTATTGTTTCGGAGTGAATATTGTTACGTAAATTCAGTGTAGTTTTGTGTCATAAGGTGGTCATAAGTATCTGTGATGATGTGCAAGCAGGATCATTTAAATAAGCGTCAAGAAGTGTAAAAAGCGATGAGTTTAGTCGTGGATATAAAAGAAAGAAAGAAAGAACAGACAAACACAGAGTACAGTGAATAATTTTAAAAGACTACACAATAACGGTTAATTAGGACCCGGCCTCAGCATATGCTGAATCAGAGACTGACCCAGCGCTGGTGTTCTGACCGGGCCAATTCAAATATATATAAATAAATAAAATATAATAAATATAAATAAATAAAAATAAAATAAAATAAATATAATAATTAAATAAAAACAGGACAGACGACACAAAATCATAAAAATTCTTACAAACAATATAAAAATAACAGCCACAACAAACAAAAAGCAAGAAAACTATATACAGGAAAATGAAGTACTGTACCGATCTGCCACGTCATTGCCACGAGTGCCACGTATATCGGCCAATATAGTAAAATTTAAACCGGAATTAGGTAAAAATAGTGAAATTAATTAGTTATAGGAATATTAATAACACTGAACAGTCATTTGTGTGCAACCAAGAAAAAAAAAACATAAAAACAAACTTTTTATTTAAAAATCAGGGAATAGTAATTTAATTTAAATCGGGAATAATAAATCCGAGAGTGTATGCGCACCGACTAACGAGCGTCGAAACGGCAAGTGTTCAGTTCACCGATGTAATTCTCAATTTAATTCGAGTTCGCGCCATTTGGTTTTCTCCATGCTTTTTCAACGATTCGCTCGTGATTGGGAGAGGCGTTCTGAAATTAAATTATGTACTAACCTACGTGCTGAGTTTTCCCTTCTGGCAAGAATCCGCTCTTTATTGTATTTTTAATGAGCATGGGGGAACTCTTTAGTTTGACTTGGTTACTTTTTATTTATTTCTGTAATAAGATTGGAAAAAAGACAGCTGTAGCCGAGTTAGGACGGACGGGGCACTACTCGTTCGAAAAGCCGCGGGAAGCACGGGTTCAATCCCAAGTTTGAATAAAACTTATGTACAGTTCATTGTGAATATATCTTGCCTCACATTGTGCCCGGTGCATGGCAACAGGCTCGCCACCTGTTACATGGGGGCCTAACATATCTGGCGAAAAATGGTAAACAACCACCTCTGCCTACCCCTTCGGAGGAAAAGGCGTAATGATATGTTATTTTTTATTGGGAATTCAATTTAAGATTGAGCCTTTTATTCTAAGGGTGGCTTCAGAGCGGACGGATGTCGCGCGCCCACCGGCCACACGCGCGCTTTCACTTCAAAATGTATGGAAATCTCGCGGCGTGGCTCTGAAACAACCCTAAACCCTATTTTCGCATTAAAATGCTATAATTTTCGTCTAGGTTTTATTTTAATATTCATCTATGTATTAGTTTTTTTAGGTACGAAAAATTACATATTCTCCATATGTCATTTTCCATATGAGTAATTGTTATTTCGCTGCTTATTTATCCTGTAGTATGTCCTACACCGTGCCCCGTAAGTCCCACATCTTTCCGGGAATTCCGGGATATGGGCGCGTTATAGTCGAATGGATTGTTCATACAATCACGCAAACAAGAAGTCGTCAATATCTGACAGGGTGCGGTTTGGGTATGCAGTAAGACCTTGCGTGGTGTTATTGGACCGTGTCACAGCCTGTGCGGGGTCCAAGTGTGAGCGTGCTGTGGCGGGTTGCGGGTCTTTATGAGACAGAGGTTCCTAGTTGATTCGTCCTCAACCTATATTCGTCACACTGCTGGGCACAGGCCTTACTCATGGAGAAACACATGAGGAGTATGGGCCGTAACACCACGCTGGCCCAGAGCTGGTTGGTGGGTAAATTTTAGTTGATTGTAAAATAGTGGTCGGTTCAATGTCGGTTCGGGGAGATTTTCCTTTCTCCGGTGACTTATGTCTTCAGTTAGAGCAAGGCATCTTGTTTGAATCAATCTGGTTTCAATAGAAGATAGACAATATTATTATCGAGCAAATTCTCTGCAGTCGTCTGGTTAACCGAACTCCTGAAACGTTTCAGTTCGACAAAACCACAAAACCGAACTGTAAATAACACTAAGAGCATTCACCCTCCGCAAAAACACACGAAACTGCCCGTAGAGAAGAAGAAGAATACTTAGCAGCAGTTCGACAAATAAACTATACTTGATACTCGTTTGTAAACGTTTTTATATTTAAAAAAATAAATGTAAGTTTTTAAAACATGTAAAGGACTTAAACAGAGTTTTAGAGATTTAGTATTTCAGTTACCATTGTGTTTGTCACAATCATTGAGACAAGAATCCTATAACTATTGTGATTCCTATAATGTCATTACACATTACAATGGAAACTTTTATAATGTTTCAAAAAGTTTGTAATGATTCATTTATAATTCTTTTTGTCTTTTAATTTTCATCTCCACCGCTCGTGCTGGCTTTCTTCGTCACTGTTAGACTGCTGCTCTTTTTTTACTTAAGACAGGCAAGCTCTTGACCTTCATCTCGCCTGATGGTAAGTGACGTTAAGGCCGAAGGTGTAGGCGAGCTGTGCCTGTATTGTCACCAATTAAGGAACTGGCTATCTTACCTCTGATTGCTGGAACACAACAATGCTAAGCAATATTAGGCGTCAGATTTAGGTAATACGGTAGAACCAAACTACTAACCAAACCGAGCAAAAAACTTCTGCCCCCATGGGGAATCGACTAATACTCAATAAAAAAATACGAAAATGCGACTGACTGATGCCATGTTATTTCACTGATGTGAGGTGGAGTACTTAATTTAAATGCAATTACACAATACTTATTATAATCCCATTTCACTGCCACATTTGACGTGTCGTCGCCGGTACTTGCGCGTGGGCAGGTGGCGACCCACATTTGCCGAGTAAGCTATAATTAACACTGACATATCCACTGTCGTATGATCGATGGCAGCTTAATGCAAGCCGACGCGTCGTGGGATGCATCTGCGAAAACTTGTTGGAAAAGTGAAAATCGTCATTAGGTTTTACGTGGGAGGGGCGCGCGTTGATACTTATCATGGATGTTGGGTCTAGGAGAAGGATTTAAGTCTAGGACCTTTCAAAACTTTGTTCTTTGTAGAGGAGCTCGGTGGCGTAGTGGTTAATATCGAAAACAAAGCTACCTTCGCCATGTTTGTTTTCGATATATATGACAAAGCTTACTAGTACTAACCACTACGGACCGAGCTCCTCCGATATAAATGCATATGATGTTGTTATGGCAAACTTCCCAAACAGGTGTGCTATGTAAGCTTCTGTAGGACACTGTCATTTTATTTAATAGCTTTTAACTGCGATTTCGCTTGGAATTTAGAATGAAGTAATAAAATGCTTATATTCAGTGTGACCTTTAGCAATACTTTGGTGGAAGCTGCCTTGAATCACTAGGTTGTTACAGTTGCATCTCCTCTTTCTATAATTCACATTATAGAAAGAGATGTTTCTATCTTCATATACTATCGAACAAGCAGCTTTATGACCCACTTTGACATTATTCTATTGCACTTACGACATTTTTACGTAAGTTTCCAAGGAAACCTGATTACGGTGAATTTAACTTGAATTTGAATGCTACGGCAAAATGACATTAAGGTGGCCAGAAATATATTTTTTCGATTGTACATAAGTAGGTACAAAAACAGAAAATAAATAAATACAGTGTAACAAAGGGTTCCGTCAAAATCATAATGATCTTAAATCAATTAAGGGTTCATTTGTAAAAAGGTTTTTTTTGCGTATTTATTGTTGTAACGGCGTTGGTTATCGCTTTTATTCCCGTTCAATACAAATAAAAAAAAACTCGCTATCCCTGAGACCCCACAGTTAGTGCACGTTGGCATAATGACTCTAAAGCTATAACCGGGAATAAATGTCGTAAACTTACTTCCGTTGACTTGCTCTGATTTACGGTCGTGTATGACTTAAAATGGCGTCTATCGCTAATCAGTTGTCTTGTCTAGTCGGAACTAAAACAAATTGGTTGTATTGTAATTTTAATTTGAGTAAACGGTTTATGACGATAGCTTTGTGTTGAGACATTTTAGGAGTTCGTTATGACGTTTGTTTATTTTTTTATGATAGTTGCCAAATCAGCAGTGTCCACCTTAAGCGGCTACAGTTGAATAGAATATAAGTGATACTTGTAATAATTTTATCTGTTTTAGAAAGAAAGAAAAAGCATTTATTCTGTCACATCTTAACTTATTATCTAGTACACATAATACAATAAAAATTTGCCACAGAAATGGCTACTACTCAGTATAATTGTTGTGACAACGTAATGTCCTCACAACACTGATCTTCCGTAGAAGCCAAGACTAACTAGCTAATATTGTGACAGAAGTAAGTAAGTTTGTTGTGTTGTGTAAGTTTTTTCAAGGAGAGACTAGGTATACCTCTGTCCTGTCTCACTTGTTTCTGCCGAATGGTCAAATGATGAAGAGTGATGATTGTTCCATAACAAGGAAAATGCTGAGCATTGTTGTGGTTGGACCTGTAATAAGAAGAAGAGACAAAGAAGCAATGGATTAGATGGAAAAAGAAACGGATACTGAGCTGATGAGGGACAGAGGAGAATGGAAAAAGACAGGAAGAATAAGAACGTCCAAAATCTCTTTTAATAAATCGTCAATCATTTGGAACACGATAGGTGTAAATCGTTATTTCTCGCAGTTGAAATGTTAAGCTATAAATTATTTAAGCATCAAATTTCAAAGAATCTCAAGGTAAATCTCTTCATCATAGCAACCATGGCAAGGCATGGCATTCTAGTCCATTTTGTCATGTTGCGCGGGAGTTTACGAGGCCATAAAATTCACGGAGGAAATCCGTAAATAGATGCACACACAAATGCACGGTACAACTTTGATCTGAATTTTTTTATAGTAAAAGTTTTGACCGCAAAAAGCAAGCACACCCGGGCTTTTAGTACGAAGTGTAACCACAAAATTTTGTTGTCTGTGGCAGGCAGTTATTAGTTTTATATCTAGGACCATTTTAAGGAAAATTTTCTTTATTTATTTAATAGACCTCTAACTAACTCTCTAACGTCTGACCTCTAACATTGGTGAAAACTGCCGTTAATTCCAAGTAGCTTTTCACGTAAAAATCTACTAGACTGACCGAACCGAAGTCTGTTTTTTATGTAAACAGTCACCCATACTATTCCACTACACAATGGATCAAAACGATTATAATATTAATATTAATTTGAGTCCATAGATCTTTTGCACAGGTCACAGCAGGCCGCAGAGAAAGTGTCAGAATTATTGCTGTACTTACGACATTATACGCAGGACGTGAGTGATATGATAATATACGGTATAAAGCATGTTGAAGCGAGACGCAAGATATTGAGTAATGATGTGATCGGTTTAAAACATCTCTTTTAAATTATCATGATTGATTGTCACGACTCGTTGGGTACGTTTGAAGTGGACGCGTGATTTCATTTGTAGCTATAAACCAGCGGGGGGTGGGCCGCTGGCTGGGCTTCTAAAGAGTTTGGACGATACTCGGGACCACACGAAAAAGCTTCATGTATTTTCTTTTGCGCCTGCAAGGTCCTTCGCCTTGACTTTCATCGCAAGGTCAATAGTTCGTCAAACTACCATTAATGTCATTTTTTGGTGATTTTTCACTTTCTGTCTAACAGATTGAGGTGAAAATTAGGTACAAAGATATTGTAAGTTTTGTATAGTTACGATATAAGATATTGTAAGTTTTGTGTGTTACTTTGTCATTACATTTGTCTTTAGATCCGTAACTGAAAATTTAATTATAATTTATTACTATTTTATTTCAAGAGATGAAAATTTCCCATCTTTATGGTGAAGTGTTACTTAAGCATTGATCATCATCTCGAAAATAGTTACTTTCGCCGTGGTAACTTTGGAACGGTGACCATGATTATGTGTGGAAACAGAGAAATAAGCGATTTTAACAAGATTAGAGGTAAATTGTAACAGGATTAGATTTGACAATTGCTGAAATTATCAAACCTCAAAACATGACCTGACAATAATAGCAATGGAGGTATAACGTGAGCATAACGACGTTGTAACAATGCGAGTGCTCGAGCACGCCCTAAGAGAATGCTTGAGATAAAGGAATGCTTAATGAGGTTATTACGGATTTGGAGCTAGACTTTAACTACAACGAGCATTACAATCACCTTAATTATAATTAGATTTCGTTTGCCACTTTGAATGCAAATTCAGAATCATGTAGTGAAGTGGAGTGAATGTAAATTGTAAAGTTATTATTTATTTAATCATTTAGGTAAGAAGTAGTTACACTTATAACGCGTCAAAAACACTCGAATTAAAAAACAAATTATACAATTCTACTTGTTCGCCTCTACTTTTTTTTTTCCTGTTCACTACCGGGAGGCCTGTCAAGAGAAGATACAGGCAAGAAACTCGTCAAGGGTTCCATCCTCCCTTTACATAAAATTGTCTGACGTTGCACTCAAATTACAGGCAAGTCAAAATGGAATGAATTAGAAGATGTCATAAGGCACTATGACAAAATGAAATCATAATTCCATATCACGCGAAAACTATAACAAAATTGTACCTTGTTGTGTATGTTGTGTAATTGTTGTTGTTGTGTTTTTGTAAAATTGGTTTTGTGGTTATAGATAATCATTAGGAATAAACCATGCATGGGAGCTCGGTGGCGTAGCAATTCGCGATTCGCTATGGCGACTGTTTCATCCTACCAACCCGCATTGGGCCAGCGTGGCAGTATTACGGCCCACACTTCCTATGTGTTTCTCCATTAGGAAGATCTGTGCCCAGCAGTGGGACGTATATAGGCTGAGGACGAAACCGTGCATGTTACCCTGTTACCATTAACGTTTTAAGTAATATTAACAAAGACAAAAACAAATGTATAGACTCGCTTAACGTCTTTTTCACTAAAAATCTTAGGTGGAATATTTAACTCAATAACAATAAGGTCAATAACAATAAGGTCGATGACAATTTAGTAAAGCATAGAGTGTCGTTGAAGTAACATTTACAGGTTAATACACTTACAGTTACACCAGTGGTAAATTGTCACAGTCTTGTATTTACCTGTAACAAACAACAATACAAAACAGTTAGCTTTTAAATCGTGATTAGACGTGATTACACATTGTCACAGGTTGGCAACGTTCACTGTGATCTCAGGAGGAATTGCAAAGCAAGCAGATAAAATTCAAATATTTGCTACACACACTATGCGGCACCGGGGCTGCTCCTTTGTACGGCTAAGAGGGCCTTAAAGCCGCGCGGCACATCGCGGCCATTCGCGGCATTGTGTGTAGGAGCCATTTCAGTAGTCACTTGCCATAAGCCGTCTGCTTGTTTACCGACATGTCATTCTATTAATTAAACTTACAGTTAAAGCACATGACCTAATGATATTCTGCAAAATGAAGGCATCAATCAATTCTAATTAGCCGTAAAAATCCCATTCATAAAATCTACCCGCAACTAATCAAATTCATAATTTACGTTGACAATAATCATAAAGCTATTTCATTAAAATGCTCAACACTTTAGCAAACATCACTACATTTTCGTCTTTATTACACAAGCAATACCGTCGTAAGTGTTTCTTACGCGGTTTTACGTTGTAATACGCTGTATGAAATACCGTAATCGGCCATTAGACGTACGTCGGAAGCAATCCGTCAACCTTCGGTGCGTGGGCGTCGCCAGATATTTCTTTCATAATTTTAAAGCCGAATGTTAGTTCATGTGGCTCTTTGATCACTCAATGACATGAATTATTTATTATGTTTGGTTATTGTTAAAGGACATGGTTGCTACTGTTAAAAAAATTTAATGCATTTCATGTGCACATTAATAACGATAGTACAACCTATTTTTGTAGAAAAATAAGTATGAATCGGGTGTGAGTGGAGATACGGGATGAGGCAGACCTAGGCGAACGTTTTTCGATAGAATTAAAGATGTTCTTGAAAAGGACCCGGTCAAAAGTACCCAAAATCGCCGAGCATGTATGAGGACTGTAATGAGAGATGAAGCGAAAGAAATATGCAGGGATCGTAGCAAGTGGAGGGATGTAATTTTGTTGACGATGACGACGGATAAATAAATATAATAGACAAAAACATATAAATGTTAGAAAATATACAATACATATATTAACATCCAAGACTGGAGAACAAACGCCTGTATTCATTACACAAACATTTGCCCCCACCGGGGATCGAACCTAGAACCTCTCGAGATGGCGACGCCTTGAGACCGGCGTACAGACCACTCGACCATGAAGGTCGTCAAATGGTAAGAAATGGCGAAAATGGGTACACGGGTCGCGCGAATAGTAGCTGTTTATGTACTAAGTATAATTTCATGCGATCAAAAAAAGGTGCAAATTGCGTTAATAAAAAGTTGCTGAGCTGTTCGTTTGCGTAGCACCGAACAGTTATATGGTAAGGTCACTCAAAGGGCAATGGAGAGGGCTATGCTTGGTGTTTCTCTGCTTGATCGAATCAGAAATGAGGAGATTCGCATTAGAACCAAGGTCTCCGACATAGCCCACAGAATTGCGGACCTTAAGTGGCGGTGGGCAGGGCACATTGCTCGTAGAACTGACGGCCGTTGGGGTGGAAAGGTTCTCGAGTGGCGACCACGTACTGTGAGGCGCAACGTAGGGAGGCCCTCAACAAGGTGGACTGACGATTTGACGAAGGTCGCAGGAAGTCGCTGGATGCAGGCGGCTCATTGCAGGACCGCGAGTTGTGGCGATCATTGGGGAGGCTTATGTCCAGCAGTGGACGACAATAGGCTGATAGATGAGATAGATAGTTGAAAGGATTCATAGACTATATATATAGTCTATGAATCCTTTCAACTTTCAAGTACTTTAGTAATAGTATCATGCTAGTGTACAAATGTACTTATATGCAGCCATAATGATATAACCCTAAGTACCCCGCATCACTCATATTGTTGGTTAGTCGCTCGCAATCACACAACATTGCCATGAATTTTTAACATTCCATTTGTATCTCAGTACATTTCACATCGTTCCGGGTCGTTTTGTCGCCGGGTCCCAACGACCGCGCGAATAAATTATTTAACCCTTGCATGAAACAGCGGTACGAATGAAATGAGACGTCATTTATGAGTTATGACAGGTGAAGTGAGGACTCACCCTTATTTTCATTAATGGCTATTCATTTATCACTGATAATGATAAATATTTTGACATTTCTCGGATGTTGTCTTTTTTGAATAAATAATGCGTTATTATTGTCCTCAGCCTATATACGTCCCACTGCTGAGCACAGGCTTGCCTTATGGAGGAACACATGAGGAGTATGGGCCGTAACACCACCACGCTGGCTCAATGCGGGTTGGTGGGTAGAAACAGTCGCAAAGCGACCGGAACCAACGGTGTAACGTGGCTTCCAAAGCACGGAGGAGCTCGAGATCACAAAGTTTTGGAAACCCATCCACGGCTTGACCATTGCGAAGGCGGCTTTGTTTTCAATCGAAAGCCAAAGCGTACTACTACACCACCGAGCTTCTAACGTAATTATTGATTAAAATGAATTATTAGTGTCCATTATATCGCTTATATCTGTAATAAGCAAACGTAGCGATGAAGCATCACAAACTAAACCTTCACTAGGTACTTGACAAAGACCTTCTCCAAACATTTCAATAATGACTGTGCTGCAAGCAAAAAGAGTATACCGGCTCCGCTAGCATGACCAACGAAAGACGATATAAATTAATAAATAAAAATAAAACGTATATACAATGTGAACTCTCAGAAATATCTTAGATTACTATTATTATCATTTTTTTTCTTTACATATTTTGGCAGATCATAACGATGAATTGTATCATATTATTTTAATGTTTCTGCTAGCGGATATACCAGATTACCGGTATATCGTATGAATCAAGCAAATACTTATAGACCTCCGTGTCCCACTGGCCACTAATCCATCACCGAGTAAGTATTCTTAATACCTCCAAGCTCAGAATATACTTATCTATAGTTAAATATGTTGATAGGTATGAATGTCAGAAGTTATTACCTATTTACAGATAATAATAATAATAATAATATCCTCAGACATTCACACCTATCAACCAGCCCCATTTTAAGCAACTAATGCTGCTTGTGTTACGGACACGGATAAATATATTTAATAGATAAATACATATAAATAACCTGAATATATAGAACTATATATAAACATCCAAGACTGGAGAACAAATGCTTGAAAATTCATTACCCGAACATTTGCCCCCACTGGGGATCGAACCCAGAACCTCTCGAGATGGCGACGCCTTGAGACCGGCATACATACCACTCGACCACGGAGGTCGTCAAAGATATTTATAGCTAACGCTTATATCGCTTATAATCTTGACAAATACTCAACTCACATACGTCTCCTTTGCCCAGTATTAATGGCTTCAAAAGAGCCACCTCATTTTTGTCATTACCGGCGAACGCAGCCGAATGCCGAAAAACACATTCGGGGTCGTAATGCCCACAGTAATCGGCGCAGCGAGCTGCGAATTCAAAGGGCGGTGGCAGGGTTGGCAACTTGGCAGGTGCGTTTGAGTATAAGACTCACACCCAGTTGCAGAAACGAACTTTAAAATTTAATGTCAGCATTATCTCTAATGCTCCTTCTTCTTCTTCAATTACCTAATTATAATTAAAATTATTTATTGAAGTGTCAAAAGAACACCTTAGCGTAGTTTTACGTTGCACAAAACGACATTAGCACCCTGTCAATGCTAAAGAGACATTAGCTAGAACTGTTTTGTGTGACAACCTTAAATTTAATGAACTTTAAAGTTTTAATGTCTCATTAACAAATGTCGTCCTTAAAAAATCTTTGTGCAACTGAGTGTCAGAGACACTTCTATTCTTTAATTGAGTCTGAAATATTTGTACAGTAGTTGAAGAATAGTTGGCGTATTCGGATTTCAATGTTGTTTATAACTAGCTGTTTCCCGCGACTTCGTCCACGGTTACTATGGTTTTTTAACTATCCCACGGAAACCCTTTAATTTCCCGGCATAAAAAGTATCTAATATGTTAACCAGGGATATAAGGTATCACCATGAAAAATTTCATTGAAATCGGTCCAGCCATTTCGGAGATAAGCCCGTACAAACAGTCAAAGACACAGATAAACAAAAAATATACAGAAAAAATATATAAAAATTATCATATATATATAAATATACATATACAGAATTAAACAATAAAATAGAATGTGTGCATAAACAACTAAGTGATTGGTTTTGTGCCAACGGACTTATTTTAAATAACAGCAAGTCTAATGAAATATTATTTACAAATAATAATAATAATTATATAAATAAATTATAATTAATTATTAATAATTATATCAATAGGCAAAGACTGAAAATGTGCACGACGTTAAAATTTTTGAAAATCCTTTTCCCTTTTTAGTTCATTAGTAAAAGTAAATGTTTGGACAGTAAGTAGCCAAGTAACAATTGTTTAGTAAGCACAATGTAATTCTTGGGGGATCACAGGTACGCTGCCAGCCTGTAGCATGAAATATGATTCAATTACTCACTAATCACTCTCTAGTCTGTGGGTGTAGTCTTTACTCAGTAGTCTCTTTTTGTGTCCCGTGTTGGTCCGGTACACAAAAAGAATGTACCAACTGCTTTTCTTGCCTAGCATGTCGTAAAAGGCGACTAAGGACGTATTGGGTACTGGGACTGTGATTGTGGGGGCGATGAGCTAGCCACTTGTTACTACTCTTTCAAGATTTTTAATCAGACCAAACCCAATTTTCGTATGGCTAAATGTGGTCTAAAGGAACACAGTACTCCTTGGACTCTATCTACCCCTCCGGGGATTATAGGAGTGATTTTATGTATGTATGTATGTGTGTATGTACTTAGTAATCTCTCTACCGGAAGACAGGCAATGAAAGCGTTGCTGTTTTTGGCAGGTAAAGGTAAAATACCGCGCCACTTTTCGGTAATAAATATAAATCTACAGAACTACTAAATATAAATCATAATGTACACTTAATTATTTTTACTTTCCACACAAATAAATGTCTTTTTTCCCGTCCATGTAAATCACCGTCGTGAACTTACCTTCATCTCAATTAGCCTTTGATCTTTAAAACAGGCAATAAGTATTCCACAGTGCAGTTCGCTTCATAATTAAGGACAGATAGGCTTGTATGTTCATTAATCACCTGAGCGCTGTACCCAGAGGCTGGGGGTACGAGTGACCCCTCGCGGTATGAGGTGGGCGGGGACTAGCGATAGTCACGGGAAGGGTAAAGTATAGGGTACCTTACTGGATTTAATAGACCCTATATATAAAAGGTGAGATTGAAGGGCCCTTTGTAAAAACTAAATTAAATGTAACTGAAATAAATAATAAAATAATAAGAGAATAAAAAAGACTCAAAAAAATAAAAATAAAATATAATTTGATGATTTGTTACTGGTATTTAATATTTATAATATTTAAAAAAAATTAATAGATAAAAAAATATCGTTTGTGGCTATTAATTAGTCTAGTCAAGTAAATGCTGTAAAATTTTGTAATGAAATTTTCAGCAGAATCTGTTATAGTCAAGTGAGAAAATGTTACTGCTGCAAGTTATGTTGTATTTTTAAGCAATTAAATTGAAAGCAAAAAATATGAAAGAGTTTCTTGCAGAGTTTGGATTAAAATTAAGAAACATATCAGCCACTTCAGACAACCCCAACATAGGTATGATTTAGGTAAACGTGTTTGTTAATGTAAGCAAAGTCCTCAGCCTATGTACGTCCCACTGTTGGACACAGGGCTTCCTCGTGGAGTAATACATTTTTTACAAATTTAGGTAAGACGGTGGTAGCTAGCCAGGCGGGCTTAGAAGCCCTACCAACAAGCAAACCGAGCAGAAAAACCCCTACTCCCGTGGGGAATCGAACCCCGGACTTCCTGATCTACACCCGGTGGTGTCAACCACTAGACCAGACAGGCGGTTAAAACATGAGGAATACGGGCCGTAGCACCACCACGCTGGCCTAATCCGGGTGGGTAGAAACGATTGCAAAAGCAACAGGGACCAATCGCTTAACGTGCCTTAGCACGGAGATGTTCGAGATCACAATGTTTGGTCAACATCACTTACATTTTAAACTTAGAATGTCATGTTCAAGAATCGAAATGGATTAGGGAGACGATGGACATCAAACTAATATTGGGTCCTTACCTATGAAATTGGTGTTTTTATTCTGTCTTAGCAATTTGTCCGTAACTATTAAGTTTCAGAACATTCTTATAAAATAATTGCCTCTTCTAAAAATAGATCATATAGTTGAGCTCGTATTATTTAATTTGATAATTTTTTGTAAGTTTAATTGTGTTAAATTGGACACGGAGACAACTCTTTTTAAGTGCCTCCCGAATACATCATTTTATTTGCATAAAATAAAAACGATGAATAATTTTTATCAAGCGTGTTCACACCCATATTGCTAAAGTTTGTCTAATGATACATGCCAAATATTATTATCTCTGGATTTGTCGTTGTGAAGAAAACCGATAAAATGTTAGTATGTAAAATGCAGACATCCCCAAATTCTCCATACAAAACACCAATTTCAAAGGTAAGGACCTAATAGATAGTAACTGAGCGTCAAATTTCTACTATCGCGTATCAAATATGCAAATCAACCATTCCCAGCTCGGGTCGAACCAAATCTAATTTACGGGCACGCTGCGAATTACACCGACTGTACCGTATTATAATTAATTATTTAATTACAAATTATTTACCCCCATCGGGATGTTTTGGAGGAAGGGGCGCGGAAAGAGTGTTATTTTGCAATTCACTGTTTATATTTTTAAATTAAATTTGTTTGGAATTACGTTTGTTGGGAATTTTTATGGGATTAGTTGGGTATTTCGGGTTTTGACGCCTCGAGGGAGTTTGCCTTAAGGATGGGGAAGCGTAGGGATGAGGCTGCTGTTGTAATAATAAATTCAGATGAAATAAGTGGTCATTCTTTCTGGTTCACGATTACTGTACCGTTGAAGTAAGCAATGGACATGTAGAGATTTTTATTGAAAAAGTCTACAGTTATCATGAGGAGGAGGCGTAGCGGTTAATACGCTTTGGCTTTCGATATCAAAACCAAGCTACCTTCGCCATGGTCAGGCCATGGATGGGTGACCAAACTTTGTGAACTTGAACTCCTCCGTGCTTCGAAAGGCACGTTAAGCCGTTGGTCCCGGTTGCTATTGTAACCGTTTCTACCCACTAACCCGTAGTGGTGTTACGGCCCATTCTCCTCATGCCGTCCTGTCCTCCTCCACGAGGAAGGGGACGTCCAGCAGTGCGTATATAGGTTTAGGACGACAACATAGTTCATAGTTACCATACAATACTAATACAAAATTTCAAAATAACCTTGTCGTTTTGTCTAGTTTTTTTGTTTTTTTTATATTTATTTTCTCTACATTTAAAGTTTGACAAATGTTTTAGTACTTGTATACTATGATAAGGATTGTACCTACTAAAATGTTTGATTTCATTTTTTTTTTTACTATTGGATATTTATAGATGAACATAGTCTAGAGCCTAGATTCAACGCCATTCCTAGCAAATAAAGGGCAAACATACATACATACACGACTATTATTCCCTAAGGGTTAGTCAGAGATAAGGCAAAAGCACCGCAAAAGCAGTCCATTGCCACAGTCCACGCTTCACCAAGTAGTGACTGCAATCAGCGTGACAGGTGGTGAGCCCGTCGCCGCTATAAGCTTTTGGAAATCGTGCAGTTATAAGTCCATTAGTCGCCTTTTACGACACCCAAGGGAAGTGATGGGTTGGTAGTATTATTTTAATAAAGGGCATATTGATATAAATATTGCATTAGCTAACAAAGACATGAAAACTCAACAAAACCAGAAACTGCTCAAAGCTATCAATTCAATAATATTGTATATAATAGGTCCTTACCTATGAAATTGGTGTTTTGTATGGAGATTTTGGGGATGTCTGCATTTTCCATACTAACATTTTTTCAGTTCTCTTCACAACGACAAATCCAAAGATAATAATATTTGGCGTGTATCATAAGACAACCTTAAGCGATATGTGTGATATCAAACTTCATAAAATTTATTTATCTTTTTTAAGTGAATGCAAATCAAATGATGTATTTGGGAGGCACTTAAAAAGAGTTGTCTCCGTGTCCAATTTTAACACAATTAAACTTACAACAATCTATCAAAATAAATCAAAAGAGCTCAAAAATATGGTCTTTTTTAAGAGGAGGTAATTATTTTTTAAGAATACTCTGAAACTTGATAGATACAGACAAAATACTAAGAGAGAAAAAAAACACCAATTTCATAGGTAAGGACCCAATATGAAAGTCAAAGCAGTTCTTAAAATGTTTCTCGGCGCCATAAACCCGATGAATGCAGCATGGGTCATTACGACCCCTGCTCTGGGGTTCACCGAGTCGGGTCTTTCCGTACCCATTTAACAATCACCGTCTCGAACGCTCACAATACAACTGGGAAAATCTTATTTTTCCTTTCCGACGAGTGGATGTAATGGCTTAGAAATGTTTAAATTTCAAGATTGTAAAGAGAATTTTCAGAATTATTATTGTTAAGGACAATTTGGTAGCAATTTACAATTTGCGGTGTATTTGATGTTAAACAATTTGTCTGGATGCAAGTTATTTCTCTGTGCTAGGGGCATCTTTTCACAATATGAAAAACCTATAGAAAAAATGGCATTTAACTCTGAGATAGAAATTTTAATATGAAACTATTAATTCTACACACACAAAATAACTGACTTTTCATATTCATCGAGCACACTTCTAAGAACACGAACCACAGTTGAATACTTAATGAAATTAATCTGGACACAAATATTAACTAATTAATGAAACATGACTTTTTTTTCAATCACAAATTGCTAGGAAAAAACTTAACCCTTTGGCGAACACCGGTGCTCCCAAACAACAGATGTTTCTATTGTGTCTTGTTTTGTGTCCGTTCACTAGTTAATTAGGTATGCTAAGTTTTATTAATATTATTTTAATTATATTCAAAGTACAGGCAGACGCTTTCAAACTGAAATAAAAATTTTAAACTGAACTCGGAAATTCAATGGCTCCATACTAAAAAGGCACGAAATTGTCGATTTCCACGCAAAATAAATCGGTTCCCATATCGAGCGGCGACTCGATTCCGATTCGATTCGAATGTGAAAATCGATTGATCAAAGTCACGGCCGTATCAGCGGGAATTATTCACGTGGACAGCCATCTTGATAAAATGGAAGATTCAATGCGCGAGCGCAGGCCGCGTTTATGAGAAATCATTTTTAGTAATGCGAATGTTCGAGCGATTTTTCTTAGCCGTTTCTCAAGATTATCGAGTAGTAGGGTAATAAAGCATCCGAGACAGGTTCGATTCTTGTTTAAGCAGTCATTATGTTTACTATGAAAGCTGCAGTAAAAGACTATTCACGATTCGACTTATCAGAAGAATCATTTTACATGTAATTTGATATAAAGGTTGTCTTAAGGAGTCGTGTCTTTGAGTAATAAGACTAATGAGTAAATGCCTGTTTCTATAGCTATTAATAAATAGCTTGAGTATTGTTTGCAAAAATAGTAAGTACTCAACCCACCAACCGGGTGGAAACCTGAAAATTAAAAAATCATCTCTTGGCTTTCCTAGTAAAACCACATGGTTTCTTCTCTCTGTCTCTCTCTTTCTCAGGAAAACCAAGAGTATACGCCGTACTTAGAATTATGGGTAATGCCGTCTCTAATAGCAAACAGAATCGACTGCTTTAAAGCATGGCGGAATTCGAGATTTGAAAAGTTGCATTTAAATCATAATAATTTGCTTTATTAGCATTGTCATCCCCCACCTCTCGTGTCCCCAACACAATTCGAATACACACTAAGCGGCCTTTCCCCCGCAGACTACCGTCGATAATAATGTGAATTCGAATATATTCATTGATAACGCGTGTGCCCGTCGGTTCCCGTTTCGGCCACTCAATTAATCGCAATGATTGGACTAGTGGCACTTGACTCGTTCAAAAGTTTCTTCGCCAAAAACATGGTACAGTATGAATGTCACAGAAAAGAAGCTCAAAATTTTACATACATACATATAATCACGACTATTATCCCCTAAGGGTTAGTCAGACACTAAGCAAAAGGATCGCAAAAGAACTCCATTGCCATAGTCCGCGCTTCACTAAGCAGTGCCTGCACTCAGCGTGACAGGTTTTGAACCCGTCGCCGCTATAAGCTATTGGATGTTGTGCAGTTCTAAGTCCATTAGTCGCCTTTCACGACATCCAAGGGAAGAGATGGGTTGGTAGTATTCTTTTAATGAGCCGCTACCACACGGCTCAACATTTTCTTGTTGCAAAATTATAATAAATACCATGCATAAACCTTTACCAATTTCCTATTTCATAATTTATTTACTTTGTGGTAAAACCAACTCTCCGATAAACTAGAAATCCACCCCATAGACGTAACCGTCACGCACACATTACTCCCCGAGGGTATACTTGTACCATGCGCTATGGTGAAACATTTTTGCTGCGCCCGGCGTCGGCGCCGCGGGCGGCAAATTAGGTACACTCGTGCCTCCGAATTGCTGATAGAGGATACCTTGTTGAAAGGTACAAGTGTATAATGGGATTAATAAGGGTGAAGGTACTAGTACTATGAAAAAACTTAGTTTTAATACGAACTTTGATCTTGTTCCGTTCGTTTGAATCTTGCATTATTTTGTTCTAGCACCCCGCATCAGGTATTATCGTCCTCAGTCTACATACGTCCCAATGCTGGGGCACCTACCTCATGGAGAAACACATGAGGAGTATGGGCCATACCACCACGCTCGTCCAATGCGGGTTGGTGGGTCGAAACGTTTGTAATAGCGACCAGGACTACCGCCTTAACGTGCCTTCTGAAGCACGGAGGAGTTCGAGATTACAAAGTTTTGGTCTCTCAAGGTCTGATCAAGGAGAAAGTAGCTTTGTTTTCGATATAGAAAGCTATAGAAGAGCTAAGATTGAAAGCCAAGGGCTTAGCTGTCATATTTAAAAAACCATACAGAATACTTTTCTTGTCCCGTGTTGGTCTGGGACACAAAAAGAATGTACCAACTGCTTTTCTTGCCTAGCATGTCGTAAAAGGCGTCTAAGGGCGAATTGGGTACTGGGTCTGTGATTATGTAGGCGATGAGCTAGCCACTTGTTACTACTCTTTCACGATTTTTCATCTGACCAAACCCAATTTTTGTTTGGCTAAATGTGGTCTTAAGGAACACAGTGCTCCTTGGACTCTGCCTACCCCTTTGGGGATTATAGGCGTGATTTTATTTATTTTATTAACTTCTCACATACAATTATCATTACAGGAATATACCTAATACGATAAGTAGCAAACTAAAAAATAACAATAAAAAACAATCTATTTGTAACAAATAACGTGCAATGTAATTTTCGTGAATTCACTCATACTACACGAAAATAAATCTAATAATTCTGCGACCGAGTCAAGCGTGTGCAGAGCATTGAACTACTATTACTAGTAAGTCAATGGTGCAGAGAACGCGTTCGCGGTGCCTCCTTCAGGTTGGTCCGGCCGCACATGCACAATTATAATGAATGCACTTAAGACAAGTGACTGTATTGTACTAGTGTCTTCTTTTACGGAAATATGATATTGCCCTTTAAAAAGAGGGGGCGAAAAATCAAGCATTTTATATGATTACTGATTAGGTGACTTGGCGGTTACTGGTTCGGTTACACTGGAGTACGCATTTTCGAGAAGTCTGAAAATGCAGTTTTGTTTGAGCCATTTTAAATATTGGGGATCTTACCTATGAAATTGGTGTTTTTTTTCTCTCTTATTATTTTGTCTGTAACTATTAAGATTCAGAGTATTCCTAAAAAATAATTACCGCGTCTAAAAATAGACTATATTTTTGAGCTCTTTTGATTTGTATTGATAATTTATTGTAAGTTTAATTGTGTTAAAATTGGACACGGAGACAACTCTTTTTAAGTGCCTCCCGAATACATCATTTTATTTGCATTCACTTAAAAACGATAAATAATTTTTATGAAATGTGATATTACACATATTACTTAAGCTTGTCTAATGATAGATGCCAAATGTATTATCTTTGTATTTGTCGTTGTGAAGAAAACTGAAAAAATTTTAGTATCGAAAATGCAGAATTCCCCAAAATCTCCATACAAAACACCAATTTAATAGGTAAGGACCTAATATTTAAGTTAGTTTCCTTCCAAGGAAACACTGTACATCGCTGCATCACGTGCAAAAATATGTTTACGAATTTGACAGATGGTGGTCTTTATTCCCTTCTAATACGAGTAAGAGTCACTAACTGTCAAAAGTGTATAATTTTTTTGCATGATTGTACAATTAACAAAATTTTTTCCAACCCCCACTAGGGTCATTTTCCCGCGGCATTAAATTCAAATAAAATAAAATAAAATAAAGTTCGACTGCTTCCTTGGTAACCTACCTGTTATTTTCAGGCACTGGCTGAGTTTCTTCAAATTGACAACGTGATATTGACACATTTCATAATTTTAAGCAATTCTTTAACATAAAAAGGTTTTAATTGTAAGCAATGTAATTTTTTTTATCTTTAAAATGCGATCTCTTATAAATGCGAGAGCTAACTCGAAATTCAAAAACATGAATTTCTATTGCATTGAAAATAAAGATCAAAATCTGCAAAAGTATTTACACCTGTGTAGTTTGGATCTTTAGTAAACTGTAAACTTTACATTGACGCAACTTCGTTAATAATTAAAACGTTCTTAGTGCATTAGACAGTTGTAATCGATTTATTGTCAGAATGGGTCAAAAACCAAGTTGATAGTACAATCTTTAATGTCAAAAACCGACGCAAAGTACTTCGCCTTTTATAATAATTGAAGCTATTGCTGGTATTGCAAGTGAATGCCATCGCTTTAAAACTTTTTTATACCGCTATAAAATGGTTTATGACCCCTTTATTAATGACGATTCGCGGTTGGGTCGCCAAAACGACGCTGTGGCTCGATGAATCGACATTTGAATGCTAAAGTGATTTAGTTTATTGAAATGTACTGTGTTTTATAAAGGTCGAGTGTTTAATAATATTTTTCTGGCTGCACCAGCTACACTGTGTGGTCGACGTGTCTTCCTTTTCTAATACAAAGAGTATTTATTAATTTCTTTTAATCACAAACAGATAGATATCAATACACACTTACATACTCTTTATTGCATTTGAAAAAATATTCAAAACATATAATTTGTAATATTGTTTGCAATGGCGGACTTATCCCTAAAAGAGATGTCTTCCAGTCAACCCATGAATGATCATCAAAGTATTGTATTGGCTACATACCATTATACTACTTCAAAGTAACAACTCTACGCGGACAAAGTCGCGGGCGCGGAAAGCTAGTCTTATCATATTTCAAGCTTTCAAACCATCGCGCCTTGTTTTTTTGTTAGTACTATCGAAAAAAAATTGTCTGATCCTACAAAATGTTTTTTTGCTGTAGCATTTAAAATCCAGTTAAAGTTAAATAAAACACGTTTCCTTGAAAACGCACGTAAAATGTCGTAAGTGCAATAGATAGTTGTAATCAAAATATTGTCAAAGTGGGTCATAAATCTCCTTGTTCGATAGTACATACCTATAAGTAACCTTTGAACATAACTTTCACTGCTTCGGAACATCCGAGGCAAAGCTCATAAACAGAAGCTTTGACTGAAATCGTTCTTTATAATGAGGTTTAACACAATTCTGTTTTTTATGCATAAAATCAAGCAGACTCGCAATAATTCGTCTTAGTACTGCCATTTGCGTTACCTGCGAGGCTCAGAGGGCACTGATACCCATCTGATTGCGCGGAACTCCCGCCAAAAGCCGCCATCTTGGAAGTATAAAATATAATGAGCATTTTCTATTCAGCAAACAACGCCACATGGCAGATTTTATTTCTAAAAAAGTTTTTGTCGGTGAGATTGTACTTTAGAGTAGTATATATCATAGATAATTTTAGGTTTAGATCTCGAACACGAGACTAGAATGTCTATAACTTCTTGACGTAACATAAAGAGCTTTCGCGTGGCGCACGTGACAGGGATTTTTTATATAATTAGATTGCTGTCAAATCGGAGGCATATGAAAGATATTCAGAGTAATTCAAAGCTTTGGCACCTTCGCTATAAGCTTTCTCTTTTTATATAGAACTACGAGTTTTATAATAACATTAATACAACATTATTTTACAAGCTTATAATGAACTGTCGTGACATTAGTAGGTCTATCTTCATACGCGCGATGCTCACAGAACTAAGAACAGAACAGAAATTGATATTTATTTTTGTATGAAAGTAAAATGTGTCCAATTATCAAAAGTCGTAGAACAAATCTTATTATTTTATGATATTAGCTGACTAGTTGCGAGGTTATTATTACATTAAAAATAACACTGTGTATAATGTGTAAGAAGTATTAAGGATGGCGTAGGTACTTTGTACTTATTTAAGAAAACCAATCAGACTCATCCAAAGTCTAATGTTAAAATTGCTTTGCTTTTAAAACTAAAAGTAAGACTCGAAACTAAAGCTTTGAACACATACATATTAACAATAACTCCAGCGCTCAACACCCCAAACAATATATGTGCATTTTAAAGTACAACAAAATCACCTTCGCCTTTCGAGTGTGACTAATAAGCGAAGTGATAAATAAAAGGCGCGAAATGAGCTTATTAATCGGCGCGCAGACGCAGCTCGTAACTCGACCTGTCATATTTAAATGGCGCTGTTGTCGCGCTCGGCTTTTGTATCTTGTTAATTGACAAATGGGCCGAGACCTGTCAAGTTGACGAGTTTATAACATTAGTTTTGAGTTTTTGTCTCACTAAGTATTCTTTTTATAAGTTGACGTGAGACTACCAATAACTATGGTACATTTTTATTTCCCATTTGTTGTAAGTAATTGAGTACATCTCATCGCGACTGTCATCGGTGTGTCTACGCAGGATTCTTGATTACTTCGGTCACATTGCAAGGAAAGCCAGTGAGAACCTTGAGAAGCTTATTGTGACCGGAAAAGTTGATGTGAAAAGGCTTCATGGACGCAGCCCAGTCCGTTGGTCCGACCAAATCCGCACCACACTTGATACTACAGTGCACGAAGCCCTCCGTGCCGCTGGAAACAAATGCCACTGGAAAACATCGTACGGAGGATGCAGAATCAGTGAGTCAATCTGACGCAAGCAAGGATGAATACTTCAACTATAATACAACTATTAGGTCCTTACCTATGAAATTGGTGTTTTGTATGGAGATTTTGGGGAATTCTGCATTTTCCATACTAAAATTTTTTTTTTAGGTTTCTTCACAACGACAAATCTAAAGATAATAATATTTGGCATCTATCATTAGTCAAGCTTTAGTAATATGTGTAATATCACAATTCATAAAAATTATTAATCGTTTTTAAGTGAATGCAAATAAAATGATGTATTCGGGAGGCACTTAAAAAGAGTTGTCTCCGTGTCCAATTTTAACACAATTAAACTTACAACAAATTATCAAAACAAATCAAAAGAGCTCAAAAATATAGTCTATTTTTAGACAAGGTAATTATTTTTTAGGAATACTCTGAATCTTAATAGTTACAGACAAAATACTAAAAGAGAGAAAAAACACCAATTTCATAGGTAAGGACCCAATATTATACTTCTCATACAATACTTAATTTTTCATATTAGAATTCAATAATAAAACATTCTTCATTGATATTCGCAATGCTATAATTATATTATTTATTACACGGCCATATTGTATACCTATATACGTAGCAATTACTTACTTGACTGCATCCAAATTAAAGGTCCTACAAAAATGACGTGTCAAAAGAAGTATTGAACAATTGATAAATTTTGAGGATGTGACACAGCAGATAATTTGGCGGA
Organism: Parapoynx stratiotata; assembly: GCA_910589355.1. NCBI lineage: Eukaryota > Metazoa > Arthropoda > Insecta > Lepidoptera > Crambidae > Parapoynx > Parapoynx stratiotata. The sequence continues at coordinate 15,010,348 of OU342472.1, forward strand.
GCGATGATTCTTGCCATGGATGAACGGTCTAGCGGCTGTGGAGAGGCCACAATGACAGCGGGTGGGCGAGTGAACTTAGCGAGCAGTGTTTCATCACACCTCTTATGTATTTACTTTTCGACGACCTCCGTGGTCGAGTGGTCTGTACGCCGGTCTCAAGGCGTCGCCATCTCGAGAGGACCTGGATCCCCAGTGGGGGAAAGTGTTTGGGTGATGAATTTTCGGACACTTGTTCTCCAGTCTTGGATGTTCATTATATATGTATTATATTAAGTATATTCTGAATAATTATATGTTTTTATCTATTAAATATATTTGTCCGTCATCTAGTATCCGTAAAAACAAGCAGCATTTAGATGCTTAAAATGGGACTAGTTGATAGGTGTGAATGTCTGGGGATATTTATTTTATTTATATTTATTATTATTTACTTTTCAAGGCGAAAAATTACTCGCTTATCAATTACTGACAATTCTGGTATTATAGTTTTTAACCGTTGGGCCACAGAAGTTTTCAAGACACACTGTCCACGCACTTTTAATTGAAGAGACCATTTAGGATCGCTAACATAGAACCAGGTCCCAAATAAGGGCGACCGTGACAGGACCATGAAACTGTAACCTTTTCCCAAACAAACACTGCGAACTCCTGAACGCTTTATTAATTACGTATTTTAATGATCCATGTTGATCGATTGAAATAGTTGAATTGAATTATTGACTCACATTGTGCCTGGTGCAGGGCAACAGGCTCGCCACATGCCACACTTTACATGGGGACTTAACATATCTGGCGAAATGTGGGCGGTAACACCTCTGCCTACCCCTTCGGGAAGAAAGGCTTGATGATATTGTATGTATGTATTATTATCGCAACAGTCAGTTATAGATTATCTAAATTATCGTTGAGAAGCTCGTTTCGATTTTTATCAAAGCCAGCTTACCGTTGGTTTGTTTCACCTACCTACACCCGGTCGTGTCAACCACTAGACCAGAGAGGCGGTTTAAGCTTTCCATACTCTTCAAGAAGTTAAAGCTAATTTCTTTAATGTCTTTGTTATAACTGCCCCGTACTTGAATCTGGTTGAAACCTTTTGTTTAACAAACAACACTATTATTGACTTAATTAATATTTTTAAAACAGACTCATGCTTTCCATATTAAATTCCAGCTTCTTCCCGGTGTGAATTAAAAAAAAAGATGCCAGTCAGTTTTTCGCTAGTAAAATGCATAGCTTGAAGACCAATTTAAAAAATCCACAGCCGTGTGCCGTGGGCGGCGTCGGCGCATGACGGATGGCCACGAACGCGGCTGATGGTTGGCAGAGGAAGGTCACAGGCGGTAATTGGATATATTTTATGTATAATATATGGACGTGAGGACTGCTTTTGAAAATATGAGATTGTGAAAACAGTTGTTAATAATTGTTATTTTATAGACTTGCTTTATATGCAAAGTAAAAAGATCGTCTAGACACATATCCCAGGTCTAAGAGTTTCCCGGGTATATCCGGGAAGTTTTACATTGGCGCACCCCAATTTAACGACTCAACGCCCTGGGATGGCTCGGAGAATGATTTCGGCAGAACCTGAGTCCCTGCCATGAATGGAGTCGAATCGGTATTTCCTGTGCCGCTGTGGTCTGGCGATGGACGAGTCCCAACCAACAGTAGCGGAATTCCCTATCAATAAAGGTCACAAAACACATTAATAGAAAAGAAAAGAAAAGAAAAAAGAAGAGAGAAAAAAAATAAGGAAAAGAAAAGAGAAAAGAAAGAAGAGAAAAGAAAGAAGAAAAAAGAAAAGAAAAAAAGGAAAGGAAAAGAGAAAAGAATAGGATAAATTTGTAAATTTGTAATTAATTCCCTTTTTTGCTCACTCTCGTTAAATTTTCGGCAGGATCAAGGGTACTGATATACACAATGCCGTCAGTTGATTGTGCGCTCAACAATTAAGCCGAAGGCATTAAAATCGAATGTTTGCAGTGTCGATAACAAAAAGTCTCATTTGGGCCAAACCAATAGGGGAATTAATTGCTCGAGGACAAAATATGTTACTTTCAAACTGATACATAAAATTAGCAAGATCTGTAAATAATAAATTTATTTATTTATTTGGTACACAAAACAGAATTACAACATATTCAATTTGACAAAAAAATAGGTAAAATAAACTTAATAATTATTTTGCAGCTCAGGTAATTATTTTGATGCCCAAATAATTATTTTGCTGCTTAAATCATAATATTTCTGACCAAATATTTGTTTGCGGCCCAAATTATTGGCTTACCTTTTTGTTGCTGACCTCATAATTAAATGGCTGCTCAATTAATTACTTTCCATTACAGAAATTAGAAATAGGCAAATCATTTTGCTAAACAAATCTTATACCCTTCTTTCACTTTCACTATCATGAAAAATGAGCACAATGAAACTTTTTTTAAGAACAAAAGAAAAAAAAAATTAAACCAATTACCTGTTGATCTTGATAATAATTTACATCGTTTACAGCCAAGATATTAATTGGGCGCTTCGAAGCGGAGTTTTGATTGGATCACTAATTAATCACTATTTATTAATTACACTTGTTGTTTGATCGGTTTCATTAGTCACCTGCCACAATTTATACTGAGTAATACTCATAAATCATAATCAAAACAAGCTTTATCTGAATAGAGTCATTAATGTTGATTATATTGAGTACACATTGGCGTAGCATGGAAGAAAGTTGAAGTCTTGCTCGGTGATTTTTTAGATTTTAAACGAGAGGAATGTTGCAACCTGCGTTCGAGCTGGGAAAACGGCACAACTTGTACAAGAGCTTTCCGGTTCAGTCCCGGCCTGTACCATTTAACCTCATATCAGCCGTTAGACGTGTGAACTGCTGACCAAGCAGTCTGATGCCACGCGGGTACAATGCAAGATAAACGATTTCATAAAAAAATTATTTTTTTTATTTTTTATTTTTACTTTATTTAGGAAACAAACAATTATAATATAACTTAAAAATAACAACAATAAAAAATAGTACAGAAATCAGCAAAGTTTCCATAGAAAAATAACACATAAAAAAAAAAAAGTCTTTACGGACACAAGAGGAACACCTACGCACTATAAAAAACAAGTTTACATTAAATAAAATTATACTATATTATTTTCCAACAATTTGACAGTATCCCTCAATATTCAAACAATTAATTTGACTTCTAAATTGTGAAGCAGTGCAGTGAAAAATATCCACTGAATTAAATTTTAAATTATACATATCACATGAGCGATACAAAAATGTGTTGCGGGTATATTTGGTCTTATGTACAAATTGAGAGAATAAGCTATTAAGCCGGGAACTTGTTCGGGGGCACCTTATATTTATATTACTTAAAAGAAATGGGGAGTCTACTAAACCTCTAAGAATTTTGTACAGAAAGTACTGGTCCTTTTCAACACGGCGTACCAATAAGGAAGGGATACTGGAGAATTCCTGTTTATAACGAGTGGCTCTAAAAGTTAAATGTTTAATTATTTTCCGGTTAATTTTTTCTATCAAATCTATGTAAACGTTGTATTGGGGATTCCAGACCGTTGATGCATATTCTAGTATAGATCTGACAAGTGAAAAATACAACAATCTAATAGTTGAACAGTTCTTAAAGTCTCTACCGACCCTTAAAACAAAGCCGAGCATACGGAATGATTTTTTCACTATATGGTTAATATGAGGTTCAAAAGTAAGTTTGTTATCAATATAAACACCCAAGTCTCTTACTACTGCTACCTTATTAATTTTTTTGCCATATAAATTATAATCGAAATTAATTGAATTACGTTTGCGCATAAATGATATTGTATTACATTTTGTAGGATTCAAGAAAAGGTGGTTGTTATCACAATAAGCACAGAGTTCATCGAGATCACTTTGCAGTTGAGCGCAATCCTGGAGAGTAGAGATGTTTTTAAAAATTTTCATATCATCAGCATAAATAAGGACACGTGAATGCTTAAATATACCAATTATGTCATTGATGAATAAATTAAATAAAAGCGGACCGAGATGTGAGCCCTGGGGCACCCCCGATGAAACGGGGACAAAAGTCGAGCAAAAACCTTTAATAGTCACCGCTTGACTTCGCTCTCGCAGGTATGACTCAAGCCAGCGCAATAGATCGCCGTGTATTCCGACCTCACAAATTTTTTGAACTAATAATGTGTGTGAAATTTTGTCAAAGGCTTTAGAGTGATCGGTGTACACAGCATCTACCTGATAGCCTTGTTCCATAGCAGTAGCCACTCTATGAACGAACTCACATAGATTAGTTTCAGTTGACCTTCCACTAACAAACCCATGTTGTTGCTCGACAATTATGGGTCTTAAAGCTGGAAAAATGCCATCATAAACGATTCTCTCAAAGAGCTTAGGTATTGTGCTTATTTTAGAAATAGGTCTATAATTTTCAATATTATGTCTATTTCCAGACTTTAAAACAGGTACGACGTAACACTGTTTCCAAATTACTGGCATTCTACCTGTAGTTAAAGAAAACTCAAACAACAAACATAATGGCAAGGACAGCGATTCATGACACATTTTTAAAAACAACGGAGGAATATTATCGGGACCACTGCCCTTAGAGACATCCAACTTCTTAAGGTACTTTCTAACCAAATCTACAGTAACTTTAACAGATCCAATAGAGACAACACTGTTCTCTCTTCGCGGCGAATATGGGCTATGAGGCAACGAACGTTCAAAGGCTGAACTAAAATAACTATTGAACATATTGGAGAGTTCCTTTCCATCACAGGAAAAAATATTATTTAAAAACATTGTATCAGGAATATCCGAGGTCGACTTTTTAGATTTTACAAACGACCAAAAATTTTTACTATCTAATCTTATCCTATTCTCGGAATTAATAATAAATCTTTATCTTTATCTTTAATAATAAATCTTTATTATGTTAAAGTTTGTGGTTGATTACTCGGTTCGGAGCTTTGAAACGACGAGGGTGTCAAAAATTCAAAATTCAATAGCGTTTATTCAGTTTAGATGCGTCTTAGCGCATGCTTATGAATGTCATAAACATTTTACAATATTTCGTGAAAGAGAAAAACTACGCCATCCGTTCACAAAACTACCAGGAGGCCTTGTTCTGAGAAGAACGGGCAAGAAACTCAGCAAGTTTCTACCCTCCCTTTACATTAGCATCATAAACTACAACATCATTGAAGTTTTAAACGATAAAGATAGGTAGGTACTTATTTTAAATAATATTCTGCTGTTTATCACATTTTCCATTACAAACATGCACAGATAGTCTAAGTATAATCTATTCGGTCCTTACCTATGAAATTGGTGTTTTTATTCTGTCTTAGCAATTTGTCCGTAACTATTAAGTTTCAGAACATTCTTATAAAATAATTGCCTCTTCTAAAAATAGATTATATATTTGAGCTCGTATTATTTAATTTGATAATTTTTTGTAAGTTTAATTGTGTTAAAATTAGACACAAAGACAATTATTTTTAACTGCCTCCCGAATACATCATTTGATTTGCATTAACATAAAAACGATGAATAATTTTTATCAAGCGTGTTCACACACATATTGCTAAAGCTTGTCTAATGATACATGCCAAATATTATTTTCTCTGGATTTGTCGTTGTGAAGAAAACTGATAAAATGTTAGTATGTAAAATGCAGACATCCCCAAAATCTCCATACAAACCACCAATTTCATAGGTAAGAACCTAATATAAAGAACATCCAAGACTGTAGAACAAAAAATTCATCACCCAAACACTTGCCTCCACTGGGGATCGAACCCAGGACCTCTCGAGATGGCGACGCCTTGAGACCGGCGTACAGGCCACTCGACCGTCATATTTAATACCAGGTGCTGTTGACAGGAACTTTTAGTTATCCTTATATCATTAAAAGAAAGAGGTGTTGGATCTAACTTATTCTTTAAAATACCGTTAGCTGGCTATTCAATGAAGTATTCTGTAGTAAGTTAAACTTTAAACTTAATATCCTTTAAACTAGAAGCTGGAAGTTCCACGGAGCATATCCCAAATCCTGTCGTAACTTCTTAACAATTTTCCATTTACCAGCTAACAGGACCGAGTTACGAATTTCATCTTAAACTTTTGAGCTGATAACGATGGAACTTAAAATACCAGCCTCTTTTCAGAAATATTGATACATTGATTTGCGATAGACGACTTGGAGAAAAGCTACCGCTCACTGTCGCCTGGATAATGTATCCATCCACTTCATGTTGGTATTTTAGGAGAATATTAGAAAATTGTATAACCTTGGTAAACGTTTCTCTATCATATCGAGGACGTTTTCCTTCGTCCTTACTTCGTCCGCGGTTACTATGGTTTTTTAAAGTATACCACGGGAAGCCTTTTTTTCCGAAATAAAAAGTATCTAAGATGTTGACCAGGGATATAAGGTATCACCATGCAAAATTTCATTAAAACCGGTCAAACAAAAAAATTTTCAAAATTTTTTTTTTGGTATTTTCCCTTCTTTTCACTCCAATGCCACTCCAATCCAAGAAAAGCTCACCGAAACACGCCTAAGATGGTACGGCCACGTCATGCGAAGTGACAGTGAACATGTGGTTCAGAAGGCAATGGCAATGCCAGAAGGCAAGAAAGGAAGAGGCCGGCCGCCCTTGACTTGGTGGACTAGTATGCTTGATAAAAAATATTCATCGTTTTTATGTTAATGCAAATCAAATGATGTATTCGGGAGGCAGTTAAAATTACTGTCTTTGTGTCTAATTTTAACACAATTGAACTTACAAAAAATTATCAAATTAAATATTAATACGAGCTCAAATATATGGTAAATTTTTAGAAGAGGCAATTATTTTATAATAATGTTCTGAAACTTAATAGTTACGAACAAATTGCTAAGACAGAATAAAAACACCAATTTAATAGGTAAGGACCCAATATTATGTATATTCTAAATAATTATGTGTATATAACTATTAAATATTTTTGTTCATCATCTAGTATCCGTAACACAAGCAGCATTTAGTTGCTTAAAATGGGTTGTTGGTCTGGGACACAAAAAGAATGTATCAGCTGCTTTTCTTGCCTAGCATGTCGTAAAAGGCGACTAAGGACGTATTGGGTACTGGGTCTGTGATTGTGTAGGCGATGAGCTAGCCACTTGTTACTACTCTTTCACGATTTTTCATCTGACCAAACCCAATTTTTGTATGTGATCTTAAGGAACACAGTGCTCCTTGGACTCTGCCTACCCCTTCGGGGATTACAGGCGTGATTTTATGTATGTATGTATTTATTAAATTAAAATACTTTACGGAAATCTCGCTTGCCTCACATTGTGCCCGGTGCATGGCAACAGGCTCGCCACCTGCATAGGGACTTAACATATCTGGCGAAGTGAGAGGTGTTAACCTCTGTCTACCCCTTTGGGAAAAGAGGCGTAATAGTTCATTGGCTCTAGAATTGATATTGAAGAAAAAACAGCTTTCGCCGTGATTACATCTTGGATGGGTATTTTGTCGTCCTCAGCCTATATAACGTCTCACTGCTGATCGAATTAATTTTGAAATTGTGTCTGTGACAATTAAAAATATTTAAAACTGACTCTTTGGTTATTAAAATTACATTGTATAGATCAAACCCCCCCCCCATTAATTCCATATTATTACTGATATATTTTTAAATAAATTAACTAATATACAATTAGATTATGTAGGGAAGTGTTATTTGAGATCAATACTGTAACCATAATCTTGCAAATAAAGAAATTGAATTGCTGGGCACATTAAATCAAAGAAACGAAGAACGAAAAGATTAAAGAAACGACAATTTTATGTTACGAACATTTGAACCTTACTATAAGCTATCGTCTTATTTACAACAAAGAATTCTTTCACTTTCAAATTTATTCCTAGCAAGTTGTTCCCTAATTTTTTTTCTCTCAAATTTATTGTAAACACTAACAATAAATCTACTACTGATAGTTTCATGCCGATTGCATTTCCGATTAGACATAAAAATTACTTGTGAAAACAGCTCATGCGTTGGCGCACCTATAAATGCTAATGCAATATTTGTTCATAGTGTGGGCGTTTATGATCCCTGCTCGATTGTAAAATTTGTATGCTAGAATAATTTTTAATGTGGATCTAGATATCAGATCTTGGATGAAGTGGACAGCAGACTGGACTGCTTGCTTCACAAATGACCTGAACATAGATAAAAAAGGGAGAATCAATTTCATAAGTGTAATGTCCAAACATATTGATACGTATTTATTTGCCTATAACCTTAAACATGCGCAAAAATAAAATTGTAAATGTGGGTAAATCAGATCTCCTTAATTCTGCTTATTCCTTTTTTTGGATGTTTATCGGTAAACCCGTCTTTTATTTTATTTGTAGCAACAGTAAAATGCATATCAATTTAAACTTATGCTGGGCTGAATCCATACTTATATTATAAATGCGAAAGTAACTCTGTCTGTCTTGTTTTCACGTAAAAACTACTGAACAAATTTAACGGAAATTTGGTATACAGATAGTCTAGAGCCTGAGAAAGGCTACCTTTTATCCCGATATTCCAATGGGAACGGGTGCCATGTGGGTTGAATGTTAAAAAATTTAAATGACGCCTCCCAGGAAAATGAAGGACAAATTTATGCCACTATGAACTTTGCTTCTAATAACAGAGTAGGAGTAAATTTTTAATTCCACCAATTGAGGCTCTATTCCAATTTGAAAAAATCTTTCAGTGTTGAAAAGCCTATTTATTGAGGAAGGCTACATATCATCTTAAAGTAACTATTCTACGCGGACGAAGTCCACGGGCGAAAGCTAGTAGAATATAAAGCTGTTAACCAATCACATCTTCACATTTAAATATTGTAAGCTACAGACTTTTAACTGCTGTATTTCGTGGTAACACCGCGGGCTAAAAGACGAACAAACAAAAGGGTGATTGGCGAGATGGTATGATTGTACAAGTTACTGTGCCTCCACTGATCTGCACTTAGACGGGCCTAGGACGGTGCCTTGGGGCACGCCGACCGATCGCAGATCAGAGTGGCGGTAACCGAGCGAATTCTGCAGATAATTTACATTTCAATGTTGTGGACTGGTTTGATAATAAGAATATTTTAAACGGACAGAATCAGAGACACAAATAGTATTAAAAGGTCAAACAAAATATATTTTAATAAATTCTTGTCCCTTCATAAGAATATCAAAATTAGGTCTAGATTATACCCCCTCCTCCATCAGCCACTGTTAAAGGAGGGCGGTTATTTTGGGTTATGGATGAGGCTCGGGTCGTTTGTTTCAGGCACTGCGTGTCCACTGCAGTTAGTGTCTCCATAGCACAAGACAGAACCTCGGCTGTTAAAGTCTCCGATCACAACCTTTACCATCTGGTTATTAAAGTTACCTGGAGGATTCAATGGATAAGTGTCCCAGGGGGCTTGTATATCGATGTCACTGTACAGTTCCCAGTTTCGACAGTGATGACTTCAATACCGTTATAGGCTATAGGACGAGCACGAGGTGGATGTGACGCTTACGCTGGGAGCAGCAAACACTGCGTTACCATGTTTTGGATGTTTAGTCTCGGCAATAAGCGTCAGCCCTTCTATTTGTTATGTAAGACAATGCGCACCCGCTTACATGCTATAATTATCAAATTGTGAACAATATAATGGTCTATGTTTATCGCTTTTTCGCAAAGCATATACAATAAACAAACATTTCTTACGCTGATATTTTTTTTTGTAATTCGTGAGATTTTTTGAGTTGAAATTAAGAGCTCAATCAAATCTTGTTACAACAGCGCATAATTCTCTCACACAGTCACTCAGAAACGCGCCGGAAGCAGTACTTGACATTTATGCGCACTCACGAAAGCGGCGAGACGTGTTGATTGGCTTGATTTGTCAAAAATTACTCACCTGGATTTACTGACTATCTAAAAATTTTGATGAAAACTTTTAAAAATGATTAATTCGAAAATAGGTTCTCAGGTTCCAACCGTTTAATATTCTTTAAGAAAAATGTACCTGTGTTATAGAAATGCCTATCTAGAACCCTCATGAATACTTTCCAATCCACCCCTTCAATGCTCTGTTGGAAAAATGTATACTATATCGATACACTTTACTAAAGATCATAGGGAGATGATACGACGAGGTACAGACAAAGCCGCGAGCCTACACCAGCATGCACTTAAAGGCGTGGGCCCAGAACGCTGCCCTGCGGCACTCCGCGCGCTCCCACTAATCATTCAACTGATATTCTACTCGTGACTTGCTAAAAAGTGATATCGAGGGCTATAGATGCTCTACATGATACTGCACTTATGTTTTCAACCAATGATGCTGCTCTGAGACTCGAATTGATATTAAACTCGTTTTAAATGCTTAAGCTATCTTGATAATTAATGACATTTGGATGTATTTATATTGTTGACTATCAATTTTATAAGTTTTATAATTTTATAATTTTATAAGTTATAAGTAATGTGCTATTTTTACCCGATGTATTATTTGGTAGGATGATCAGATTACAGTTACTCTAATTTAAGAACCAAGATACAAATACCATTCCTTTACTACACGTAGGTCTAGTTAACACGTTACTGTACTCAGTTCTAGGCTCCAAGGTCAAAATACATAATTGAGCTCCACCTAAAGCCCCAGTCTGATTAATGAGGTTAAAGCTTCCTTGGATTTTCACCCTATAATCATACGTTATGCTAAATTTTGATTATTTTGGGTTGCGTGTTAATATTCAAAAAGAAGCTGAAATTCTTAATGATATACTTACATCAATAATTTAATTCATATTGTATTATTTAGAACAGACAGTATTTTTTTTGGTACTTGAGTCGCAATACAAGGTTGTCTCTGTCAGTTACACTCGGTCACCGCCCTGTCTTAGAAACACGACAGAGTAATTCCCATAATATTTATCATTCACACCTGTTATCTAGCACCGTAAACATTTAATGTTAACTTGTCTTAAGTCCTGATAACAGATAAATGATTAATAATGCATGTACTATCAGCCAAAGTCAATTTAGGTCAAGATAGTTGTGGCAAACTAGATGAATAATCTTAAGGTGACAGATATTTATCTAGAACCACGCAGTTTAGTAATACATACATACATCCTTCTAATTATGGGAACATTAATATAACATAAAAGAGAGACAATAACAGTTATCTTTATAATATATAGAAAAAACTTCGATGATTCTGACTTCAAATGAGATAAATATTTACATAATACTCATTCTCGTAATATTTAAATGTTAAACCAACATTTATCAATTACTTTCAGAATTCTAAAACAAAACGTAAATTGCACGCCTGTGATATCTGATGTCTCAAGCTCTGAAGTAAGACAGGGAAATTACGGTGTTCAATGGTCTTTACGTAAAGCAACTAGAAAGGTTTAGATTTTAAACATAAATAATAAGGTGGCTAGGATATACCCTGCGGCGAGGGATCACAGTATAGGGAAATACAGTAGATCAATCTAAAGCAAAGCTACTTTAGCCCTAGATTGTGCTAAATCTCCTGTCTGCGGCTTTCATTCGAGAACCGCAAGGGAACTTTCATTCGAGAGCACAATTGTATCACCAAAAGTTTTGATCTGAAGTTCGAGTGTCTACGACGGCATACCCATTAAGTAGTTGGTGCCAGATACTATTTCAAATCATGAATCTGCCATCGTGGTGGCAATGTAGTCCAAGCTGCCAAAAGTCTGTGCCCAGTAATAGGGCTCATTTATGTTTATAATGCCTTCTTCTCCAGACTGTAGCTTTCATTCAAACAGCCCTTCAATTCTGCTTGGCTTCTTCTTTATATAAATTTCATTGCTATTTTAAGAACGATATTATTAAAATTTCCCCTTTTTGTACCTTTATTCTCATTAAATAACGATATTAACACAGAAACTCCTTCACCATTCCCTCACAAGAGTAATTAAAATCTAATTGAATCTGATGTACAAAACAATTCTCACATTTAAGCTGTGGAATCAAAAACACCGCTTTACCAACTTAATTACTGTTCATCTAACTCCAATCTCAAGGGATTACAGTTCAAAATGGTTTCAACTGGTGTTAAACCAAATTGTGTAAAGGTTAAACCCGCCAATGCTGTTTCTATTAAGGCTCAGTCGTAAAAACGCGGAATGTGTCCGAATCAATGTTCTAGTAGAACACGGTTTTCCAATTACGAAACATATCGCTTTGTGCCTTACAATAAGGTTGAAAATTGTTTATTTTCCGTAAAAAATCCCTTGGGCAACGAACAATAGAATGCTTTGTGGAAATTGAATATTGGAACAGAATTTATGAGCAAAACTTTGCAGGAAATATTGGATAGACATTGCGAAGTTAGTAGTTCTGCCTTGAAATATTTCTATTAAATTCTCTTCGATATAAGGTATCACCTTGCAAAATTTCATTGAAATCGGTCCAGCCATTTCGGAGATTAGCCGGTACAAGCAGACAAACAGACCGACAAAAAAATATTAAAAGAAAATTATGGTATTTTACCCCTGACTTTACGCATTTATTTTCTATGTACAGACATTCGACCTCTTCAGTTTTATTATATGTATAGATATAGTTCTTCTCTCTATGGACGGTATAAACATATTTAAATAACATACCTATTCAATTTCATTAATGTATTTTTTCTTCTATCTCTTGTTAAATAAGCACACTCCTAAAACCATGTGCTCTCACAATCTCTTTATCTTCTCTTCGATTTACCTCTATAATAGATAATTCACTTTCATATTTTTCCCAAGAACATGCTTCTTAGCACCAATGCTTGCTAGACCAATCGATTGTTGTTGATCGACTGGTCTGGTAGCTTTAATTGAACGACGGATACTGTTCAACTCGATCGATTCCATCCGTCGACGTTGATCGATAGGTCTGGTAGCTTTAATATTTATAGCTATCGTTCGACGTCGATTAATCCATTTTACCATCGACCCATGTCATCGATCGACGGTCGATGGTTGGTCTGGTAGAAATTATCGATCGACGTCGATTAATCGATTCTACCATCGATCAATTATCGACGATCGATCGATTAGCGATAGATAGATCTGGTATCGTGAGTGTCTTCTCAAAGAAACTGGAATATTTAATGTTCTCATTCTAGTACTCTTTTCAATGTAGATATTCTAGAAAGTTCTTTGTATTAAGACTACTATCAGTCAGGGCAATGATCTTTGAGGTATTCAAACCGTTGAGCTGAAATAATAACGTTAATGAATGCATGTAAGTTTACTTAAAAGGAATTATATTACAAACAGACGTTTGAAGCAACATTGTTAAACAGATGAATTGCTATTAGCATGAAATTGCTATTTTTGTAGCATTTCACAATATTAAGGGTCGACTATTTAATAGGGATGTCAATAAATTTATGTGTAATCTCTCTCAGTTCAACTTCTTTGTTTTGTGATAAAATCAAGGAAAAAATATTATTTTTCTTACTAACTGTTTCTTTTTACAGTCGGAGTCTAATATAATGTTATCAGATCTACAGAAAATAGGCTTATGATATGACCAGAATTTAAAAAACAAAAAAGGGGAAGAAAATCTTAAATACAAAGAGTGATAGATAACGAATAACATTTCGACTCGTTAAAGAAACAAAAAATGGAAGAAAGCGTTATTTTATGTTTGGAACATTATTTAAACATAATAATATACATTAGGTCTATATATTAGGTCTATAAGATCTGTATGTACCCACATTTGCAAATAAATTTCTTTGATTTGATTTGATTTGTCTTTAACTATAAAATTAACGTTTTGTATGGAGATTTTGGGGGACTTTGGATTTTCCATACTAACATTTTTTCAGTTTTCTCCCCAACGACAAATCCAAAGATAATAATATTTGGCATGTCTAATGATAGACAAGCTTTAGCAATATGTGTGATAACACACATCAAAAAAATATTCATCGTTTTTAAGTGAATGCAAATGAAATGATGTATTCGGGAGGCACTTAAAAAGAGTTGTCCCCGTGTCCAACTTTAACACAATTAAACTTACAACAAATTATTAAAAGAAAATCAAAAGATCTCAAAAATATGGTCTATTTTTAGAGGAGGTAATTATTTTTTAAGAATACTCTGAAACTTAATACTCGTAGTTACAGACAAAATACTAAGAGAGAAAAAAAAGGCAATTTCATAGTTAAAGACCTATTATTCAAAATAAACACATTACAACATACATAAAATAACTAACATCATCACAAATCTCAAAAGATTCTACTCTTTATATTTTTGTAAGAATCCCAATTTCCTAGTAATTGTGCAGGAAAGAAGTAATATTCCAATAAAATGGCGCAAGTAGTATTAAATTTTATATTAATTGAAAGGAGTTCGGGTGTGCCACAAGCGCTTAATTTAAAAGCAACACGACAGAGTTGCTGATCCCGACAAAACCCAACTTGGCAATCGAAACAATCGAGTAACTCGGATCTCGTAAATATACCCGGTGCCGCGGCAAACGAGAAATCGAATAAAACGATCGATTGAGACAATCGAATGAGGGCTCGTTGCAAATTCGTCGTAGTGGAACCGGACAAACTTTTTTGTTTTTGTAATGAGACGACTCGTTGATTGACTCTGAATGATTGAGGAATACCAAAACTGCTTGAAGAAGGAAAATTATACAAATAAAAATGTGTTTGCGATTTCGCAAGCTTTGGCTTTCGATAAAGCAAAGCTACCTTCGCCATGGTCAGGCTTTGGATGGGTGACCAAAACTTTGTGATCTTCAAAGCAAGTTAAGCCTTTGGTCCCGGTCGCAATTGCAACCGTTTCTACCCACCAACCCTCATTGGGCCAGCGTGGTGGTGTTACGGTCCATACTCCTCGTGTGTTTCTTCATATAGAAAGGCCTTTGCCCAGTAATGGGACGTATTTAGGCTGAGGGCGAGAGTTTATAATTTGAGATAGAAATTTAATCACGTATTTATATTTACTACAGTAAGGGTCGTTTCACACAGACCGGCTCGCATTTTTCTTTTCACACAGACAGGATCGTATACGCTCGGAATTGACCGGAGCGGAGCCGCCAACTATTTAACCGATCGGCTGCGCGAGCGAGAAAGAACACGCAATCGGAGCCGGTCGGCTCCTCTTATTATTTCACACGAAGCGCGTTCAAGCATTTTTAACGACAAAAAAGTGCACATGCAAAAATAAACTTTATTACAATCACTCAAAACTCTGTTTTCAACGTTATAGAAATCTGCTCTCCTCTCCGAGCCGGTCTGTGTGAACGGACCCTAAAGGTCAGTGTTTGAGATATTGGGTCCTTACCTATGAAATTGGTGTTTTATCTCGCTTAGTATTTTGTCTGTAACTATTAAGATTCAGAGTATTCCTAAAAAATTATTACCTCGTCTAAAAATAGACTATATTTTTGAGCTCTTTTGATTTGTTTTGATAATTTGTTGTAAGTTTAATTGTGTTAAAATTTAACACGGAGACAACTCTTTTTAAGTGCCTCCCGAATACATTATTTTATTTGCATTCACTTAAAAACGAGAAATAATTTTTATGAAGTGTGATATTACACATATTACTAAAGCTTGTCTAATGATAGATGCCAAATATTATTATCTTTGGATTTGTCGTTGTGAAGAAAACTGAAAAAATTTTAGTATGGAAAATGCAGAATTCTCCAAAATCTCCATACAACCAATTTCATAGGTAAGGACCTAATAGATTGAGATAGGTCTCTTTCTTGACGGGGATGGGTAAATTTTGTATGGGCTGTGACCATTCTCCTTTTAACGCTATTGGTCTAGATTTTAACTATTGAGGTAACTATTATTACGGATCAAAAACTCAGTCATAGAAATTGGTACATAAATAATCTAGAGCCTGAGAAACGATATAGGCTACTTGCTACAAGCGCTCGCGGCAGTGAATCTTACTAGTTTTTTTGTCAATTTTATTATTAAGTATAATAAATGTGACTATATGTGTGTATAATATGTAATGTTGACGATTTTAAGTGCTAAGCTTAGCCTATGAAATAAAATTCATTACTAAACTACACTAGTCATTAATAAACAGGTAAACTTAACTTTGTATGTTTAAGGTTTTGCAATATGAGAATATAAACACAAAGTCGATTAAACATCATAACTTGATAAGACAAATCGAGGACGATTTGATCTCATCCAACTAGAGAAAGCAGAAACAGGCAACAGTTAAAACCATTAAATACGCTTACATTCAGTAATGAAAAGTATGATGAAGATAATTTGAATGTTTTAATTGGAGGTGTTGATGTTATGAACTCGCAGATAGGCATATGACTCAACATGTCTTGCCTAATTGTTAGACTAGATCAGATAGCAATTTTATTAGTTTTTTTTTGCATTTTTAATTGTGTGTCACAAAGATCATATCTAATGGTGTACAGACGACGATAACTGCCTAGTAGAAGCAGTATTTTATAACTAATAACATTTGCTGTATCCGGACGCATGTTTGAACAATTTTTATTCTTACAGTTGATTTTGATGTTGCTTGAAAGTAAATCATCTGAGTTCAGGGATGGTCGAAATTGGAAAACTACAGCTCTACTTAAAACACCTTTAAGTCTTGAGGTTCCCAGTCCCCGTCTGTTTCTCTGAACTTTAATAAAACTTGCATACACAATAATGTGCGCATACACCCCCGAAGGTGTAGACGGAGGTTTACCACACACCCACGCTTTTTGTTTGCCAGTAAATAAGAGAGCAAGTCTATTATCGTTACCAGACAATTTAGATCAACCGCTCTGGAATTCAAACCAACATTTTAACATACCACTAAATAGAATCGGCGTAGTCCGAGCTAGACCGAGACTAAAAAAACCCAACCTGTATAGTCTTAAATTTATAGGCTTTAGTATAGGCTTTAAATCTTACTGATCTAAACATTTCATCACTTTATTACCTGCTTTTGACTCTATTTATCTACTAAAAAGTTGTATTAGTCGACCGCTAACTTTCCAAGTATTCTAAAGTGAACGGTCTCTTGTAAAACTTCGTTTTATCTTGATCTATGGCTCAATCGGGGTATTGGAAACTATCGTTTGTTAGTTTTTTAAACGAGACCGCCCTGTATTTTAGAGCATTCTATCGTAATAGAATGAAAGCGAAGGCAGAAAAGAATTGATCGAGGAACCGGAAGCGAGGAACATATTTTAATAAAATCAAAATCAAAAATTTTATTTCATAGGCTAAACATAGCACTTAAAATCGTCAACATTCATACATAGTCACATTTATTATACAGAAAGTAAATTTTAATAAACTTAAAATTCTCTGCCGCGAGCGCTTGTAGCAAGCTTGTAGCAATATAAAATGATAGTCACAAAATTTTTACCGCAAAAATAAAAGTCAAAACTACTGTCCAATATTCTTAAAGTTGAAAATACCATGCAAATGATACTATGTTTTTAACTATTTATATAACTAAAGAAAAGGAAGGAAGGAACGAATTGTTAAGGTCGTAGAACTTGGAAAGAAGTAATCTCTGCCTACCCCAATAGGAAAAGGCCGTGACTTATGTATGAATTAAATAGAACTATAAACTTAAATGAACATAGATACGATAAATACGTAGCCTCGTTTCATAGTAAAACCTTGCTTCAAACCATATATTGGGTCCTTACCTATGAAATTGGTGTTTTTTTTTCTCTCTTTGTATTTTGTCTGTAACTATTAAGATTCAGAGTATTCCTAAAAATAATAACCTCGTCTAAAAATAGACTATATTTTTGAGCTCTTTTGATTTGTTTTGATAATTTGTTGTAAGTTTAATTGTGTTAAAATTGGACACGGAGACAACTCTTTTTAAGTGCTTCCCGAATACATTATTTTATTTGCATTCACTTAAAAACGATAAATAATTTTTATCAAGTGATATATTACACATATTACTAAAGCCTGTCTAATGAAACATGCCAAATATTATTATCTTTGGATTTGTCGTTGTGAAAAAAACTGATAAAATGTTACTGATAATATGTAAAATGCAGACATCCCCAAAATCTCCATACAAAACACCAATTTCATAGGTAAGGACCTAATACTTAAAATACCTAATACAGAAATAAGTTTATCAAAACCTTTAAGCCCTGCTAACGACGACGACGACTATGCTAAGGCATGGTAAGATTTCACTGCAATAACATTTAAATAAAAAAAATCATTTAGTTGTTAACATAACTGTCACAAGAATATGTTTAAAAGAGTATACAAGGAAGGTACCTAATGTTGGTTATGAAATCTTACATAACACTAAAATCAAAATCATTTATTTGTTAAACATAGGTGGTTGTATACAGATGCCAAATATTTTAATTTGTCTCACTATGTTTGGCCATTTAATAGCGTACAAATTATTTAATTTCTAACGACAACATTTTACAGAAAATACCTTTAAAACGTTCGTGTATACCGATTTAAGAACATCGCTTTGAAGTCTTCAACTTCAAACTTGTTAGGGCCTATGCAAAGAGCCAATCGTTTGCCAGAACCTGTTCCTGAACCTGGGACTCTTCGCTACGCTATTTAAATTTATGGGCATAAACAAAACAAAACGCCGTCTGGCCAGAGCCTATCTCCTCGTATTTTTAGACCCGTCCTGATAAAACTGCGAGGAACATTGACTGGATTGAAGAAACATAGTAGAACGGTGGTATTCGGTTTTGAGATACTTACACAAATATTATTAAAAATATTCCTTTACAAAAAAAAATATTCCGGACGGCAAAGGGAACATAGCCCATACAGCCATTTATTTAGTAATAATGTCTTCAGAAGTTTACATTAAAATCAAGTGTAATGCCTTTCAATGCGTCTTGGGAGACTTTAACGCCAAATTATCGATGGAAGACGCTGTGATGCTAATTCGATGAGGTGGATTACCACGATAAAAATATCATCGTTTTTTACACCACTTTTGTTGGTTATTTCATTGATCACTGGCCGTTAACACACTTATTACACAAAACTGCAATAATTTTACGCAACAAGATCCACTCCGAAAAAATATTACAATCATTGAAATAAAAATCACGACGACCATATTAGAATTTTTTCAAATTATTATAGTTGTTAAATAATCAGATTATTCAGACTGCCATCGTCATGGTATATAACTCCTGGTGTAGGCAGAGTTACTGATACCCATATGTTTAGCCTGAGTCGTTTAATTCACTATAAGATAATTATAAAGCTCGGGCTGCAGGTATTCTGTTTAGGGGTATAGTACATCTGTCCAAAAAAATCAAAATCAAAAATATAACAAAAAGATAAAAAATCAAAATCTTAAAATCGCACTTAAAGTCGTCAACATTAAAATTTTACATAGATACGAAGTAACTAAATATATAATTGATTTAATTACCGCCGGTGCTTGTGGCGTGTACATACATCAACAGCGCATTGACTGTGATTGTAATTGACACAAGTTTGTCACAACAACAATTATATTATAAGGTAGGCGTTGAGACAACCGCTCCAGACGCTAAATCTGATAGGAATGAAAATAAAAAAAATTGGAGACCAAAACAATGAAATGCGAACAGACCGTTAATTTAAAAACAGAAACAAAAAGAAAACGGCCAGAGAAGAGCGCAATAACAGCAAAGAGTCACTAATACTGATATGGCGCCACGTTACAAGGTTTAGTGAGAAAAGGTTACATAAAAATACATGAAATAAAATCACGCTTTCCTTAAGTTTCGCGTATGTCATAACTTCACAGAAATTGATCTTTATTAACAACACTATCAAATGGTGTAATAATACAGTGATTTTTTTCAAAATCATTGGGTTCGTTTACTGGTCAGGATTATTGATTTTGCAAAAATCCAATAATGAAGTTTTTGTTTTAATCAAAATCCGGCTCGCGACTCCTTTGAGCATGTTTAAGAGTTGGCTCTGAAGGCCCATTTGAAAAATTCCCTCTGTATAGGCTAGCCCACATAGGATAGACATACATACATACATAAAATCACGCCTGTAATCCCCGAAGGGGTGGGCAGAGTCAAAGGAGCTCATTTAGCCATAGAAAAATTGGGTTGGGTCAGATTAAACATCGTGAAAGAGTAGTAACAAGTGGCTAGCTCATCGCCTACACAATCACAAACCCAGTACCCAATACGCCCTTAGTCGCCTTTTACGACATGCTAGACAAGAAAAGCTGTTAGTACATTCTTATTGTGTCCCGGACCAACACGGGACCCATAGGATATAGGCGTGATAAAATGTACGTATGATTCTATATCCAACCTTTGTATCCTTGATTTGACTTAAACTCGGCTCTACTTGTCAGGTTGACACCATTACTAAATGCATATTAATAACATATCATCCGTCCACATATATCCGTAAACTTCCAATCATTTATAGAGCAGATCCTCAAAAGACTATCATTATAATGCCAGCGACCATAGATTACTGAGCACGTGTGAGATTGTTTCCCTGTAATTGTGCGATGGGCGATAAGGGCTAAATTACGGCGAGCATGACACCACAATTTCTTATGGAGATGCTGTCTGATGAAGTGGCTCAGGGGTCCCCTGAGACACTCCATCAGGGGTCACAGATCTTGCTCCATTTGTACTGAGCATATTTTGCATACTTTGTGGTTTTTCAAGTCTCTGCGAATTCCAGCTGGTAGCGAATTCCATTACATTACACAGACTCCTGAAACTAATATGTATAATTATTCGTTATCTAATCTGTAACGCCAGCGTAAAGTGTTTTCTTTACGCTTTTAGGCGTGAATATTACTTAATACTTATTAAAAATTAAATATATGTATATTAAAAAAAATGCTTTAAACCAAGTCAGGGGGACGTAAAGAGAGCGAAAATACCAAAAAAACATTTTTTTTATTTTTTGTTTCTCTGTCTGTTCGTCTGTTTGTACAGGCTGTAATTTTGCATGGTAATACCTTATGTCCCTGGTCTTATCTTAGATACTTTTTATTCCGAAAAATTAAAGGGTTCCCGTGGGATAGTTAAATGTTGTAATAAATTTTATTCACATAATGAAACACAACACACACCGATATCATCCAAGAAAACCACGGCATCTTTAGATAGAGTTACATGAAAAATCTAAAAATCTATAGTCAGTGAAGACCTCTACTGTATAAATTCAGACATATTATTATAAGCCAATTTAAAAAAAAGGAGGTTCTAAGTTTTGCTTGTATGTATGATTGTACATGTTTGTGTGCGATTATCAAGCGATTTGCTGCACCGATTTTGATGCGGTTTTAATTATATAAAAAAATCAGTAGGGAGAACTTCCTTTCGCGCCTGTTCCAAATTTTTCCAAATCAATTTCTTTTCATTTGGTTACCACATCCAGTGCCACTGGATCCGGGTAAGTATCACCTTCCGCCTTTAATTACAGAGGCGCTTAATTGAATGTTATTGAAGGGAGCCGGCCCCGGTGTTTATCTGTATGCTGTAAATATTGCGTACACTCGTTATTAATTGACGGAGTCTCTCGGCATGTATCTTGGCTAGACAGAGTCATTCATAGGTCTTCCACAGTAGTAGACCCAGTAGTGAAACCACTCATGCCAAGTAAGACACCCGTCTTACTTGGCATGAGTGGTTTCACTATGAGCTGTCGCTAAGGTGAGGACGTTGATGGGCTTTAAAGCAGCACCACATTACCGCATCGTTTATAATCATAATCTTTATTGCTTCATATTGGTACATATGAACCCTGCAAGAAACCCTGCTGTTATGCGATATCGTATGTGAGAGAGTCCTATATTACATCAGAGTTTCTCGGTGAATAAATTTTCTAATCTGAATTTTCATGCCATTGGTTTTTCAGAAAAGCCAAAAAGTTTTTGAAACTTTAAATTTTATTGCCGGAGTCTTACTTTACTTTGGTATATATAAAACTAATATAACTTCACAAAAACCCTTAGACTCACCATAAATTTTCACCAAAGCGACCTTTGGCAATAAAGTTCTTCGGTAACTGTTATGAATTTTGATATATTTGCTAAAGCAAGACAACACACTCGTCTTCTGTTAATGTCGTTTCAGAGCCACGCCGGCGGCCGCGGCGCAGGCCAATAGCTGGCGAGATTTCCATACATTTTGACATATAATAAGCGCGCGCGTGTGGCGTGAAACGCTACTACTATTTCTTGTAATTGTTTCACGCGCGCGTGGCCGGCCCTAGCGGACAGCGTAGCTATAAAACGTCCCTTAGATAAACATAAACATGTCAGAGGTAATCTGGGTGGTCATGTATGTAACTCTAAAATAAATGATGACTTAGAAGTAGAGCCGCCAAAAACACTCGTAATACCTATAGGACTTGTATTCGAAACTGCTAGTTTCGAAAAACCAATATCTCTCCGTGTCAGTGGTCCGCAGAACAATATATCGGCCGGTTCAGACCAGTATTATTGTTTGTGGGTCGCCGCAGCCCTGTTTGCTGTTTGTTCAACTCGTCCACCACCGTGGATTTCCAACTATATTGGCTTTTGAATCGAAATAGGTTCTTTCTAAAATTTTGTGTAACTCTGATGGCTGTGTGATTGCTTTAGGAATATTTAATTTAAGAAAACAGTCAATTGTTTTATACAAGATAATATGCACATGGCAAAAGATGACACAGTTTATGTAAAAGTCGTCTTCTTCCTGCCCCTTCACCGTTCTTGGTGTCGTCCATGTTGTGAAATGTTTTGACAACCCTCCACGAAGTGGACAATTATGAAGTGGCCGTTTTGAATTAGAATTTTTTAAATTCTTGTTTTTTTTTCAGGAAGAAACAAATGCATATTTAAAAATCGAATCGAAGCATGTATAAATTTTGAATTACTGAAAGGAGTTTTTATTAAAGTAAAAACAAATCGAAGATTATCTAGATTTAAACCAAATATTTGAAATTGGAACCGTACTGTCTTAAGTGAGTGTCGAAATAAAATTGTAACTTATTTGATCTAAAAAGTATTGAACATAAAATCAACAGCCTTACAGCTTACCCTATCTTTACCAATGGAAAGTCATGACTTAGTAGTATTAGTGTGTACGAAGTTGTACTAACATCAGTTTATTAAGGCCAGTGGCGCTTAATTTGAGTGGTTTACTAACGGCCAGTAGTTTATCAACATCTTAATCTAATGTTCCCGTGCCTTGTTAATTCAGTGAAGCTATGCAATAGTTTCAATTTACCCTACAGAGATTTATTTGGTGTTGAAATGTTTTTAATTCACTTACTGAGCTTTACTTTGTGCCTTTAATTAAACTTACAAGTTTGTTGGGTAAGTTTGATCGAGATTACTTTCACAGTTTTGTGGTTGCAACACTAGGCTTAAACAATAGCTCATAGAGCATCTGACTAAGAGAGAAACACTTATTATGTAGTTAAGAATTTTTGTTTCATAAATCATAAATTTTATTTTATTACTTCAAAGTGTCATTATCACCACCGTAAAGTTTTCTTCATCCATCCATAGCTCAGAGTAAACAGAACTGGAGTAGCCTTTGTCTAACATTCCCCTCTGCCAAATGCACAAGCATCGGATGCTTGCACGTTTAATAAAACTAGTTGAGCCGCCATTTTGACAGCCATAACATTGTAAACGTTGCGGCGAACAGAGCTCCCGCAAAACATCGAGTATGTTATAAGATGGTGTCACCTTTTATTTGTAATTATAATTTTTAAGATTTCATGATTATTTACTTCATTATTTCTTGTTTTAGAATTCTACGATTTTAAATTTCGAGCGCTAGTCTCGTGGGGAGTGCGGCTGTGACGTTGTCAAAACGCACACCCCACGTGACTATTTTAAGCGTGTGTGTGCGTGAAATTTAAATTTGTGTGTCGAATTATGCATGTGTGCATTTGTAAAAACGTTGTGCGTTGTGCTGGCTTTGAGTGTAGTGGTAACCTCACCCCCCGCAAGAAATGGCAGAAAAAAATGTTCGAGAAATTGACTTATGGCTACTCCAGTTCTGTTTCCTCTGAGATCCATAGTCAAACCATATCGAAGATTGCTTTGATTTCAGAACTAAACAATTGATATTAATACAAATATTAAATCGGGCGAGATCCTTCCGAAAATTATTTTAATAAAAACACAATGACTACGAAACCGATTAAATACAAAAGAGTTGTCTTCAATACTTATTTTATCATCGGCCAGCCCTTTAGAAGAAAAATAAAATAAATGTCTAAGACCTCCTTGTTGGCAGGAAACAATTACAACGTCATTAGACGGTTCCAAACAATTGGCCGGGAATAATCTATTTCAGACTCTTTGTCTATTCGTTTTATTTTTTAGGGTTCGGCGACTTAACATTTAAAAAAAGAAATTCTTATTCCATATTAAAAATATAGATATAGCAACAAGATTAAAAATTGAAACCATTATTTTAATGAAGTTTAAGTACTTATTACTTGTGGATGATAAGTAGTTATTTTGAAGAAGTTTTACTATGAAACTTGATGTATGTTTGATGTACTCTTCCAGGTCTAGTACAACTGTAATTTTTTGACGTGTTAAATCATTCTTAATGTGGACGGCATGCAATGGACAAACAATAACGTCTCAGATACGAAGAACATAATCTATAGCTATAGTTCTTGTGCCATAGTGCCAAAAACGCGGCGCACGCGCATTTCGATCTATTAATTTGTCTTCTTGTCAACGCTTGTTGACAGAATGGCCCAACGGACAAGATTTGAGCGATAATTATAAAATAAAAATGCTCACCTTCCATTTGCTAAGGGGGGCTACAGTAGATAATATTTATATAAAAGTTCGTTAGAGAGTGTTTTGAAGATAACATAATATTTATTATCAAGCCTGAATCCCCAAAAAAATCAGGAGAATTGTACCTACCCTAGGTACAATTCTCCTGAAATATTTAGGTGACAATTTTACAGGCGTCGACAAAATCTACGACGTATTTCCAAATTTAGTATATAATTTCTGAAATTATCCGTTCACGTGTCAGAAACGAGAAAAAACATTGTTAAACGCTATATTAACGCGATCGGACCTTCGAGAAGAGACATATTTTTGATACAAATGCAATAAAAATGACAAGTTTGATTTAGGTCCATCGTATCACTTTTCAAGTATACAGGTAACGGGTATCTTAAGATTTGAACTCAGGAAGCACTTTATACACTATCTTGTGACTTGAACCAGCGCCTAACTATTTCTTTAGACGTTCGGTATCGACAAACTATATAAACACAATAAAGAACAAATCCGAAAATTTAGATAACATAAAACCAATGTAGGTATTGTAGAAATATTCTCTTTGTGTTAAAGCACAGAGTACTAAAGTATCAAAATATAGAAACCACTTATAAACAAGCATTAACGATTCTGAACCACAACACTTTCTCGAAAACAAAAATACAACTGACAGCAAAGACAAACCAGCGCCATGTTTAAGCGCAAAGCCGATATTTCCGTTTGTTTGTACAGTTTCAAAATCCCAGTGCGTCGGCGCAAAAACAATAAGTCAGTCGTCCAGCTGTTGTGCGCGTCTCGGAGTGACACTGCGACACCTGGTAACTTAGTGTCAGATACGTCTGGGTTAGGGTTTACAAGCTTGCATTCTAGCTGAGTTAGTCCTTATAATGTTAGACTAAGGAGAATCTCATACTGCCACCACCTAGTTTTTGTGGGTATTCTCAGCCGCAGCCGTGCGAATCCCACACACGCCTTCCGCCTAGCCAGCGGTAGGTCCGTAAATGGATTTTGTCCTCGATAAAAAAAAAACAAACAAAAAAGGTGCATCTCACGCGCAACGCTGCGTTACGTCGTGCTT
Organism: Parapoynx stratiotata; assembly: GCA_910589355.1. NCBI lineage: Eukaryota > Metazoa > Arthropoda > Insecta > Lepidoptera > Crambidae > Parapoynx > Parapoynx stratiotata. The sequence continues at coordinate 15,036,254 of OU342472.1, forward strand.
GACAGTGCGAGTTCCTTTTTGACCTTTAAAATACCGATCTTTGAAACACCCTTTTCTCTAACTGAGCAGCAGCGGGTGAAGTGGAGTGGTGTTAGTGTTCCTGTTTCAAATGAGTCGTGTTTCCTGAGCACGAATTTACGCACAGAATCAGTGGTAAACTATATTTAACATTTTTTTTTAATGAGGTAACACTACAGTGCGTATGGCAGTTAATGAATTTCACCCTACTACGGCGCAGACAAAAGTTATAACTTTAGCAGTCAATTTCCATAACTTACAATGACAGTTTCAACCGTATTTTAAACTATGAATTAATAAAATTAAATTAATTAGATAATAATCAGTTTTCTTCACAAATATTACTTTAATACATTTTGCAGTACACGCGGATACTAACTCCGTAACAAAATTCCCGACACTGTCACTGACTAAATATTAATTATTAACAGAAAGCACTGAAGTAAACTTAGCAATAATCTTTATACCTCAATATATTCCGGACGATAAATCATAAACTTAGCGTGTCTCAGACAACTCACATAAAACAGCTTAAGTGTCCTACGAACGCAATTAGTGTGGACAACCGATTACCGGATCGGCATTAGCTAGTGACGGGCTGTGGATTTAGCCAAATGGTTTTCGGTTTGGTACTTGAGACCTGGATAGCGAACGAGTGATTTAAAGACTTAGCTTTAAGGTCTTTGCCTACTACGCGGGAGCATAACTTGACTGTGATTGGAGATGAGGGTATGCCCACTAGACCATGTTATGGGCAGTGGGACCTTGGCTGAGTAACCAAAACTATGCTGTGTTTGCAATTTCGGAATGCGCGTCTAGCTATTCCTCCCAATGGCAATTGTCATCATTTCGACCCGACAGTATGGGCCGCCGGCGCCGGCAGCGTGGTGGCGTTAAGGCCAACTGTGGTGAAGCTTTGACGAAAAAATGGAGACAAACAATATTTATATGCCTTAGTTAAATTGATGTGAGCACCTTATCATCATTTTATCACGCCTTTTTCCCCGAAGGGGTAGGCAGACGTGTTACCACCCACATTTCGCTAGAAATATTAAGTCCCCATGTAACATGTGTACATATGTGTACAGGGACATGTGTACATGAGTTTTATTCAAACTCGGTGGTACAGGCGGTGGCATCGAACCTGCGATTCCCACGACCTCGAACGAGTAGTACCCCGTCCGTCCCAACTCGGATACCGCTGCCTTTTTGTTAGTTATCAATGATATGCTTATTAATTTTTGAAAGCCGAATATCAACCATGAGTCGCATCACTAGCACTCACGAGATCCCGATATAATTCCGCATTACGCTTACTTGTACAAATACACAGACTAAGCTCTATAACTCACAAAAGGCTTTACGTGGTAATTAAAGTTTATTTCAGACCTAAACATTGAAATATTGGATTTAATTAAATCGTTTCGAAGTCGAGAGATCTAGATAATGGTAGGTATTCGTGATTGGTCAGTGCTTGATCGGTTTGATACTGGCTAGTTAGCGTTCGTGGTTTTGCTTGCAAATAGATAAATTGTACAATTTAGCACACTATACACGTAATATACGCATATATTATCCCAAAAGAGATTGAGTTGTAGGTAGAATTTAACTACATCTGGCTATATAGCTTTGTGATTCAATAGTTAGTGACAAAAATTTTTTTCGGCAAGATATACCTTTTCCAAATTGAATTGAGGAATCTATAGCCAAATTACTAAAACCCTATCTGTAGTTTTTTTCTATTGATACAGAAAACGCACCAATTTAAAAACTTCGTGGATTTTCGTTTATCCCGATGTAGATTCCAAGGGGATCGTTAAAATCGTCGTCGTCGTTAAAATCCAATAGCTTATAGCGGCGACGGGCTCACCACCTGTCACGCTGAGTGCAGTCACTGCTTAGTGATGCGCAGACTATGGCAGTGGACTGCTTTTGCGGTGCTTTTGCCTAGTCTCTGACTAACCCTTTGGGGATAATAGTCGTGATTATATGTATGTATGTTATTTTACCTGTTTCTGCAAAGCAGTGATTGCAGTGTAGAGCATAAATTAACGGGTATCGTGATTTTACAGCTTATGTTGCTGGGTCACAAGTTTGTAATTTATATTAAGACTAGCTGTTGCCTGCGACTTCGTCCGCAGTTTCTATGGTTTCTTTACTATCCCACGGAATGTTCCGGAATAAAAAGTATCTAAGATGCTTATGAAGGATATAAGGAATCACCATGCAAAATTGCATTGAAATCGGTCCAGCCATTTCAAGCCAGATAAGCCCGTACAAACAGACAAACAGATAAAGAGACAGAGAAACAAAAAACAAAAAGTAAATAGAAAAAAAATGCTTAAAACCAAGTCAGGGTGATGTAAAAAAAGGGAAAATACCAAAAAAAAATTTTTTTTGTTACTCTGTCTGCCTGTTTGTCTGTTTATTTGTTTGTACGGGCTAATCTCCGAAATGGCTGGATCAATCGGTCCAGCCATGAAAAGCAATGAAATTTTGCCCGGTGTTTATATCCCTAGTCAACATCTTATATACCTACTTTTTACTTTTTATTCCGGAAAATTAAAAGGTTCGCGTGGGATAGCTAAAGAACCAGTAACCGCGGACGAAGTCGAGGGCAACAGCTAGAGTGAAATATATTTTTAGTTAAGACAAAGGAGCCGCTTTTATACAGCCTCTATTAAAGTCCACCGCCATCAATCGGTCCGCACCGTTTAATTGGAACAGCCTTCTTATAAATCTCATCAGCTTATCTGATCAAGCATACAGACATACAATACAAAGCACTTAGCCTTAAGGATCTGTAAGGATTATTGTACACTTGAAGCGAGAATATTAGGAGCTAATAAGAATTGTGAAAGTGGAAGAGTATATGATGATTATGATAGTTCCACAGCTTACAACATCCAACAGCTTATAGCGGCGACGGGCTCACCACCTGTCACGCTGAGCTGTCACGTCTTGGTGAATCGCGGACTATGGCAGTGAACTGCTTTTGCGGTGCTTTTGCCTGGTCTCTGACTAGCCCTTAGGGGATAATAGTCGTGATTATATGTATGTATGATAGTTCGCCAGCTCTTTTTTTAATCACTGCCTACTTTGAAAATATGAATTTATGAAAAAACTTGATTACCACTACGGCTGAACTAGAAGAATTAAAGTGCATGAAATTACCTACCTAAATAAGTTGGAAAGAGGTGCTTGGTGGCGTAGTGGTTAGTAGGCTTTAGCTTTCGATATCGAAAACAAAGCTACCGTCGCCATGGTCAGGCCGTAGACTGGTGACCAAAAAGTGATCTCGAACTCTTCCGTGCTTCAGAAGGCACGTTAATCCGTTGGTCTCGGTAGCTATTGCAACCGTTTCAACTTAACAACCCGCATTGGGCCAGCGTGGTGGTGTTACGGCCTATATTCCTCTTGTGTTTGTTTCCCTGAAGGCCTGTGCCCAGCAGTGCAATGTATATAGACTAAGAATGTACAAGTTGATGAATAATAGCTTAACATTGGTGACAAAAAACTTTAAAATGATTATAAAAGTATTTATACGAGTAGTTTAAATAATTTCCGCATACCTAATCTTGTGGTTTTATCGTCAACATCTACAAAACGCTTGCATACGTTGCGCTAGTGGAACAACGCCCTAATAGTCTGATATTTTAAAGAAGGGATATAACAAGACAATGAACTTTCATTTGTTATTAATTATACTCATTTTTATTAAACAACTAGCTGTTGCCCGCGACTTCGTCCGCGATTAATAGTTGTTTAACTATCCCACGGGAACCCTTAATTTTCCGGAGTAAAAATTATCTAAGATGTTGACCAAGGATATAAGGTATCACCATGCAAAATTTCATGGAAATCGATTCAGCCATTTCGGAGATTAGCCCGTACAAACAGACAAACAGAAAGTAAGAAAAATTGGTTTGGTATATTTTCCCTCATTTTATATCCTCCTGACTTGATTTTAAGCATTTTTTTCTACATACAGACATTCGACCTCTACAGTTTTATTACAGATGATAGGATTAATGCGTAAGTTAATTTATTTTTAACAAAACAAAAACAATTTCTTTGTTACATTTTGCTCCTCCTTACCAACTGAGTTAAATGTGTTTATAAGTAAAAAATTATCAAAAATTTAATTCATCTAAAAACTCATTAGCTTGACAGATTTCCCATCTCATCCCCCAAGTTGGAAATCTAAACAGGCGTGAGGGATGATTCAATTTTTCACAGCGCCCAAACTTTCGGCAAGTGTCTTGCTTTGTTTTTAACTTTCAACATGATCCCCATAATGAACACTGATGCCTACGCGCTGCAAATAAGCTTATAAAAAAGTTTATTCTGTAAACATCGGCTCACCCGTATTGCGGAGATTCGCAAGCGCTTCTTGTAAATGTATCAAAAGATCAGCCAATCTAATATACTTTTAAGTAGCACTTTCGTTTCTTTACGTACTATTCTTTATTTATTGTGTAGTATAATTGTTTATTTCGTATAAGGTTTGGTTTTTCTCTGTGTAGTTTAAGGTAGTGTACCTATAAGTAACGCAAGCTACATGGTTTTAACTATAACAAATCAAACCACACAAATTTAGAATTTAGAATTAAATAATATTTATTAAAACCTATTGGAAATTTTCTATTACCAGAAACAGCGTTTAAAAAGCACAATGTTAACAATAAGACAGCAACTCGTTCAGCGTGCACGGCTTATCGCAGCACTCGGTGACGACGCCCCCTCTCTTGCCTCTCGCTTCCTCCAGAGCTCTCGCTTTCGGCACCAGCCAAGGCCAGCTCATATCTTCAAAATCGGCACCAGAGCTCATGGCTCTTTTCCCCATCATCTCCACAGGGCAAAGGTACGCAAGAGTATCAGCCAACTTCCTCCCACAATACACGTGACCAGGAGTCTTTCCTGACGCAGACATCATGCTGAATACGGCAACAAGAATAATCAAACAGACCTTCATGGTTACCCTTCAAACGGCACAGTTTGAATGAAGCGTCCGCCACTGGTATCCCGTTTTATACCACTTAACATCATTAATAATCAAAATTGAATATTTTACCTTTCTGCGTAGGAGGCTGTCATATCACATGATTTCAATGGAACATATCAATTCAGTCAACCGTGAAGACCTATACCTGAACTAGAATATTCTTAGGATCCGACGTCACCTGAATTCTAGGAACTGCATCTCCATATGAATATGGATGATATACAGCATATAAAAGAAAAATTTTGTGTGATATCTACCACAGTCAAGAGGCAACCAAGAAACTGGAGCAATCATGAAGTTGCTAGTACTATTTCTGTTGGCTGCAGTTACCTTTGCGTCTGGTGAGGATGATTCGGTGAATCTGTGTGGGAGGCAATTGTCTGAAGCGCTGAAGTACATGTGCCCGAGGCATGCAAGAAAGAGATGGGACCAGAGCTTGGCGCTTGAGTTGGAAGGTCCATGGCGTTTGCCCTGGCTGTCCAGGGCGAACGCTTTAACCGGCATCAGAGGAAAGCGAGGAATCAGCGATGAATGCTGCCTGAAACCATGCTCCCGTGACACGCTGCTCTCTTACTGTTTATCTTACTAACCTTTCTATTTCTATAACTATTAAAGTCTCTTATTGTGTTAGGACTTAGGAATATACTTTCTTAATGTAACGAGCCCCATAAGTTAAATAAGCTTTAGTGCTTTCTAGAAATGTAATTGCAACTTAGGAATGCAAGTAAAAATGCTTTAAATGTTTTAGGGATTGTAATTTATATTCTTATAAATAAGCTTGTAAATAGAAAATGTATATTAAACTGCGATTATAATTACAATTCATTATTTTCACTATACTGTTTTTTCACGCGACGTTGGATGTCACTTCATGTTCCTTTTTATTCGTTCTATAGCAGTAAGGGTTCATTGCATGGATTTGCGTGCTATAACTTTATTGGAGAGCTCACTATCTTTGTATACTGATGTTTGTATTGTAAAAAAAATTTACATCACAAAATTATGCAATTATTAGTGAACACTTCACCGAATCAATGAATTACACACACCCCCTTATTTTAGGCTAGCCGGTAGGCGTGTGTGGGACTTACCTGAAATATTGGCACAACCCACTAAAACTCCCCGATATACCCGTTCCTGCCCTTCCGTGGGAGCGACCCGGGATCTGCCGAGGCAATTCTCCGTAGATATTAAGCGTAGTATATTAATTTGCGTATTTGTTCGCATTGAAACTTTATTGATTAATCCCGGCACCCCCTCATGACAATCAGTAAGTAATCATTCACAGATACATTTTTGAAAGGATTAAAAACTGAGATAAAGCGATATTTTGAGATAAAAGCAAACTCTAATAACTTTGCTGTTTTTAATATTTAAAAAAATATGACTACACAAATATGATCAGTAGTTGATACTGAGTACGCCATTTTTTTATTACCACGATTTTATTAACTCACTTTCTTGTTTGTCTCTTTGTTTGTCCGGTTGGATTTTTGTTACTCAATTTTGAGGCACTTCCAGACTAGTTATCGGGCTGAAACTTTGGGAATAGTTCAGAACCAGCAACTTACTTAAAACTTACTTTCAACTTTCTACGAGCACTTTTAGGCCGAAATTTAAACTTTCAGGGTTTGTGTGAAGACACTGGTGACAAACCACCACTCAATAGATGGCGCTGTGCGTAGTGAAAAAAGAATTAAAGAATAATATAAGATCAGATAAAAAATTTAAAAACCTCACGTTTTTAGAAAGAGTAAAATAATAATAAACTAACATGTGGGGCCGAATGAGGGGTCACTCAAAACGTGGGGGCGCATCCTTATATTTTTCTCTTTTTAAAAACCTTATTCTAATAATTTTTGGACTAATAAAAATTTGTGGTGGAGAAACATGCAATATTTTTGAGAGTATGATTTTGTAAAATACTAACAGTAAATCATATTATTATTCCTTGGTGGACCGACGATCTGGCGATTGTCTTTGTGGAGATCATGGGGTGGCGCCTATTCCTAGCAGTGGACGTCTCTGGGCTAATGAATGAATATGCATAAAAATATAATTTGTAACAATTCGCGATTTGTTGTTTTGTGTACAACAGCTGCAACAGTTCTATATGTAACCTCTATCCTGCCTTTTGGAGTTTTGGTATGAATTACAGAGTGGTTATAGATTTTCTATAGTGCCCGGTAATGGCACTAGGTCTCTCCCTATTACGGGGGACCAACGAAATTCCCACCTCTCTGCTGCAAAGATTTTAACCATAGATTAATTAAGTAGAATAGTAAATCGCTATTCCCATGCATGGGTTTTTAGTTCGTCTTGACACTACTATAGTAGCGGAATCATAGATAAATTTAGTGATTCCGCTAGTATAGTAGCGCCACCTAACGTAATAAGTCGAACGAAGGGGTACTCGTACAAGCAACAATATTAAGTTTTAGACGAACTTAAAACCCATGTATGGGAATAGCGAACTATACTACTTAATTTATCTATGGTTTAACTTTAGTTCTATAATACAGGTATACGAATCCAGCTAAAACATAAAACAATACACCACATCACAATAAAAACATAACGTGTTCAAAGTCTGTATGCTCCGAACTTGAAATAGGTATGGCATTTAAATACAACATCGAACATAGAAGTATTTTTAACTTTATTATATGACTCCATAATACGGCAATTGCTTTTCACAAAGTAACAAAATAAAATAAATAAATAAATAATAAATATCCTCAGACATTCACACCTATCAACTAGCCCCATTTTAAGCAACTAATGCTGCTTGTGTTACGGACACTAGATGACGGATATATATATTTAATAGATAAATACATATAAATATCCTGAATATATATAAATATATATAAACATCCAAGACTGGAGAACAAATGCCTGAAAATTCATCACCCAAACATTTGCCCCCACCGGGGATCAAACCCAGAACCTCTCGAGATAGCGACGCCTTGAGACCGGCGGCGTACAGACCACTCGACCACGGAGGTCGTCAAACAAAAGTAGCAAGTAAAGCAGCGACAACCGAATTGTAAAGGACGGGACTTCTGCAAGAGGTCGCTGGACCAATCCCCACCCCACCTAATAAAGTACAGTTTGTTGTGAATACTACCTTGCTCACACTGTGCCCGGTGCATGGCATCGGTTCGCCACCTGTTACATGGGGATATCTAGTATTTTATGTTTAATAGACCCATAATCACACCTTATGTTACTTAAATTTTGCTACGGCTACATTGTTACTTCATGAATATATCACCGTAATCAACCAGAAACTGTCATTGAAAACAAATAAAAAAAATCAAATGTAAAAAAATGTTTCATCATTAGTGGTAATTATCAGCTTTGATGTAATTTAAAACACTGCCAATTATATGTCTTCTTCTTCCATTCTCGTCTGTCACTCGTCAGCTCAGCATCCACTTCTTTTATTCCCATATCATTCTTCACACCGATATACCCATTTGAACCCCTCCCTCAGGAACGACCCGGGTTCTGCCGAAGCAATTCTCCGCACCGTTCCCAGGGCCTCACTACCTATGCGTCCAGCTACTTCTCGCCACCTCTACCTGGTCGTCAGTCCACCTCATGGTGAACTCTTGTTAGACCATAACTTTGAAAGCTTCAGAGAACGCTGTTATTGCAACCATTTATTCAATAATTCGCATTTTTCTGCATAAAGGAAAACCTGTACTCAGCAGTGATATCGTCTTAGTCTTAGTCACACACAATTCGTCTTAGATTTTATTGGTTACAGAAGGCTCAGGGCCCGTAGAAGAGATGCCTTCGGATTATAGTTATTATTAAATTAAAAATGATTTGACAATTACATTCGATAGCTTTAAGCCGTTAGCGGACGCTTATCGGACAAGTCGTACACATCTGACGATAGCGACAATGAATGTTGAGTGGCATTTTGTCTAGGAGACCCAGGATTGATAGAAAAAAAAAAAAAGAAAGCTACTTAAAAACATTTATTCTTAACTATACGAACATTTTGTTGTATGCTTGCCTTCAATTTGTAATTGCTTGCTATTCATATAATTTCAAGACAGAAATTTGAATCAGTGTTTTCTTTTTGTATACCGTAGTAGTATTAAGTAGTTTAGCTTCTCCTTAGAATAATTATAGACACGATAATTAATCACAACATAATTACTTATAACACCACAACACAAATATTTTTGGTCAATAATTTTTAAGCAAACACTTATTATTAGGTCAATTGCCACAAAATAAAAGAGCAACATGAAAACTACAGACTTAAAAACCAACATTTATTTTATATAACGATTATTAAATTCTAACCACATAAACCATTTGAATCCGCTAAGCTTAAGCACGATTAACAATATGATAGAAGCTCGTTTAGGGTGCATGGTTTGTCGCAGCACTCTGACACCACTCCTCCTCTCTTGCTTCGGTTGTCTTCTAAAGCTCTGGCTTTAGGCACCAGCCAGGGCCAGCCAAAGTCTTCATAATCGTCGATGGAGTTGGAGCCTCCTCGCTTTCCCATCATCTCAATCGGACAAAAGTAAGCCAGCGTATTCGCCAGCTTTCTCCCACAGAACACTTGCGCCGAAGATTTCCCAGAAGTCACCGCCATCAGGGACACCAACACGAGGAGGAACAACACCTGAGTCTTCATGTTTCTAATAGTTCTTCAGGTAAACGTTAGCTGTCGACGCTTTCACACGGAGCTCACAAGTGTGCTGATTCTGCTACGAACGCCCCCTTTATACTCGTCTCTCAATGAATATTCATCTCTGAACATCTTTGTCGTGCCCACTTAATGCCTTCTGACGTGACGCATGATTTAACACCTTCACCTATTTTCCTAAAAGACAAAATCCAGGTTGTTTTCCATCAAATGCTCAATGGAGCGGCAGAACTGTCTAAAGATGTCATCCCACGTGGCCGCTTCACACATTCAGGTCTCATTAACGTTTTTCAGCCGTTCATTAAATATTAATGACTAGACTTTGTATATAATCGAGAAAATTCTATTTCTGTCGACATACGAGGTTCAGGCTTCGTGCCGCAACATGAAGGCGTTGGTCGTGTTGGTGTTGTCCTTGATGGGGCTGGTGGACCTGGCGTCAGGGGACACTTCTCGCCAGGTGTACTGCGGCCGGAGACTCGCGATAGCCCTGGCCTACCTCTGCGAGAGTAAGCCTCAGCCAAAAAGGTCGGAACTGGTGCCAGATTACGAAGATGGATGGGCATGGCGTTCTCACCAGACTGCCAAGGCCTTAGAGTCTCCGAGGGAAAAAAAGGGGGTGATATCGGAGTGCTGCGACCAGCCGTGCTCGGTCAACGAACTGATAACTTATTGCTAACCGCTGATTGATGATTTGGCCTATCAGCTCCTGCCTGTTCCACTTGCAATCAATGCTGTATGTATCGCGATACAACATACGCTTGTCAATATATTGTGATAATGTTAACTTTTATAATCAAATCAATATTACATGTAAATGTACTGATGATTCTAAATCTATAGACCTTGACGGAGTATATTTTTTGAATAATATTGTTACTTTGCAAACTGCCGCAAATATCTTATACTAAGTAGTAATGTATTCGCTTTTTGTACTTAAAATTTAGTATTTTAATCGACTTATATCAAACGTATAATATCACTTACGAATAAATACGGGGTAATTTAAACAATTGTGTATACTAATTACTAACATCGAAAGTTAAGCAACGAATGTGTTTCCAAAATTATATTCCAATTAAATTATTATAATCGCCTGTCTTTAAATTACCATAAATATAAATATCCTGAGCCCACGCCAATTGGTCTTATTTGGGTTTTAAATATTTATGTGTGTTAAATATTGGAGAATATTGGAGAGTACACAGCCCTTGCCACGAGTAAGTACGATTTATTCTTAAAATTGCTTGCTTGTCTTAGCGTTGTAACTATGAAGGCAAGTTAATATCATAGGTTCCCCTGTAGCGCACATACTTAAATATATATATATATATATATATATATATATATATATATATATATATATATTACATATGCCAGGTAAACTCTTGGCCTTCATCTCTAACTGAGGAACTGGCTATCTTACGTCTGATTGCCGGAACACAACAATGCTTATAACATTGTTATTATGGCGACAGATTTAAGTAAGACGGTGGTAGCTAGCCAGGCGGGCTCAGAAGCCCTACCACCAACCAAACCGAGCAGAAAAACTTCTGCCCCCATGGGAAATCGAACCCGGACCTCCCGATCAACACCCGGTGGTGTGAGGGTCCAGAGAGTCCCAAGTCGACTGGTAGTGAGAAGGGCACATTGCTCGTAGAACTGATGGCCGATGGGGCGGAAAAGGAAAAGTACTTGGTGTACTGGGAAGCGGAGCGTGGGACCCCAAGGTGGTGGATTGACGATCTGGCTAAGGTCGCAGGTAGTCGCTGGATGCGCAGGACCGGTCGTAGTGGAGATCTTGGAGTGGACTGGAGTGGAAAGGGCTGATGAATGGATGAAGTCATCCATTTCAATGATGACTTATTATTCCATTATTTTTTAAAATATCCTTTAAACCCAACATTCTAGTCACTCCACACAGCTTTGATCCGATCATCTTCAAGTCTACATTAAGATTTAAAAAGATACAAAGTGAAACCTTTGAAGAAAATGTGAAAACGTACATTCATAAGCAAAAAGGCTCGATTCCACAAACGAGATTACGAATACGAGGGAATGAATAAAGAAAACCTCTTTTAAACTCGAAAATGTACTGAATAAAGTAATCTAAAATACTTTACGAACAGTGTCCCATTACAAACAGATATCTATCTGACAACTTGATATTTAAATACTAGATATAACGTAAAGAATATTTAAAATGCGTATTCAGCTAGTTGCCACTTTCCGACCGGTAATAGGGGCTTCAAATAAATTAGAAGACCCCAGGGGGCTGTGGCTTGGTACAAGCAACAAGCTCAAGGACTGGACTGACGTTATTTACAAAGAGAATGTGAAATTTATTAATCTTAATTTAGATAATGCTTCTCTAATTCTTTAGAGATATTGAAGTATTTGGAATACATTTTAAAGTTATAAAACGGATCCATAGTTTCCGTGAAATGCATTTCATTGACTATCTTCACAGCCACATTATTGACGCCACAAACCCCAATAAAACAAAATTTTGAAAAGTGCACATTTTAATCATTCTAAATGCATGTCTTCTTTGCTCTAATTCTTACTCTTACTCTAATATGCCATGGATTCTAGAAGACTAGACAGCAGCCACTTCCAATTAACTACAAAAAAACACGTCAGTATTTTTCCTGGAGCACTTTAAATGCTTCAAAATCATTACAATTAGAAATACTACTGTATTATAACAGTACCAATAGTGTACACTACTCAATTTAACAATTTTCTTTTAAATTAGACCACAGACACAACGCTCAACTGATAACTTTATACCACACCCGCGCAACCTGTGCTGTGGACACTGTCAGGATATTTAAACTTTTTTAGAAAAAGTTAACTCAGAAATGTGTTTTTAAAAGCCTGAAGGCGTGACTGTAGAAATAAAACGCAAAAACAATATGTCCGGACAATATTTTAATCTTAAACGGTTGGAATGTGGATGATATTGGAATATTAGTGCACTTGTGCCGTAAAAGTTTAATTTGAATATTAAACTAGTTCTCGCGTGTTTATAGTACTAAGATAAGTCCACAATGTTGTGAGCTAATAAAATATTGAGATAATGATATTCATTGATAAAACGGACATTCATTTGCTTCATATACGTTCAAATTAATATTCTATCTCAAACGATAGCACTAACTTAAATTAGTTTACTGGTTATCTCTAATATTTTGAATAATTTTACAAATGTACTTCCTGTAAAACAAAATTAGATCTTGTTTATCATATCAGAATATTACATATCAGAATATGTAAATAAGAAAAAATACTAAATATACAACAGAAAAGAGTGTTTTCAGTTAAGATAAAGGTGACTCCATGATGACCACCGTGACTGAGTGGTTTGATTTCAAAGTGTCTATTTCTGAGATTGTAGATTCAAAACCAATGAAATCGTGCAACCAGAAAAGGTATGAGAATGAAATAGATGCTTTTGTATGAATTGGAACGCCGTAAAAATTCATAAGTTCTGTAAATAAAGAGACAGTATGACAGTAGAATCGAGCTCCGAGCAACGAGCGTCAGGAGGAGCTCGGTGGCGTAGTGGTCAGTGCGCTTTGGCTTCGATCGAAAACAAAGCTACCTTCGCCATGGTCAGGCCGTGGATGGGTGACCAAGACTTTGTGATCTCGAGCTCCTCCGTGCTTCGGAAGGCACGTTAAGCCGTTGGTCCCGGTCGCATTTGTGACCGTTTCTACCCACCAACCCGCATTGGGCCAGCGTGGTGGTGTTACGGCCCATACTCCTCATGTTTTTCTCCATGAGGAAGGCCTGTCCCAGCAGTGGGACGTATATAGGCTGATGACGATGACAGTAGAATAAGAACGGTCAAAAATCGATGATTTAGGGGTGGACTATGCCAGCAGGAGCGCAGACAACAGCCGTGAGCTGATTATTATGATGATACGGAGGACATGACACCACCACACAAAATGGAAAGGACAAGGAATTGATATTGTCCTGAATAAATAATATGTCACTGAACTGCTATAGCCACAACAGTTTCAAGTGGCTTACTAGGTGCCTTTATAGAAACCAATATTTAAAAATATATACATACTCGGTTTCACCTGCGCGGTGCCCATTCCTATTGGAATATCGAGATAAAAATTACCCTATGTCCTTTCTCAGGCTCTGGACTATCTGTGTACCAAGTTTCGATTAAATCGGTTCAGTAGTTTTGACGTGAAAGGCAGACCGACAGACAAACAGATAGACAAACAGAGTTACTTACACATTTATTTATGTATGGATATTTTCCAGACTTTTATATAACATAACATATCATCACGCCTCTTTCCCCGAAGGGGTAGGCAGAGGTGTTAAACACCCACATTTCGCCAGATATGTTAGGTCCCCATGTAACAGGTGGCGAGCCTGTTGCCATGTACCGGGCACAATGTGAGGCAAGCGATGTTCACCATGAACTGTACAAAAGTTTTATTCAAACTCAGTGGTGTCGGCGGTGGGATCGAACCCGCGATACCCGCGGCCTCTTGAACGAGTTTTGCCCCGTCGCGTCCGTCCCAAATCTGCTACCGCTGCCTTTTACTTTTACATGAATATAATATTAATTGACAATGACCCAAAAAAATTTATAGCCAAAATATTTTTCTTAAAATAAACGTAAATCTAACTAAACTAACCCAAGAGTCTGGAACATACTCTCGCTATCAGCTACTCTAACCAACATTCCAAAACAAACCTTCTGCAATCAATTCTACTGCACCTTTGTAACAAAACAAAGTAAATTGAATATAATGATTATTTATTATCCATTACTAACACGAACAATACGATATCGAAGAGTCAAGGCCTTCCACAACATTTATTTGAGATTTTCTGTTATTATATACCCATAAGCGTCATCGATGTACAAAAAGAGAAACAGCTAAAGAACCGAAAAGGTACAATGAAAAAAGATTGCAATGTCCATAACTTACGGTTCTGTTTTCTTTGATGAAGGCTTTAAGCTCTTGTTCAGGGTGTAATTAGTGAAGGCAAGAGCTGCGCTTGCGCAACAGTAATTTATAGAGTCAATTAGATGAGAATTTTCGCCATCGTAAAGCAATATTTGAGCTATTTGTAGAATTCGCCATAGAATTACTTCTAACAAACGTACAGTACTTGTAAATTGGTGGAGTATTTTAAAGTTTAAAAGATAGTCAGCACGGTTTCATAAACAAACTAATGTATACTTAAGGATATGTTTTCAACCATACAGATGTACATGAAACAAAAGTGATAGATTAGAAAGAAGAATAATCAGGATAATGTAATTTTCCAAGATCAAGAAAGGTCACCAAATCACCACAAAAGAAAGAAAGAACGAAAAAAAATAATTTTTTCAGTGTTCAAAAACAAAGGAATCTATATAAATCTAAACTTAATGACTTTGATCACCGAAAAGGCACATAGTCAGCATGTGTCGGGAGGTCACAAGACAACCCTACGCTGGTCTTCCGTAAATAGACACACCTGCTGCACGCACTAAATATCAGTAGCAACATCACACTTTATCTGACATACGTACGAAACATAAATAAATAATAACAATAAATAAATAATAACAAAAGAAAAGACCACCATGAAAGTTACCAGTATATGATCACCATATATCGAAATAAAACCAGCAATGAAAAAACAAATAAGGACCAAACATAATACAATAAATGACAACTCGGGTTCAGTTTAACTGCCATTCGACAAGGTGCTTATATCCTTATTCCAATTACGATTCTTAAAAAAGTGAAAAAAATGTTTCATTGAATAATACCAACAAACATGTTCGTTACCAGCCAAAGGCGATTTAGACACTTCTTAGCCCATTCTCATTCAAGGGATTATTCAATTCACCAAAGTGATATAGATAAGTGACTCGAATTTTAATGACCCAACTGGAGAAGCATCTACGGGAGATCGCAACTAGACAATTAGTGATCTTTTTTTGTATGACAAGGAGGAAGAGGAGGATTCCACATCACCAACCCATGGTCTTACCTGCCTTACGGCATACAGACCGAATCACGGGAGAGCGCGGGGTACTTGCGAATGCTCTTTCCCACACCACGCTTGTTCTATGCTCCCTACAAATTCTATTTCCATCCCTATTGTTGCCACCTCTCCCCCTTCTGGGGCGTGACAGCGACAGTCACAAGACTTCGCGTCGGGCTGCTCTTCTGCTGAATCCCGATCAATCGAAAGCGTGCCTAATGGTGTGCCAGGAGTGCGCGAACTCGCGCAACGCGTTCCAATTGTTACGGCTGCAAATGAGGTCCTGGTGATATATGGGGCCAGACTCCACTGTTTGCGAGGAGGAGGAGGATTATCGGACCGTACTTGCCGCTTGCTGAGCGGTAGGCGTGTGTAGGAATTATCAGAAATGACAGCACTACACATGATACCTATTCGAACCCGCGGAATCAACTCAGGTTTTGCCAAAGCAAGTATTCTCCAAGCCGTTTCCAAGGTATATAGCCCTAGTCAGACTTACAGCATATTCGGAAAATGCAACCCGCATTGGGCCAGCGTGGTGGTGTTATGGCCCTTACTCCTCATGTGTTTCTTCATGAGGAAGGCCTGTGCCCAGCAGTGGGACGTATAGGCTGAGGGCGATAGGGGGAAATCCCCAGTCGTGACAGACAATAAGTGAATCCTAGTTAATGCAAATACATATTTATATTAGGTCCTTACCTATGAAATTGGTGTTTTGTATGGGGATTTTGGGGAATTTTGCATTTTCCATACTAAATTTTTTTCAGTTTTCTTCACAACGACAAATCCAAAGATATTTGAATAGAATAATATTTGGCATCTATCATTAGACAAGCTTTAGTAATATGTGTAATATCACACTTCATAAAAATTATTTATCGTTTTTAAGTGAATGAAAATAAAATGATGTATTCGGGAGGCAGTTAAAAATAATTGGCTTTGTGTCTAATTTTAACACAATTAAAATTACAAAAAAATATCAAATTAAATAATACGAGCTCAAATATATGGTCTATTTTTAGAAGAGGCAATTATTTTATAAGAATGTTCTGAATCTTAATAGTTACGGACAAATTGCTAAGACAGAATAAAAACACCATGTTCATAGGTAAGAACCCAATATATAACACAAACTCAAAATATCTTGATTAAAACAACACTATTAATTAGAAAAAGCCATAACATAAGCTATTTTAGACCACCGCCGAGGAACGTTACAATTTTCTTTATTGCCGCTCCACTTTATATGCAAACTTCAATTTCCTAGACCTCATCTAATTTTATATTCTCGGTGCAAATCGCTTTCATTCAATATCCATATCTTAGCGAGCTGATCAACAGAGGTTTGGAATCATTTCTTGAACGGATTAGGTACTTCATTTAATTCAACGAACACATTTTAAAGATTCATTTAAAAAATGTGGAAAGAAATTCATTCTGGAATGTTCTTTTTGGTGAAAGATTAAAGAAATGCAAAGGTCTGAAACGTTGGAAAATAACATGTAACGAAAGAACATAGACAGGAAACTCTTGAGTCATACTGAGTTCTTGGCTTAAGAAACCTTTAATTTCACTGATTTTCTTAAACTTAAAACCGGAACATTATGAAAGTGTTGTTTTGTGGTTGAGAAAAGGGTAGAAAAGTATGACGTGGTGGACCAGGTGAAAAATAAAACTCCAACTCACGTCACGTCACTTATTATTTATTATCTGTGGCACAAACTTGATAAATATAGTTCAACTTGTAACTGTGTAACTTGCTAATATTGTAAAAGTTTTCAATAAAGATTTATAATTTTTTTTATCACACTTGTATAAAAATAATATTAAAATATTTATAGTAATTTAAAATGAGCCAACCGCTCCAGACGCTGACTCTGATAGCAATGAACTTCGAGAACAGAACAACGAAAGATAAAAGGAGACAGACAGTAAATTTAAAAAGAAACCAAGAGAAAATGGAAAGAGCAGAGCGCAATAACAGCAAAGAGTCGCTAATACTGATATAGCGCCTCGTAACAAAAGAGACTGTTAGATCACATTTAGACTCAGTACAATGTGTCCCACTACAATTTTGTGACTACTAAGTTAAATTCTTCCAATGTCCGGTGCGTGGCAGCCAGCTCTCGCGTAGTCTCGATTTTGTAGACTCAGTCTGATTGTTACGGTCATTTTTATTGTAACATATTTCATATATTTGTATATCTTGTCTATTGGTTTTATGTATTTTTATGGCATTGTCTGCCTTCTTATTTTCGGTGCTGTTTTCTTTATCTCGTTTAATTTGTGCAAATTTATCAAAGCTTTAAGGTATTCAATGTTTTCATTGCACCTTTCAAGTGGTTCACGGCCCAAGTTGGGCTGGCGGGTATAAATGCGAAATACCGTAATTAGGCTCGCGACAGTATTTGGGCTGCCTAAGTAGGACCGTAATTGACGCCGCCATAAAAAATAATACATTTTTTTTCTGAAGCTGATAACACAATAAATTTTAAATTATAAATTACGATTTTGCTTAAATGTTAAAAACGCCTTGGGTCCGATGGTCTATCAATTATCTGTGCCGTAGCGTCATGATTATTGTAAACAATTCAATACGCATGCGTGACATAGCCGACAGTTATGCTTGATTGGTTGCGACTGGCGTTTGACGGATTTTGACCATGCTTAGACCATGCATTTTTCATTACTTTTGATATGAGTCAACTTGCCTATTTTCCAGATCCAAACTGATGCGCCACTCGGATGCGCACTGACTAGTTAGTGGTCAACCCTGACGTTTCGTCGCAGATTTTGATCACGCGAAGTACATGCATTTGCGTCATCTATGTAAATATATATCTGTGGTGTGGATCTAACTTTTATATTGAGGAGTAGACCTACTGACACATGAATATTTTCGTATAGAAACATCCATCACTGATTACGAACAAAAAAATTCGGAACACAAAACAAAGGGTTTTTTATCTCTTTTTCGCTGACTGCACTTTGGACTGTGTAGGTTTGGAGTTTATTTATTTCTGCCTCATGGATTTGTTCTTATCTGACAGGCAAAAAAAAGGACTTAAGGGTGGTTTCACAGGTGGGCTGGCCAACAGCGCCGCCGGCGAGAATCCCATTCATTATGAAGTGAATCGGGCGCGTGTGGCGCGCGTGTGACTGTAAAACGATGTTAGGCTATCTCTTGTAATTGTAACGCATGTGCGTAGCCAGGGCTGGCGACCAGCCATATGAAACCCCCCTTAAAAATTATTTAATCAGAATATATAGCACGTGGCAAAGGTACTGCAATTTTATGAGTGCGACACTTATTTGATAGAGATGTTGGAAGCTATTTGTATGATTCATAATTTACAAGGCGTCGTCAGTTTTGAAACGTGGCCACTTCAATAAATATAATTTCAAATATGTCAGGATGATCATAATGAAGCACAGTTAAGAAAAAAACTATTAACATATTAAATTTTCCACACTTCCCTGCTGTATGTTACGGACAATGTAATTAGAAAAAGACAACAAATACCTACTGTTAAACCAGAGTCAATAAAATATATTTTTCCACTAACTTGCCATTACATAACACCTATAAAACCATTACCCAACCATTTAGCAATTTGCATCCGAAATTCCGGATGTAATTGATCCGCAATATCAAAGCAAGTCGTAAAGTAGCAGATTTGTCGCTGCCCGGAGTGGACACGACAGCGAAACGAAGCCCAGAATACTGATCACCTGGTTTGGTAGCATCGGGCACACAAATGATAAACTAATTAAAGTTTTAATAAAAAAAAATAAAAAATACCGGTTAAGGTAAAAATGATTCAGCTCAGCTTATGCCATAGCCACAAAAAAGCCACATTAAATAAAATATACAGAGAAACTTCACGTTTAAATCACCACATAAAATAACACACCAAAATTAAACACCATTATAAAATAAAAATTACCTCCAAAAACAGCTTAAGCCATAGCCACACAAATAAAAAAAGCCACAACAGATAAACAAACAAATAAATCATAAAGAGGGTCGCATTCAAATCACCACATAATAAAATAACACACTAACATTAAACAAATTAAAAAATAAAAATTACCTCAAAAAATAATTTTAGTCCACAATTAATTGCCACATATTATTATGAGGCAATGAAAGGACGTGAATTTAACATAGCTTAAAGTGGCACTATTGTAAACGGCTATTTATAAGCGTCAATTTAACAACAGTAAAGCGACGGGTATTTTTAGTAACATATTATAAAGAAAAATATAAAACGAGGCTTATTACTTTGCTAAATAAAACCGTGTTACATTGCGATCGCAAAAGATGTTCTTCAATGATCCATCAAAACGTAACACGCTTTTATTTAACAAAGTCATAAAAGATTTTTTTATTATTATTTTTAGTGTTTAAGTGTGTTTAAGACGATTCAAACGAGCTCAAATTTGATGGCATTGTCTCATTTAATTACTGAGCTCCAAGTCATAAGAATATTGTCATCCGATTTACACATGCATGCATAATTTCAGCACAATCGGTTAAAGATACCTGCTACAAAATTAAGTTACAAGATTGAAAAGTTCACCCGAACATACATTGCAAATTAATTAAAAGCTTGCAATAATATAGCATAAAAACGTTGCTATAAAAAACTATTCCCACCGATTACACCGTGGCTAAAGGTTTACTTGAAACTTGCAAATAGTATATGACTGTGTAGCAAGACGGGATTCTGTTACGTTTTATGTTACATGCTGAGTAATTTATTTGCCATAGCCGCTAGCTTACTTTCTACGCTTACATAAAAAATATTAAATATACACGGCCTTTCGCTACTGCTATTCTGAGACTAATTTTTCTTAATTTCTAATAAATTACATTTTATATTGCTGTATCTTATGCATAAAAGGTCCAATCTTAATGTTTTCGAAAAAAATCTAAATATTTAATAAACCTGTAGTGGTCGAATGTCTGTACATATAAAAAAAATACTTTAAACCAAGTCAGGGGGATCTAAAAAGAGGTAAAATACCAAAAAAATGTTTTTTTTATTTATTGTTTCTCTGTCTGTTTATCTGTTTTACAGGCTAATCTCCGAAATAGCTGGACCGTTTTAAATGAAATTTTGCATGGCGATACCTTATATCCCTGTATAGCATCTTAGATACTTTTTATTCCGGAAAATTAAAGGGTTCCCGTCGGATAATTAAAAAAACAATGATGACGAAGTCGCGGGCAACAGCTAGTTATTAAATGTAAAAAATTGTGAGTTGGCTTTGTATGCAATCTGTATCCAATAGAATCAATGTTGTTTAAATGTAAATGTATACTGACGTTCAAAATATCCGGGTCATTAACAAAATCTATATCATCGAACACAGACCATGGTATAAAACGTGATAAAACAATTATTACAACATAGTTACTTTTTATATTACATTTATACCTTGTTCAGTTTATTCTGAATGATTGGATCTCTATATTAGTTTTATATTATATGTTTTTCCAAGCTCAGTTCTTAAACGAAGCAGAGGCAATAACTTATGTAAGCTTTATCCATGTTTTATTTTAGCACTTAAAATAATATCATCCAGCCCTTTCCTGCTAACCTACGAATGTCGTCATCCCATCTTTTCATAGAGCTTCCTACATTACGATCTAAAATTGAGAGCGGTGGCGTGCATTGGGAAGCCTATGTCCAGCTGTGGACAAACAATCGCTGATAATAATGATGATTATTATAATATACATTCCACACATACATTACATTACATACATTATACATTGAACAATTTTTACTAGAACATGAGCTAATAAATATTGGGTCCTTACCTATGACATTGGTGTTTTTTTCTCTCTTAGTATTTTGTCTGTAACTATTAAGATTCAGAGTATTCCTAAAAAATAATTACCTCGTCTAAAAATAGATTATATTTTTGAGCTCTTTTGATTTGTTTTGATAATTTGTTGTAAGTTTAATTGTGTTAAAATTGGACACGGAGACAACTCTTTTTAAGTGCCTCCCGAATAGATCATTTTATTTGCATTCACTTAAAAACGATAAATAATTTTTATGAAGTGTGATATATTACTAAAGCTTGTCTAATGATAGATGCCAAATATTATTATCTTTGGATTTGTCGTTGTGAAGAAAACTGAAAAAAATTTAGTATGGAAAATGCAGAATTTCCCAAAATCTCCATACAAAACACCAATTTCATAGGTAAGGACCTAATATTATCACATGATTGTTTTTTATAAAACCTATACCAATTTATGACGTCTGATATATTTTTTAATACAGAATATCACACACAATTTCAACAGTATTGCAACATCGAAGACTGATTGATTGATATGTTAGTACAACATCCCCGATACATCAACAACCCGTCATCATATCAGTCTACACAGGCCGCGAGATGCAAACATACGAATCAACACGGCAGCCGATTGGCTGATTGACACGACCAATCAGTACCAAGTTAGATTGAACAGACCTCAATAGAAGACAAAAACCTAATAAACGCTTTTACTTATTTATTTATTTATTCAGCTAACACACAGTCATATAATAATAAACAATAATAGTAAAAAAGTTTACAAAAAGACTTAAAGTACCATAAATTAAATACAAACATTATATGTGCAATAAGTGAC
Source organism: Parapoynx stratiotata (assembly GCA_910589355.1). Lineage (NCBI taxonomy): Eukaryota > Metazoa > Arthropoda > Insecta > Lepidoptera > Crambidae > Parapoynx > Parapoynx stratiotata. The sequence goes on from OU342472.1 coordinate 15,058,631, forward strand.
AGTGATATATATATTACTCGTAATACGTAAATAGTGAAATAAAAATCCCTCCAGTAACATCAAAAAATGTTTTCACCCATCTTTAGTTAAAAAAAATTAAAATTGTGTTTTAAATTGTTGTTTTAAATTTTTTAATTTAATTTGTGTTTTAAATTGTGATAACATGTTACAGTAATTATGGAAGGATTGAATGTGTGAATTCTTTTTAAGAAGGAAAGAAGTGTACACTGAGCTGACGAGTGAAAGAAGATAATGGAAGAGGAGACATGTTGTACTGACTCAAAGAAGGAAAAGGCAGGAAGAAGACCTACGGTTAAAAAAATAATTTAAGTTTTTTTTTATAAAAAATTACAAAAAAGAAAACATAATATTATGACGACTATTTGATTACTTTTTATCGTCTCTATAAGGAGTCACGAGCAAAAGCTATCAAATAAAAATATTCATCACACAATTATCGTTTTCACTATTTATATCAGCCCTCGCTATTAAATAAATCCAAACCTCCATTTAATAGATAAAGTAATCAAGATACATCTGTATCTTGACAAGACATCTATCTTATTCATATCACAATCGCAATGAAGTTATTGTAAAAAATTAAAAATCCTTTGAATCGAAAGCACGGTAATCGCAGGCATGCGCTTGCGCTGTAGAATGCTGGCGGCGCAAAACAAACCAAACGCAGGTTCTTTGAATGACTTGTATGGTGATGGTATGATGGAGTCTAGTTTGTTCAACAAAGTTGACAAGCATGCATACAGGCGTGCGTTACTGGATTCACACAAGAACTTTATATATTGGGTCCTTACCTATGAAATTGGTGTTTTTCTTCTCTCTTAGTATTTTGTTCGTAACTATTAAGTTTCAGAGTATTCTTTAAAAATAATTACCTCCTCTAAAAATAGACCATATTTTCGTACTCTTTTGATTTGTTTTGATAATTCGTTGTAAGTTTTATTGTGTTAAAATTGGACACAGAGACAACTCCTTTTCAGTGCCTTCCGAATACATAATTTTGATTTGCATTCACATAAAAAAGATAAATATTTTTTAAGAAGGGTGATATCACACACATAGCTAAAGCTTGTCTTATGATACATGCCAAATATTATTATCTTTGGATTGGTTGTTGTGAAGAAAACTGAAAAAATTTTAGTATGGAAAATGCAGAGTTCCCCAAAATCTCCATACAAATCGCCATTTTCATACGACTGAAGGACTCTGTATCCATGGTCATGAACAAATAAACAAAAAAAAATAAGCATATTAAGCATTTATATTAAGCATTTTGTAAAAAAAACAATGCTGTGTTAATTATACCAACAAAAGTTTTTGGACAACTTCTTTCCGCCGTTAAATCGATAGCCACGCGAACGATGTCGCGAGCACAGCTAGTATGTATATATTTTTGCACGTGACTGAACAGACAGATAAAACATCTTGCGCGAAAATGCTGTTTTCCCACAAGGCTACCGCTGCCTTACGATAAAATAAACATGTACACTGAATGTACATATCGATAAAAAAAATATTAACACTGACGTGCACCATAAAAATACGTTTAAAATTTGTCAACACTAAAATATGCTGTCATTATGCAAAAAAAGAAACAAACAATTTCTTAATCAGAGCGATCGGCAACATTTTTCCGTGTGCTCCCAATAGATACGGATCTTTTAACGTAAAGAATAATATTTACGACAATATGACCACCTCTGTATGGCCATAACCACTTAAGGGGAAGTAAGACACGCCTACCGAAGCCAGCAATTATGAATATGATTTTATCAGGTCCACACAAGACGCTGAGCACTTACATAATGTTAAGTATACAATATTTTACCATGATGTTGGACCGAGACAAACCAGTTTATGATTTTTATACAACGTTTATTTATATTTAATATATCTAGGGTGTTAATAAGGCTATTTACTCGTATGAGATTAAATAGCTTACAAGTTTTTTTTATAAATTTTATCCATTTTTTGTTTTGATTCAAAATAATTCTAGAAAAGTACGATTTGACATAAATCACTTCGTTTTTACTACACTGTATTTATTTTCTTAAAATTGTTAACGATTGTACGTGCTTCTCTTTCAATGTTAGAAGATAGTTGTTTTAATGCTAATACCTGACTATTGTACGGATATAAAAAGGAGGGATGATATATATTTCTAACGTCACTAATAACTTAGTCGTAATACTGGAGGCAACGGAAATAATCAACTAACTTTTCGGACCTTTACCCTATTTGTAATCATAACCCAGCCAAATAAAGATGTACTTAACAATAAATTAAGTGTCCTCAATCTGGTACCATTCTCTTTACAGGTATAAAATCTGTCAAAATATAAGGTCGTTCGCATTCTCCCCACGAGCGCCAATCTACTATAACACCATTTACGGGTTATTACTGACTCTTTACGAGCGAACTACGTGGGAATGGCAATGTTAGACAATGGCGCATGTTAAATTACAAACTGAAGTGATATTTATTACTTTTCCGTATCTGTAAATGTTGAGACGTGGGTCGAACTATTTAAGGGTTGCTAGTTGAAAAGCAATCGCATGTATATTAGCATTAGATGCGATTTTAAAAACTATCTATTTAATTATCTTTTTTTTTTATGCATATAAGTGTTATAAATATTTTGTGGTGTACTCTATTTATTTTATGTAAATCCACGTGATATCTTTTACCTCGGTGATTCTAACTAATATAGCAACAACAGTTTTTTGTATCTATGGTTTATGTGTGAAGTAAAATAAATATAAAAATAGTATCACATTGTATAATATTATCTATAATTTATGTCTTTTGTCTTTGCTTATAAATAACTAAATAAAGAAAAACCTTTCATTAGCAATTTGTTCAGTTCAATAATTGTAAGACTATCACAATTTGTAAGTGCTGTGGTTTTTGGTAAATAAATAAATAAATAAATATATAGTAGGCGAAATGCAGTAAAAGTTTCAGAAAACTGTGTCATTACATAATTGTGGACAAACATACACACACCGACACAGACACTAGTCTTTCGACTTAAAAACTAATGAAACTAAGCGAGCGAGTGCGCCAATAATCTTTTGAGGTTCAGTGGCTAATTCGTTCACAGGCGTTCGATATTCAAAACAAAGCGTCTATCACGATGGTCTGTCTTTGGATGGGTGACCAATACTTTATGATCTCGAGTTCTTCTGTACTTCGGAAGGCACGTCAAGCTGTTCGTCCCGGTCACTATTAAACCACTTCTAGTGGTAGCGTTATTGCCCGTTCTTCTAATGTGTTTCTCCCGTTTAAGCAAGGCCCAGCTGTGGGATATTCTGTCATCTTTAGACAATGCCCGAAACCAAAGCGTTCGCAAGTCTGCGCGACCGAGCTCTTCACCTTTGTTTTATTAAAGGTCTCTAAATGACCAGAAAAAATTGCATGGTCGTTTTTCAGGTATTACAATTCAAAAGGGCGCTTCAATCATCTCAATTCAGACTCTATTTCAAGGCATTAAGAGCGTGACCAATCGCCGTCATAAAATGCTATAACTATTTACATGTGAGTGGTATTTCGCCATGCCAAATTAATATAGGTAGTTCTAAATAACATTAATAACGTGAAACTCATCCAATTATTTCAACAAAAACTTCATAACTGCGGAAGCGACACAAAAACTTGTATTCGATCCCACGCTGAACCTGTTTGTACAACAAGAGCTACCACATTCTCAGTCAATATTGCACTTACTGACCAACAAGTTATGTTTGAATTTCAGTTGGAGGAATTAGACGGTTTTGTTGCACTTGGGATGCTGACTGTACTAACTAGGTACAAATGATACAGTTCCGGCCATTTGTTTTAAAATATTGGGTCCTTACCTATGAAATTGGTGTTTTTCATCTCGCTTAGTATTTTGTTCGTAACGATTAATATTTTCGAACTCTTTTGATTTGTTTTGATAATTCGTTGTAAGTTTTATTGTGTTAAAATTGGACACGGAGACAACTCCTTTTCAGTGCCTTCCGAATACATAATTTGATTTGCATTCACATAAAAAAGATAAATATTTTTTAAGAAGTGTGATATCACACATATAGCTAAAGCTTGTCTAATGATACATGCCAAATATTATTATCTTTGGATTTGTCGTTGTGAAGAAAACTGAAAAAATGTAAGTATAAAAAATGCAGAGTTTCCCAAAATCTCCATACAAAACGCCAATTTCATATGTAAGGACCTAATATTACTACAAAATACCGTTTCGATCAAATTTACCAGCTTATCACGTGGTGTTGAGTCATTTGCTGGGCTGATTTAAAAAATAAATTAAAAAAAATATTTTATTACAAATCAACAAGATTCTAAGATTATTGGTGTTAACACTGTTAACACTTTTTTTGGCTTAGTTATTAAATCTTTTTGGGAGGGAGTCCCTTTATGCCATGATTATGTGAGACTCGCCGGCATACTTGACTTTCCTTTTTTTATATAGGCTTGTTAAACAAACACTTAAAAACGTCAATTTAAAAATAATTGAATCTACCACTCGCTCGGAACGCAGTAAAATGGTAAAATTCTCCCTGTGAAGGGACGGCAAAGAGAACTTAGCCCATAACAGCAATGTCTTTAGGGATATGATGGGATGATAGTGTAATGCATTTCAATGCATCTTAGGAGAGTTTGGCGTCAAACGATCGATGATAGACATTGTGGTGCTACTTCGATGAGGTGGATTACGACGATAAAGATCTCATCGTTTTTCACATCACTTGACGCTTATTTCAATGATCCTCCATATTGCTTATCATTATTGACACTTATTACACAAAACTACACAATTTTTACGCAACAAGATCCACTCCGAAACAATATTACAATCACTGAAATAAAAATCACGTCCGCTATAATCAAGTCAAATGCCGCCAAAAACTCTTTATTTATTTTTAAATTCTCCCTGTAACTGGAGGGCAAAAGGAACTGACTGAATCCATTACAACCATGTCTTCATTAATTTACATTGAAATGCAAGTGTTCAATACATCTCGGGATGCATTTCAATACATCTCGGGAGAGTGGCGTCAAACGATCGATGGCTGACACAGGTGTCTTCTTCGATGAGGTGGACACCACGACAATAATCTCATCGTTTTTTCCCCATTATAGAATCACACACATTACAGGCACTTATTACACAAAACTATACTGATTTTACGCAACAATATCCTCCGAAACAATATTACAATCATTGAAACATAGTCAAATGCCGACAAAAACTCAATACTTTACTTAGTATAAACTCCTGAGTTTTATCGGCTGTTCTATTCTGTACTACGTAATATTTAATATGTATTTTTTATATTTGCTTGTAATCTTGGATACTTTGATACTTGAAACCTTTATACAAAACAAAATGTTTAGTTTAAATTATTTCACTTTCCGCTGTCTGTCCCTATGAATGCTTAGATGTTTTATATATGTATAACAAATATACTCTAGTATTAAAATAAAATAACAATATCGGTGCATTTCGATCCTGTTAAAATTTTTAATACCACTTTGTATGTGTTTGACAAAAGTTTTATGACAGAATTAAGCCCCCTATAGAAAATACTGTCGATAAGCCGTATTATTGCCAGCTCAATAAGAAATGATATGTTATACTTACAATAACTGATTGAAATTCGACAATAAAATAGACTCATGTTACGAACATTCGCAAAGGCATTTTAAATTTAGGGGTCTAAAAAAATAGAGAGAGAGGAAATACTTCACAATATAAGGGGTTGATATTTTTTCAAGCATACAAGCTAAGCTAATAAAACTGGTTTGTGCTATCGTTGAACCGTTTTGAATATAGGTATGCAAGTTATTGAACAAATACTTCTTGTATTGTATGGAAACAAACAGGTGTTATTTTGCAATTCAAGTAAAATAGAAGCTCCCAATAAATTAGGAATTGCATAATGTGAAAATTCATTCATCCATTCATCCATCAAATCTATACATATAATAAAACTGTAGAGATCGAATGTCTGTACATAGAAAAAGAATTCTTAAAACCAAGACAGGGGGATTTAAAAAGAGGGAAAATACTTAAAAATGTTTATTTTTTGTTTCTCCGTCTGTTTGTCTGTTTGTACGGGCTAATGTCCGAAATGTCTGGTCCGATATCAATTAAATTTTGCATGGTGATACCTAGTATCCCTGGTCAACGTCTTAGATACTTTTTAATCCGGAAAATGAAACAGTTCCCGTGGGATAAAAAAAACCAGTAATCGCGGATGAAGTCGCGGGCAACAGCTAGTCTATCATAAAGATACAAATGGCACGAAATAAAAATAAGCTCAACGCAATAGAATGTAATGGCTGCCGGAAGTGACTCCTTGATTTATTCGTACATTTGCCTTTTCAGGGGTTTGAGTGGATTTGACGGGAAAATAAGCTTTTAAGAAGATTATCTCATTTATTTGACTGAAATTGTTCATAGCAAACGATGTCCGCTTATTGGTAATGTAACCTCTCTGGTCTAGTGGTGTCAACCACCGGGTGTAGATAGGGTGGTCCAGGATTCGATTCCGCATGGGGGCAGGAGTTTCTCTGCTCGGTTTGGTTGGTGGTAGGGCTTCTAAGCCCGCCTGACTAGCTACCACCGTCATTCCGAAACCTTCCGCTTTTACAGGTGAAGCTCGCTTCCACCTCCAGCCTTATCGTCACTTAGATGAGAGCCAAGAAGAATTGAGATGAAGGCCAAGAGCTTGCCTGACATATGTAAAAAAATTAAAAAAGGAGTTATAGAGCACTCAAGACATTTTTGAGAAATAATTCAAGAATTATAATGATAGCATGTCAACTTGATACTATATTCATTAGCAGATGTAAATTTTCATCAGATTCCGAAATTAGTCATACAAGAAAATGACTTCTAAATGGCAATGTATGACAAATTATTCATACGAAAGCGAGAGAAATGCAAGAGCTTAAATATCTTGTTAAACAAAAATATTTCGATGACTTGAGCAAAGAGTCTGCAAATAAGAAAAAATTTAAAAAAAATTATTAGTTTGGTCACGTCTCACTTTACATACCTCGCTGGACCAAAGGCTGCCCTTTAAATAATTTCCTGCTCACATAAGCATTCGTGTACTTTAAACTACAAAGAGTTCACCGAAAAACCCTAAAATTGCACTTACTGCCCTTGAAATAAAGTTGAAACTTGATTCTGCTGACAAAGTTGACATATCATCACCAATAAGAGTGTATGCCAATGATATTATGCGTAGACACGCGTACGGCACGACCTACAGCTGTTTATTTAGAGCAGGCCAATCTAAATGCCGCCTTATTAGTGAGGCAATAAAGATGATTTCTAGAAACCTGTAATGCGATTCGGAGAAAAATTGGTTTTTCGAAATTCGAGACCGAGTCGAGGTACAGGCGATTTTAGGCGTTATATTTTGGTTGTAAGGCTTGTTTTGTATTGGAACGTTTGTTAAGGGGCAGTGACAATGTTTGCTTCCGCAGCGGGGCAAGTATAATCTGCGAGACGCGTGCATGAGCGCGACCCTTGCTAGGGCTGCCACGAATACGCCAAAACTCGAAGGTATGAACTAAAGTTTATATCCATTTAGAAAAACAAATATTGGGTCCTTACCGATGAAATTGGTGTTTTATTATATATGTTTTATTTTGTTTATTAAAGTTTAATATGAAAACATTAATAAAATATTAAGATACAGTCTAGATAGCTGTGAATATATATGTATGTAAATAGACAAGAGGAACATACCGAATATAGGAAATAATATTTCAGAATGATTATTTGAAATAAAAAAGAAAGATCTTTAGCGTTGGTCGTGGCAGCCCTATTTCAGCTTAGACCTAAGAAGACAAAGAGTGGATTAAAAATTAATAAAAAGCCAGCACGATCGATGAAAGCTATCGATAATACTTTATCGGTATATCCCACGACACACATGATTCTATTGAAACACCTCACAATGAGCTCAAAAAGATATTATAATATGCCATTGTGTAATAGTCCTTCTTTATAAATGAATCGCTTTGACGTTTGTAACAATTTTAAATCAAACTTACATTATTGCATTGTCAAGATATGTATGTATACCGAAAACGCGCCCAATTTCATATATACCATTTTAAATGTTAATTACATTATCACTCATAAGATTTACCTATCAAAAAGCTAAAATATAAATTATTATAACTTCAACAAAACAAAATAGAATAACCCACTATAAAATTAACCACGCGTCAACATTAACATTTCAATCGCATTTTTACACCCGTAGATAGATAAATAATCCTATGAAATGACCATCACTCTACCTATTAAAACAATAGGACTTTATAACGAGTTAAAACGAATGTCCTTAAACGGGCGCATACCTCTCCATCTCAGTCATACTCCGTCATTAGTGGACGAAAAAACCATCACACGATGAGGCGACCTTTGTCAGATAAATTAAAACCAAATAACCAGTACCCTGGTGTGAATTTTCAATGTCAACTATTTTCTATGGGAAACGTGAAAAGTACCCTAGCGGAAAGTTGAAATTGACAATCAAAACGCAACTAAAAAGGTTGAGTTTTTTACAATGAAAACATACACTAAGGCATAGATAAATTAAGTATAGATCGCTATTCCTATACATTGGTTTTTAGTTTGTCTAAAACTTATTATTTTATTTTATTTATTTGGAACAACTAACAATTGTACAATATAATTCTTAACAAATTTAATGTTGCTTAGTAGCTACCTGCACAATCAGCACCGCTATCCGCAAGTAGTTAAATACATTATTACAATTATTAGTACAGAGTGTGGTTCACTAAAAACCAAAAAAAAATTATCATGACGACGACAATTCATCTAACTTTAGGCAAACATTCCTCATACATATACATATTTCTTCTTAATTACTTAATGTATGTATGATTCCGCTTGGATTGTAACGTAACGTCTAACGTCGAACGAAGCAACAATAATAAGTATTAGACGAATCAAAAACCCATGTATGGGAATAGCTATCTATTCTACTTAATTTATCTATGCCTAGGGGTTCAGTGCGTATGTTAGAAAAGTCACCTTTCTTGTGTAAGGGGTCAAACGGGCAAGCGCGATGAGATTTACCATCTCAATCACCGCCGCTCATAGACTTCTACAGCACCGGATAAATTGCTGTTCAGCTTTTTAGCAGCGTGACTAGTTAGCTAGACCGTTAGTAAATGTCATTACTGTAGTAGCAAACATATTACTGATATTCAGCCAACAGTGACGTCACTTGAAGGGCAAATGAAGGTTATTCATTTAATGCCTAAAATATTAGTTATCCATGATTATTTTCGCTTTCTAAGTAATAGGCTACGATCAGCAACCTTATTCCTCGAAATGGTTTTCACTTTAGGACAAATGAAAAAAATTAAACAATCCCCATTGGTCGAGTAGAAGCGCGTGAACTATCTATATATCATTTCAGCTGGTTTCCAGCCCAATCGGGGTTGGCGGGAAAATCGCATGTGAAATCGGACGCCGGTTTTTTTTTAATTTGCATATTTTTTTTGTTATTAATATTGTTGGCCTTACTACACAAAATACGAAAAATCATTATTCATAATCTAAGTAGTAAGTATAATATATAGTGGTTGGGGCTTCCTTTTGAGCAAGGTATTTACCCGTGTTAGGAGGCTCCGCTCTTCATATAGATAAGTTTACATTACACAATTTACCTTCCACGTCATCATAATTTGGATAGCAATAAGTTAATCAAGATGATTTTACACCAACGAGTTGTAAGAGAGTAGATGTTCAAATTCCTATTCAGTCAGTTGTATAAATTAGCAAATTGAGCAGGATACTGTCTTCCTGTAATAATATTTTCATTATACATACAATTCATCTATTTATAATAAAACTGTAGAGGTCGAATGTCTGTAAAAAAAGCCTAAAACCAAGTCAGGGGGATGTAAAAAGAGGGAAAATACCTTAAATATTTTTTTGATCTCTGTCTTTTTGTACGGGCTAGTCTTCGAAATGGCTAGACCGAAATTTTGCATGGTGATACCTTATATCCCTGGTCAACATCTTAGATACTTTTTATTTCAGAAAATTAAAGGGTCCCCGTGGGGTAGGTTTAAAACCATAATAACCGCGGACGAAAGCAAAGATTATTGAGTATTATAGTCCTCTTTAAACCTTTTCTTACCCTAGACCCACTGTCAAAACGTACGTGATTAATTTTACTTGAAATTTGCACCCATTGCACATTACACGTTTAGCTTGAATTTAGTAAGTTTAGTAAAGCCAAACGTTAAAACGTTTGGCTTTACAAAGCGTTAAAATTCTTGCTAAATCAGAGCATGATTTAAATATAAACATGATCATAATCTAAATCTGAGCATTATCTCCGCTGTCATCAAAACACACAGCCAATCTTTATAGTCAACAAAAAGGAATTAATTTTTCTGCATTACTTAATCCGGCTTTCACGGTACCTTGGCGGTCGTTTTTTTCTTTTCCGTGGTACCTTGTTACTGTATTCAGCTCACAATTACCGTGAGTTTATCCGCATTTTCTACCGGTTTTAACAAGCAGTTATGAAAATGTTATTTGAACTTTTTTCGCAGGGATGCGGTGAATTTAAAAAAAAGTTTGACAGCGAAGCGCGATTGTTGTTTAAGTTCAAACGGTTTCTTAATTTGAACGCATTCGGGTAAATTTTATAATAAAATTGTTATGCCGCGTCCACATGCTTGCCAAAACTCAACAAGCGGTAGCAAACTCAAACGTGTGGAGGTTTATGATTTAGGGCGAATTCGACCATATTGTGATTAGTAACACGGGAATAGCAATACCAAACTGAGCTGCAACGATTGGTCGAATCTGCCCTGTGTCAAACGGGACATTGACACATTCGTGCGCGAAAAACTGCGTACTCCGTTAAAATAATATTACTCGCGTGTAGCCAAACTTGAAAAAACTAGGATAGCTAATCAGCTCCGCCCTTAGGGCAGACCATTATATGTTTGGATATTTGACCAATCGTTTCAGCTCAGCTTGGCATTACTATTCCCGTGTTACTAATCTAAATTTGGTCGAATTCGCCCTTAGACACAGATTACTAATAAGTTACATTTAGATACGTCGTTTGAAGAGCTAACTACTGATTTAGTAACCGAAGATTACTAAAGTACTAAGTTTTGAAATGTCAATGAAAACTTTTTTTTTACATAATATGACAGGTAAGCTCCTGGCCTTGTGATTAGAGATTATGCCCAAAAGTAGGGCGTATATTAAGACTACGATGTTATGAACTAATGATGATATAAAGTTACATTGTAAGTAAACAAAAACGTGCATTTGATAGACTTACCCGCATCTCACTAATAAGACAAACTGATAGCTTCCTCAACAGTAATATTTCTTAATCTATTATATTGCTAGTAACATTGTGTGATGTGTGATGTAAAATCGGGGTAAACTATAAATAAAATAAACTTATTGTTTGATGTTCGAAAGACCACTTTTCAAAATCACCAGTATACCTACACAATATTTCAATCTCGTATGTAAGTATTCAATATTTCTATAATTTTAACATAAAGGTAGCAACGCCCCAGTGGTGACAGAAGTCGAGTTTCCTTTTATTAAATTCATGAAGTTTTAGATGCCGATGACATTTTATTAACTACAAAACTAATATGGCTGTTCTATATTAAAGCAACAGAAGCTAAAACCACAGAATTTTGAACTTTATTCATGTTTTTACACGCATCATCCAAAAACTACGAAATGGAATTAAAGCCACTTTTCAATGATGCAAGAGGCATAACTGAAACTAACTGTTACTCTCTCTCTCTCGTTCTATTAGACTAGATAATAATGATGGATCTACTCCTGGTAGTAAACTAATTTGAGCAGCTGCATTAGAGTGTATAATAAAATGTTGTCATTTCGAATACCTCTGTGCTTCGTGAAGCCTAGATAATGAAGAAGAACAAATCACTCTTTCCAATGGGCAGACAAATTACTGCTCTCCATTTATAACCCTAACTTCAAGCATAGGAAGAGAAAGATGAATCATTATTTCAACACTAATATCGATATTACTAACTAAATCAAAACTACGCAACGCACATAAATTTATTCCACACCGCTGTTTCCACATTCGAGTTATTTATCATTTGAATCGATTAACTCGATTCGTTGGATCCCCCCCCACACGGCACCCCAACCGCATAACTTTGGGGCGCATATTGCTAATAAAGACCGCCGAGCGAGGGGACCACCGAAACGGATACAATAAGCAAATGCCGTAATTAGCTGCATTTATTATCTGTGCAGTTTGCAATAACAACACAATGAAAAATGGGGCATTGCGCCGAAAAGCGCGCAAATTCAATTGACAGTTGGGGGCGGACATTTTGTATTGTGCATTGCAAATGGCGGGTCACCCGATTCATTACCGGATGCACGAACATCTGTTGCGAATTGCGAATTACTAAGCTATATTCTCTGGTTTATCATTTAAATGTAGTAACGATTGAAAATTACGATGGTATTTCTAATAAATGAGAATAGCAACCCACACAAGACCCTTTGCCTGATAAAATGCAATAAAATTGGTTGTAACACAATATTAATGCTAATTTACATAACAAATGTGTGACAATTATTGGCGGAATATCACTTGTAATTTATTTATTTGCATTTTAATGGCCATTAACTCTATTACATGTATAACGAAATGGATTGTCTATGAGATAACAATGGCTTAATCTGACTAATGGTGGCAACAAAATAGTGATTTCAAATATAAGTAAGTATTCAAAATCAGCTCGAATTCTATATAAATGGAAGCTTTCTAAATCAGCTTCAATTCTATAAAAATGATATGGGCAGCAATGCATGGAGGATGGATTATTGTGGAAAGTTGGGGATTTTTGTGAAAAAATCCTGCAGTAGACAATTGGACCTATCGGACGGATCATACCTATCAGACGCTGAAAGTCGCCAAAACGGCTTTGGCCATCTTCAAAGTGTACGTCACAGATTCGAATCTAGTTTATTGTGAAACAACATGTTTACGTCTGCTCAACATAAAAGCTGAAAACAATTCCAGAGCAATCTATTTGCTATCAGACGATGACGAATTGCTCACTGATCCAATATTTTAAGATCTCAGGCAATGGAAAACTTATAGGTATCGGATAGATAGATACCTACGAGTTTTCCATAAAATCTATGATTTTTTACGTAATAACTCCCCTTCCGAAGTCAACAACGTAATTTTACCTAGATGTGGGAGTAAAATTTATAAAATACTTCAGAGATGGCAACAATATATACGTTTGTGCCGCTAAATAGCGCCCACACATAGTCAACCCATCGTCTGGTGTGGAATGGTGGACACCCAGCTCTCGTTACAAAACGCCTCGTAAATCGAAACAACTAAAGTGGTCTAAAATAGCTCTCTGCTTATAGGAACACGTGCAATCAGACGACGTCTTTATGACTCGTGGGGTTTACGCGCGATGTTGACTGATAACAAAACATGACAGCTTCGTTTTCTTTAGAATATTTTGCACGGACTGCGATTCTATTCTATTTATTCTATTCTATTGGGTCCTTACCTATGAAATTGGTGTTTTTTTCTCTCTTAGTATTTTGTCTGTAACTATTAATATTCAGAGTATTCCTAAAAAATAATTACCTCGTATAAAAATAGACTATATTTTTGAGCTCTTTTGATTTCTTTTGATAATTTGTTGTAAGTTTAATTGTGTTAAAATTGGACACGGAGACAAGTCTTTTTAAATGCCTCCCGAATACATCATTTTATTTGCATTCACTTAAAAACGATAAATAATTTTTATGAAGTGGAATATTACACATTTTATTAAAGCTTGTCTAATGATAGATGCCAAATATTATTATCTTTGGATTTGTCGTTGTGAAGAAAACTGAAAAAATGTTAGTATGGAAAATGCAGAATTTCCCAAAATCTCCATACAAAACACCAATTTCATAGGTAAGGACCTAATGTATCTATAGTAGTATGTTACATCTGTTCTGGCTACTAGAATTTTAGTTTAGAATATAGTGATAATGGATTTTCAATAGTGCCCGGTGATAGCAATAACCTTGCCCCCTGTTTCGGAGGACCAACGGGTCTCAGATCCGTTCGCCCCTTAGTTTCGCCCCTTATACCATAAATTCACCTGTTCGCCCCTTGAAATATTAAATGATTCTATTCGCCCCTTATTAGTAAATATAGAAAAGTACAGTTACTTTTTCAAAAATATATTATTAAGTTAGTGTAAGGCGAATAGTGTGTATAAAATATCTATATTTCCAAAAAAGTACCAGGCTATCATATATAGCTTGTAGGAAATATTTTCCTAAGATTTTTTTATATACAAATTTTTTTAATTAAAATAAATTATTTCTCCTTTTTTAATTTCCATAGCGACTATACAAAATTGTGCAGTATTCTTTATGATATGTTAGTTATAAGTTACGTACTATTTTTGCGCCAAATATTACTAGGGGCGTACGGGTGCTTCAAAAATATTGAAAATATTTTCGCCCCATGATAAGGGGCGAATGGGTACCTTGATATGGGGCGTAAGGGTATTTTCAGGCAATGGGACGAAAAATACGGAGCAGACGGATGCGAGACCGACCAACGGCTGCGAAAACGGACACACGACTCACGCACACGTTCACAGTGTGTGCTCCTAGTTCAGACTCTTTAGACTAAATGCCATTAGATAAAAGCCATCGCTATTGTCGAACGAAAAATGTTTAAGATTTCATGAACTTTAGATTAACTGGTTGAAAGCTATCGAACGTAAATGACTAAAATCAAAATGCAAAATCTACATGGAATTGAATGCAGTGTTCAAAGATGAACTCATTAACAGAAGTCCAACTTAAAATGTACTGTCCAATTAGTACTGGACTGAAAATTAATAATAAATAATATAAAATATTAAACAACTACTTGTGTTACGGATACTAGATGACGGAGAAATAAATTAAAAAGATTCAAACATATAAATATTTAGAAAATATACAAAACTTATATAAACTTCCAAGACTGGTGAACAAATGCCTGTATTCATCACACAAAATGTTCCCACCGAGGATCAAACCCAGAACCTCTCGAGATGGCGACGCCTTGAGACCGGGGTACAGACTGCTCGACCACTGTGAATTCCACGTATGCAAGACCAGAATCACGAAGATGTGCATAAAAATATACTGACTCAAATGGAAACTGAGATCTTAAGGTGACTATTATAAGTCGCCTAATTGTCAGATATGTAGTCCACTGTGTACATAGTAGTCCAACAAAATTGTGGGAGTTATGACACTTTCGCGCTCCCCACCCCCTATTAGTAACCGCGCAGCTGTCCCCGTGCTATTAATCAGTGTTCCTATTCCGGCGCGCGCGCAATTCATTCGCAGACAGGAATACGTAGAATGTCACATGGTTTACTGAAACACGTGATTAGATTTCCATGAAATTAATCTGTCATCTTCAAAATTATTTACAAACACCGATACAAATTAAATGCAACAATAAATTTATAAAAAAATCTCAGCATCCGGACCGGGCTACAACCTCGCATCTCTAGAGTTGATAGCATTATAAAACCGGCGTAATAGCCACGGAGGTCACCAAGTGACGACAACTTGCGCTTGCGCTATGCAAACTTAATACGAGTATGTATGCAGCATATAACGCAAAGGGGACAAAAAGAGCTTAGAAACTTGGTTGCCCAAAAAAATAACTAGCAGTGTACATCGTCTAGCGAATAAAACAGAAGAGGACTACATTTAGAATTAGTTTTAAAATAAGCAATGGAAAAAAGTGAGCATAGCAAGAATTTTACCTTCATTGTCATTGTTAATAAATTTTCTGTTTGGTTTACATAATCATCATTCTAACAAAACATACCATTACATCTCAATAACCTTTACTTACTATTACAAAATATTTCTTTTTATAAAAAAATAAGCTTACACTATACCAATGGAAAGTAGAGTCATTACCTAAAACAAAACAATAATATTAATCAAATATCTATTAAATTGAACATACACTTTTGAAAAAAAGTATAAACTAAAATCAAAATGGCTGCCAGTGCTCATACCACCACCTTCTTTTAGCAGTTCACATGTTTCTTAAATTTCCACAAGCCAACGATCCCGTACACAAATCCTCGACTATTTTCGAGTTGTAGTTGTAACTCAATCTACGCAGTTTCTATTTCAACGTAACTTAACTAACGTTAGAAACATAAACAACACTTGGAAACAAACTAGCTTGTTTCCCGGTAAATGGAAACATGGGACTATTAATACCAAGTTAGCAAAGGGCAAAGCCCAGAGCCGTTAAAAAAAACAATTACAGACCACCCGTAAGTACGTAAGTAGGAATTTTTTCCAACGTTTTGAAAGCGTGCTTTTGTGGCAGCCCCCGTGGTGTAAAGATTGATTCGGAGCTTTGTTCATATACAAAATTGTAATCTTACTTTCGATTTCGAACGCTATCATAGAAAAGAGTTAGAACGTTAAAAGGCTGTCTGTACTTCAATACATTTTGAGCTTTAACATGCTGGACTTTAGACGTAGAAATCTGCTGACTTGTCGATTGTAGGTAGTCTTAACGTTCTACCTAAATAAAATATTAACAATTTGTGGATGTTCATTAAAACACCTTAATTTAATCTTATACACACCTTTTAATATCCTTTTGATACAACTTTTAATATTTAAGCGCAGACCAAAGAGAACGAGATAAAGGAGCATTCCGAAAGTAGTAAAATATTACTTGACCATAGACAATACACAATTGAAGTTATACTCTAATAGGGCCGATTCCGTTAACACAAACTAAACTAAGCTAAATTTTGTATCTATTCTTCTCTTCTCCTTATAGACAAGGATAGATAAACAATTTAGTTTTGTTTAGTTTGTGACAACGGAATGGGCTCTAATATATTGTATAAGTAATAACTTCAATAGTTCAAGTCTATGAACGCAAAACTAAAGAACAATGCTTTACGAGAGATATCTCCGAGTTATCTCTGGTATTTGAGATAGCGTTATTGAAAAAGAGATCTCTGTTAGTCAACCTGAGTTTAATAAATTTACATATTATTATTATCATCATGCCTATATTTTCCGAAGGAGTAGGCTGAGGTGTTAACACGGGCACATCGTGAGCAATACTATATTATGTATACAGTGTGTACCACGGCCATGCCACATGGAGGGAAAGTATATTAAATATTGAAGGAAGGATGTTTTACTGAAAGAAGACATCATTTTTTTTTTATAATAAGTGGAACTGCATTCATAGATTTATTAAAAATCGGCTGCCTCTACCGGGAATCGAACTTGCGAAATGTGAAAAATAAAAAGACCATGTATTTTATGGCAACCGTCGAAGGGTCGAATCATAAGGATTATTTTTTCCTTTTTTTTTAAGGAACATAGTATCTTCAGTTCCATATATTATAAAAAATAAAATGATGTCTTCTTTCAGCAAAACATCCTATCTTCCATATTTAATATACTTTCCCTCCATGCATGGCGGAGGGACACCCTGTATTGACAATGAATTGTCCGTCACAACTCTGCTACCGGTGCCTAATAATTGAATAGATTCGACATTTACATATTATTAGAACGTTTTTTTCATCTTTAGCCAAATTTAAATAGATGTTTATTATCTCAAACTTTATGATTTGTGTAAACGATTACACTGAAAAAATTCATTCATAGAATCGAACATAAACAAACAATTTTTCTCAAATCAGGCAACACCACTTTCACCTATTTATAAAATAATAACCAAATACCTTGACCCCTTCTCTAACAAGACACTCAAAAAATTCCTTACCATTTCATCTAAGCTAAAGAAAATTACAGTTCAAAATAGAGTGGTTATGGTAAATTAATGGGGGAATCGCGTGAGAGCCCGTAGGAACTATTAACAAAATGGTCGACAACGACAAGTGAATTAGGAATAAGAATCATGTTTGTTTTGAAGATTACTATTGTAATTGGGGTAGGACACCTCCCTAATACCTCTACTCGTAGTTGGATTTCTATCAATAAAGCTTCGATAAATGTTTGACGACATTTATTTAAAACTAAAACCTTCTATTCCATATCTTGGCTGTTCAAAGTATCAA
Source organism: Parapoynx stratiotata (assembly GCA_910589355.1). Lineage (NCBI taxonomy): Eukaryota > Metazoa > Arthropoda > Insecta > Lepidoptera > Crambidae > Parapoynx > Parapoynx stratiotata. The sequence continues at coordinate 15,076,856 of OU342472.1, forward strand.
TAAATGATTTTTTAATAAATACACTTATCCGTTTTTTTAAGCACAACAAATGATTCAAAATCGTGTGATAGTACGAAGTAGGATAGTCCTAGCCACCCAGTATCACAAGTCAATATTATGTGTTTTAATGTGTTTTAGAGAATTTTTTATTATCAGCAATTACTGAATTCGGTTAGTGGAAAAAATAGCGATTTTTTTTATTTTTAGCTGGAGCGATTCACGGTTTGGGTAAACTTTTTTAAGAAATTTGAGAACGCTGTTTTGTTTCTTTTAAAAAATAAAAGTATGTTTCCTTTATGTAAATAAAAAAAAATAACTTAAGGTACTTCCCCTACAAAGACTGTAGTTTTTTTATAGATTTTTTTACTCTTATCTATCATAATGTAGAGGTTAATTATTTTGAAAAGCCCAACGCAACACTTGTAGAAAAAAGAACATAAACTTAGGTAGTTGCTTGACCCAAGGACTTGGTCCATTGAAACCCAGCAAAAACAGTATCTAAACAGACGTCAATTATACCAAAACAAAACATAATAGCTATTCATAACACCCCAATCAAATACCGACTCTATTTCTATTGAGATACAGTTTAAATGTAATGTAACCTTTGTACAGTTGACATAAAAGAAGGCAGATCTCTTGTAAATTATGGTGTGTAAACAAATGACTGAGTTATGGCTTCCTAAGGCTGTCAATAGGACGGAGATGTCTCTCGAGATGATTTAACGATCGGGTTTATTTGCATCGTAAAATGGTCAGATGGAGATACTATTAGCTTTACAAGGGTATAAGCCAAAGAATATATAATTTATAATTATGTTATAATTATAAATTATATTGGGTCCTTACCTATGAAATTGGTGTTTTTATTCTCTCTTAGTATTTTGTCTGTAACTATTAAGATTCAGAGTATTCCTAAAAAATAATTACCTCGTCTAAAAATATACTATATTTTTGAGCTCTTTTGATTTGTTTTGATAATTTTTTGTAAGTTTAATTGTGTTAAAATTGGACACGGAGACAACCTTAAGTGCCTCCCGAATACATCATTTTATTTGCATTCACTTAAAAACGATAAATATTTTTTATGAAGTGTGATATTACACATATTACTAAAGCTTGTCTAATGATAGATGCCAAATATTATTATCTTTGGATTTGTCGTTGTGAAGAAAACTGAAAAAATTTTAGTATGGAAAATGCAGAATTCCCCAAAATCTCCATACAAAACACCAAGTTCATAGGTATGGAACTAATATCTTCTTTGGCTAATCGGTCAGCATCATACGGCACGGCTTATAGTGCGGGAATATCATACTGCTGGACATTCTTATAATGGCTTGTGGTAAACGAGCTTCGCCAAAAGTTCTGGCTGATACGAATGAGGCCTACGATGCCCACTGTCGCGTCTCAATGTAACTTGTGTCGCATAAGAAAAGCGATGCCAATGCCTTCGAGACTTGGTGACTTACCTGAAATTCGAATGTCACAACATAAGCGCCCATTTACTATATGTGGAGTGGATCTGTTTGGGCCCATGGAAATTTCGATCGGACAACGTAAAGAACGGCGATATGGAGTCCTGATAACCTGTCTAACGGTACGAGCTGTCCATATTGAGGTAGTATCAGACCTAACAGCTGACGCGTTGATAATGGCCTTGAGACGAATGGCAGCTCGCAGAGGATGGCCGAAGTATATTTATTCCGACAATGGAACCAATATGCATGGTGCCGACGGGGAGCTGAGAAAAGCCTTCCAAGAGCTGGACAAGGACGTTCTCGCAATGCAGGCGGTTGACAAGGGCGTTGACTGGCAATTCATCCCACCAGCGAGTCCACACATGGGTGGCGCGTGGGAGAGGTTAGTACGCAGCGTAAAAACCACTCTCAAGGTCGTGCTGAAAGAAAGATCACCAAAAGAAGAAGTTCTTATGACGCTGTTAGCTGAAGTAGAAAGCATAATAAACAGCAGTATATATTTTATTTTATGTATAACACTATTGCACGTATAAATTTGATGTTTGTATAAATGATAGGAATAAATTTTAATAATTACAATAATTTAAAACTTTATACATAGTTAGCAAATTGTAAAAGCGCCTCGGCCTTAAAAGATATTGGAAAAGCTACTAATAATTTGTAAGCACATCACAACACCAATGCTATCATTCAATACAGCTTAAACAATGATATCCATTGTACCACTAGATTATAAATTACGAAAAGCAAACAAGATTGTAACAAAATTTTTTTTTATTACAAGCACTGATTTTCTATTTGTTACCGATCACACCTATTTTGATAGGAACATTGTAAACTTTTTAGACTTATTTTCATACATCTATGTTTTTGATATTAACGTTGTCTGTGAAAACCTAATTATACATATGACAGCTAAAATCCATTTCCCAATAAATACTATTCACTACAAATAGCAGTTCTAATTTGAATTAAAACTTATCTATTTTATTAGAATATAATATTAGGTCCTTACCTATGTAATTGGCGTTTTGTATGGAGATTTTGGGGAACTCTGCATTTTCCATACTAAAATTTTTTCAGTTTTCTTCACAACGACAAATCCAAAGATAATAATATTTGGCATGTATCATTAGACAAACTTTAGCTATATGTGTGATATCACACTTCTTAAAAATAATTTATCTTTTTTATGTGAATGCAAATCAAATTATGTATTCGGAAGGTACTGTAAAGGAGTTGTCTCCTGTCCAATTTTAACACAATAAAACTTACAACGAATTATCAAAACAAATCAAAAGAGTTCGAAAATATGGTCTTTTTTTAGAGGAGGTTATTATTTTTTAAGAATACTCTGAAACTTAATAGTTACGAACAAAATACTAAGAGAGAAGAAAAACGCCAATTTCATAGGTAAGGACCCAATATTATCTATTTTATTTGGTTTTTCTCTAATTTTGTGCCAATTCTTAAAGCTATCTGTGAATAATTCCCGTAGGAAACAGTCATCGCCATTTTCTGAGAAACATTTCGAATAATTCATTTGTTTAAGAGAAAACGTTGAAAATTTGTAACTGTAGACAGTTATTGCAGCCGTATTTTAACTGGACAAATCGCTCGGCTTAAAATATTGCTCCGGGGAGACAAATTATATTGAAATTCACTCAGAAGTACGTAAACAAAATTAATTTTCACTTCAGATAAGAGCATTTCAGCCGGATATTGTGAAATTGTAGTATCTTAATTATTAACCGCCCTCAAAAAAGAAGGTGGTTCTCAATATGTCGAAATTTTTTTTTTGTTCCACTATTACTTGAAGACGCCTGAACCAATTCGGGAAATTATTTTTTCTTTTGCGGTGATTTCGCAGTGATCTGTGTCGCGTAGCTGCTTATTTGAGCTTTTTCGAAAATGTGAGCAACAGACCACCATTGGGCCAGCGTGGTGGTGTTACGGCCCATACTCCTCGTGTGTTTCTCTATGAGGAAGGCCTGTGCCCAGCAGTGGGACGTATAGCTGAGGGCGGATGAGTGACAGAATAATATATATGTTTGTATAAGTTATATAATACTTATTATTATTTTAAATATTGGTACATACAATTCATAACTATTAAAAAAAAACAAAAACAGCTTATCTTCTAGCGAACACAAGAAGACCTTAAATCTAATAGTAGAAATAAAGAAAATATAATTATGTTTCATCGTCGTAAACACTTGTGACTAACTTCTTTAAATCAGGCCTAGCATATAATGTTTCTGTTGCCTTTTTGACTGTGTTTTTGGTAAATAAATAGAGGGGCTACCCTGGAGGACCACGAGAACGCTGGCGTTCGCGAACAATAGGTTTACGTTTCTTTGTGTCTCATTTTATGGGCATTGAAAAGTTATGATTTTTAAAAAAAAACTGACTAAAGTCACTCCTCCATACCTAATGCATACTACTATAGGTATTCTGAGTCTGTTCACAAAAATCCATGGTTCGCAGCAGATAGCGTCAGTTGAGCGGCTGCCAAGCCCGGAGCCGTTTCTGTCTGTCTTTTGTTTGGCGCCGATTTAGACGACTATTTTTATGGTTATTGTGAAAGATATCGCGGGCTACAGATTGGTAGACTGATAGAAACAAGTGTTTTATGACTCCTATCAGGCTACCCCCTTTTTACATAGGGATTTAATATCATAAGAACATACATAGGGACTTATATTATCCAGTGGGTGTTTACTCCTCTGAATAATCCCTTGGGATATATTATGCGTGATGCGTGATGATAAGCTAAGTTATGCTGTCAGCATTATGCAACAGGTGCATAAATTGTGATACAATTTATTAATATTGTTTTTTTTTTATTCTAACAAGATGGCCACATTTTAGAACTTAATTACACTCGCGAGCAAAAATTAAGGGTCGGTTAAGAAAGTTAGAATATCTCGGAAGATAAAGACGCTAGCGAACTGAAATGAACTATGCATGATAGGCAATTTAATATTCTTAAAATAAAATAAAATATTTTTTATAATTAATTTATATATCATTAAAAACATAAACTTAAACGAAAAAGGATATCTTGCGTAAACTTAAATAAAATGGATAATACAATATTTCCTCCGTGTACTACTGTAGGGCTACTGAGAGCATTTTATTTTTAGTTCTGGTGTTGCCAGTAATAAAAATAAAATATAAATAAAATTTAATGAAAAATATTGTATCTACCTACACTTGTAGCAGTTTCTTAACAAAATCATCATCATTAATAATAATATCCTATAATAGTAATGAACAGTCCATTATGAAAGAAACTTTTTGAGCTATTTTTGTAACATAATAAATATAAGGTTATGGATTACGGGATCAGTATTGTAAATGCCCACACCCACACACGCACCTTAAAGGGCAATAGTGAGTGCTATAGATCATGCGCAAGACATGGTAATGAAAACGAGCGCTAATTTTAATTACTTTACACGACACGTGATATATATCGCAACGACACGATATCTTAACATGCCATTAATTTTCCCATTAAAAAAAATACATGCATAGCAACTGGCTCGTCCCCAGGCATTGCAATTCACGAAGGCGACTAAGGCCCGTATTACAGAACCAAACTCAAGCGTAGATCTCTGCTTGAGCGCAGTTAAAAAGAGATGGCGCTGTGTGGGATCAATAGCGCCATCCCTCTCTAACAGTGCTCAAGCAGAGATCTACGCTTGAGTTTAGTTCCGTAATACGGGCCTAAATCATTCTACTTTAGACTCTATCGAAAGACGTTAAGAGCGAAGCTACTTGCCATCGTAAGATCATAAGAGCAACAACTATACTCGGGCACTTAACAAGCGAAATGTGGGTGTCAGTAGACCGATCAGCTCGTAAGCACACATCCAGCCTGAGTCACTATCTATGAGGGTTGTCAAAAAAGGGTCAACGACAGATAGCAACACTGTAACGTCGGGTCTAGGAGCTGATAAAACGCATTTGTGAATCGTCACGCGGATCTAGCGAATTGTCATTTTCGATACAATACCTTTCAATCATAGTTGCCAAAAAGGTAAACAAAAAAAGCCGACTTACCGAATTTGTTATTCAATAATCACATTTTTTACATAGACATTGGCACGTAAATATAATTAAAGGTAACAATTGTTGTCCGTGTCAATTGATTGCAATTACCTTTAGTCATCACAAAACATTTTAGAGATGAAACATTACCTTTGTTTTGTTTACCGTTTTGGCAACTTTGATTGAGACGGACTATACGACCATAAATGTAGACAATTCTACTGTGTTACACAAGTACAAGTCTGTGCTATCTAACAGCTGTTAAACCCGGGGCTTACGGATCTCCTCCTGGTGGCAGAAAAAGTAGAGAAAACCTTCATTCGTATCCTACTTGTAGGGTGCGGGAAGGCACGACGCACCCTCAGCGAAAAGGGAACATTTTGCGCCTAGCCAGGTGTACGCTCGGAAACCGCAGACTGACTGTTATTCGTCGGAACTTGTATATATACAAATATATCTTAGAAACTCTGTCATCGTGATTTAGACTCGCTAATCTTGCATGCGCCTTATTGCTGTATACAGTAGGTCTAGTATTATCTTGACTCCAATGTCATTTATTCACCATTATACTTTTCGCTGATCAACCATTTCTCGGTAACTTGATATCGTAGCTATGACGTAGCCGTGGAGAAGCTCGGTGAAGTACCGGCTTTCGTTATTGAACCATAGCTACAGTCGCCTTGGTCAGTCCTCCGATGGGTGACAAAGCTTTGCAATCTCGATCTCATCCGAGCTCCGGAAGGCACGATAAGCCGTTGGTCCCGGTCACTAATACTACCGTTTCTACCCACCAACTCGCATTAGGCTAGGGAGGTGGTGTTTGGGCCGTCTTTTATGTTTCACCATGTAGGAATGTCTGTCCAACAATGGTAAGGTCTAGTAAAAAGAGGCGTGGAACAAAATGGTTGCGAAATTTAAAAAAAAGGCAGAGGCAGTTTTATTTTTAATACCACCAGGGTGGCAAACAAGCATACCCACACAGATGGGCAGTGGTCGCCGTAGCCTATGGACGCCTGCAACACCGAGGGCATCACCAGCGCGTTTTTAATATTTAACGTTTCATAGAAGAAAGAAAGTGAATGAATAATCGAACATAATGATTACTTTAATCAACACAATGAATTACTGCAATTTACAGAGCCTAACATGCAGACTGGTCATTGATAACGTCATGCTTGATTGGCCACGCACCGTCAGTAGTGCCTACGCCCACCGGCCCGCCGAGAGATTTATGGCCACCGACAGGATACTTAGTCCTAATGGATGCTACTTAACTGCAGAAATGACAGAAGAATTCACACGGTTTTATTACGTGCCTTTTAAACCTGATTTGTGATTTAATTAGAGGTCAAAATAGAAAAACTATTTTCATAGTTTTTACAATATTATCATAGAACCTCATAGAACTTACGTTTTAAAATTGATTTAATGAATTTTACGAGTATTAAAAATTTACCCCCGTATTTCTTATAGGAGGGGTCAAACAGACAAACGGATGGATAGTGCAGCATTGAACATACTCAAATTTTTATTCCCACAGAAAAACAAGGAAAAACAACTGAAATATTACGTTGTTTAGTAGAGGTATTTAAAAAATATTAGTAAATACAAAATTTAAACGAATAGTATATTATAATAATTATTTTTCAATGGTTCATTTATTTCGCCTCTAAGAGATAAGGTCGCTGATGGCATTTACCCGGCAAGCAAACATTCTAATATTTAATGAAAAAAAATCATAGTTGAATCTCTGTAGCGGGAATGACATTAACCCGGCCTGACTCTTCTTCTTCGACTTGCCCTTTTCCCACTCTAGGTGGGGTCGACACAACATGTCTTCTTCCATTCTTCTCTGTCACTCGTCAGCTCAGCATCCGCTTCCTTTATTCTCATATCATTCTTCAAGCATTCAATCCATCGATTCTTTGGTCTTCCCCTCACTCTAGGTCCGTCCACATCCATGCTCAGCATCCTTCTTGTAATGTGACATTCCTCCCTCCTCATCACATGTCCATACCACGGTAACCTGTTGCTCCTAATCTTTTCTGTCACTGGCGCTACTTTGCCTCACATTCTATTTAATTATCTGATTTGATCATTGTCGCCTGCCAATATAAACATTGAAGCGAATTTATAGGTTTATTGAATGAAAATGTTGAAAATTAAGAGTCAACTACAAAAAAATTACTAAAATATGTCGCATAAAAGAAAATAGCTTAAAGTTTGGGAGCAGGAACACGTTATATCTTTATATATATCATATCAATACAGCACAGTTATCGTTATATATATCATATCAATACAGCACAGTTGTAGATATAGATCAGAAATCGATAACAAAAATCGCAATAACAATCACTAAACATCGTCATAAGTAGTTGTGACAAATTGTCAATTCTAACAATTACCATCACTTAGCAATGTAGGTAGATAACGGGTGGGTATTAATAGATGAATACGGTCTGTCCAGTCTATTAATACCGGCTGACTCGTCTGTGTCCGTCCACGTGGGAGTTGCGGGTTTACACTGTTTACGTTTGATTGTGTGCATGATAAACTGAAGATGAATCAACAGAGATCTTGTTTTATATCGACAATCCTATCTTAATACTAGAGTGTCGTAGGAATACGTTTTTATATATAAAAGTCAATTTTACTTTGGCACACTTGTTTGGCTCAACAGATCTATTGTAAGAAATATTTATTTTTACTTTAGAACAGAGGAATAACTAAACCCCAGAACAGGCAAGTCACGGCGTTAACACCAAAATCCACCTAGTGTTTAAGTCCTTGGAGGGAAGTAAGTTGCTGTGCACTGAGTACATTCATAATATACTGTCCTTTTTTTCACAGGTATATATTTACATAGAAGACGCAAATACATGTACTGCACGTGGTCGCAAAACCCCGACCAAACGTCGGGGTTGGCCGCTGATACCTAGTATGTGCACGTCTGAACGGCTGCAAAATATAAAAAAAAACTCGTTTGATAATTGGCGGAAGGACATCGGCAGCATCTTTCAATCAGTTTGGATCTCCCTTCTCAAGATTACGGCTGTGACGTCAAACGAGACGTTAAGAAGTTGACACGCTTGAGTTCAATACAAAACGTTATAGGTACTTGCGTTGTCTATTCTATTCTTGTGATGGGGCTCAGATATTTTAGGGCACTTCGACCCTATGGGATCTTTTGTGCTTCCCCTTTCCTATTCATCCCTCCCTGCCATCACCCAAAGTGTCCTGGATGAACGTTATGATGTTGGCTGGGGGCATGCCTATAAATTCCTCAGGTTTGGGATAAGCCGCCCCTAGAATCCGTAGTCGCTTATTTCCTAGAGCATTCACATATTAGGTCCTTACCTATGAAATTGGTGTTTTGTATGGAGATTTTGGGGAATTCTGCATTTTCCATACTAAATTTTTTTCAGTTTTCTTCACAACGACAAATCCAAAGATTATAATATTTGGCATCTATCATTAGACAAGCTTTAGTAATATGTGTAATATCACACTTCATAAAAATTATTTATCGTTTTTAAGTGAATGCAAATAAAATGATGTATTCGGGAGGCACTTAAAAAGAGTTGTCTCCGTGTCCAATTTTAACACAATTAAACTTACAACAAATTATCAAAACAAATCAAACGAACTCAAAAATATAGTCTTTTTTTAGACGAGGTAATTATTTTTTAGGAATACTCTGAATCTTAATAGTTACAGACAAAATACTAAGAGAGAAAAAAAACACCAATTTCATAGGTAAGGACCCCAATAGTATATGTTCCATGCTTTCATTTTTTCACCGCACAGGTCAGGTAGGGTCATCAGCTTTGCCTATAGTGTAAAGAAGCGTTATCTATGTTATGCATATCTGTGGTTTTATTCAAACTCACAGGTACATATATGCGGACTATTGAACAGGCGACCTCAAGCCAGAGTAGTGCCGTTTCCCTAATTTGCTGCCTCGCCGCCATTAAATCATAAACATTTTGCAACATTGTCATTTTAAGAGGCATACATTTCGCAATCGTAACCTGGGTCTTTCTAGACAAGTTTTGTTAGTATATATTTTACAGCTGTGTTGATTAGATACGTCGTTTGAAGAGCTAACTACTGATTTAGCAACCGAAGCTTACTAAAGTACTAAGTTTTGAAATGTCAATGAAAACTTTTTTTTACATATGACAGGTAAACTCTTGGCCTTCATTTCACCTGATGGTAAGTGACGAAAAGGCGAAGGTGGAAGCGAACTTCACCTGTAAATCCTCAACAATTGAGGAACTGGCTATCTTACCTCCGATTTCCGGAACACAACAATTGCTTATATCATTGTTATTATGGCGACAAATTTAGGGCTTAGAAGCCCTACCACCAACCAAACTGAGCAGAAAAACTTCGGCCCCATGGGGAATCAAACCCGGACCTCCCGATCAGCATCCGGTGGTGTGAACCACTAGACCAGGGAGGGGGATTTTTGAAGAAATCAGACAAGCAGCGGCAGATTGTGTATGTGCGGTATGATATGAGGAGAAAATGTCAATGCAGAGTGAGTGACAGAGGAGAGTGGAAGACACATCCAGCGAAATATGGATGCTAAGACTTCCACCTTCAGAGATATGTCGTTACATTTGATTCTCAAATTACAAACTCACCTCAACATAATCTGAACATCGAATAACACACACAAAATTGACCATTAACACCAATGTCAATAAAAAACAATTTACCTTGAACGTTCTAAATAAAGGTACAATATCATACCCCACATGGACACAGGGTGCCATAACATAAATCTCGAGACGTGATAAAAACACGTGCTAGCCCAAAGTTGTGACAGCTGATTTATCTGAAGTGAATCTAGACTTGATTCATTGTAATTGACATTTGGAGCGATTATAACGCCTGTGCGGCCTACACGACATTCAAAAAAATCTTGTTTTATTCTTTTCCGGGTTGGGAGATTTTTAGAATATTAAAAATTATGAAATAAGTTCAAAACCTCATCACGCACGTATCCCGAAGTTACGTATGTTTCGAAATGGAAAATAATTACACTTTGTATAAAAATTCAAAAATTCTTAATTCAAAAGCGTTTATTCTATTAGTTTAGATGCGTCTTAGCGCATGCTTATGAATATCATAAACATTTCACAATATTTCGTGAAAGAGAAACACTACGCCCTCCGTTCACAAAAACTACCAGGAGGCCTTGTTCTGAGAAGAACGGGCAAGAAACTCAGCAAGTATCTGTGATGATTTCGATACGAACTCTTTTAGAGCACTACACAAAAGAAACTAAGAATTTTAATATTGCATCAACTCAATAACATAAACTAAAAACTGGATTTTTCAAAAAAGGCCTTAGGTGAGAATGCATGCTGTTGATATTTGCCACATCAGCTCATGGTATTTAACATCACATTAAATTATATTTTATTCCACTTCCGTATATTAACACTATAAAAGATTATTATTTATATATACCTTATAGCGGCGACGGGCTCACCACCTGTCATGCTGAGCACGTGTAATCATTGCTTGGTGAAACGCAGACTATAGCAGTGGACTGCTTTTGCGTTGCTTTTGCCTTTTGCCTAACCCTTAGGGGATAACAGTCGTGATTTATGTACATATGTATTATTTACATTATTTTCAAAAGCACCTACAATATAGACATGGTAGGTAATTTTGAATTTCATTACAGAAATATTTCTAGGATGAACTAAGAGAAAGAGAGACTCCGGTTTATGGTTATAGTGACAACGCACAGATATGTATATATTTGTCTATAGCACCCTAAAGACACCATACTAGAAGAAATATCACCGTCGCCGCCCCTGTGCAGATTTGGAGAATTTATTATTTGAGAAATTACGACTGTACTCCCGGTAGAAACGTTGTCATCGCGGCCTAAGAGTTCTTTTGTGATTCGAACATATCTTTACAGATTTTCCTTGAGTTAAGCACTTTTAGGAGTGTCGTAAGGTCGTTTATTAGAGGCCTGAGGGGACACTTAGTGAGCTTGTTCGAGCCACAAGCCGAACATTGGACTCCGGCAACAGCGCGGTCAGCAGCGGGCCAACCCACATTCCACATTAACAGCAGCATCGTGCACCGTCGGCACTTTACACCGACGGGACACATACAAAACCTATCATTGTGTACATTTACCTCGATTAATATATAAACTGTACTGTTATGAACAATAAACTAGATTTCAACCGTCCGTGTTGGGTCTCACTTCCGCGTCCCGCTGCCGCCCAGGGCTACTCTCTGGGGTAGCCCCTCTAACACCACCATGCTGCCGCCCAGGGCTACTCTCTGGGGTAGCCCCTCTAACACCACCATGCTGCCGCCCAGGGCTACTCTCTGGGGTAGCCCCTCTAACACCACCATGCTGCCGCCCAGGGCTACTCTCTGGGGTAGCCCCTCTAACACCGTCATGCTGCCGCCCAGGGCTACTCTCTGGGGTAGCCCCTCTAACACCACCATGCTGCCGCCCAGGGCTACTCTCTGGGGTAGCCCCTCTAACACCGTCATGCTGCCGCCCAGGGCTACTCTCTGGGGTAGCCCCTCTAACACCGTCATGCTGCCGCCCAGGGCTACTCTCTGGGGTAGCCCCTCTAACACCGTCATGCTGCCGCCCAGGGCTACTCTCTGGGGTAGCCTCCACTAACATTATCATGAACATGCAGGTCGCGGCGCCATACAACCGCTCGCGGTCTGCCCGTACAGAGCTATTATGTTGAATGGAGTGGTAGATGGTTTTCCTTTCTCCTCAGCCTATGTACGTCCTGCTGGGCACAAGCCTTCCTCATAGAGAAACACATGAGGAGTATGGGCCGTAACACCCAATGCGGTTAAGTGGGTTGAAACGGTTGGAATAGCGACCAGGACCAACGGCTTAAGGTGCCTTCCGAAGCACGGAGGAGTTTAAAAGATCACATAGTTTTGGTCAACCATCCAAGGCCAAACCACGGCGAAGAAAGCTTTGTTTTTGGTATCGAAATCCAAAGCGTACGAGCCACGCCACTGAGCGCCTCAATACTCGTCATGTCCGGCCTCAGTGACGAATGGCTTCGGCCAATATGCACTCAGACCTTGTAAAAGCAGACACTGTATCTATTGGAAGCGAATATACCTGATATGATTTTGCAACACGCGCGGTGTAGCGCGTGAAGCACGGTGTATACACCGCACGGATTTCTCGTAGTCTCACGTTCAGCCACAATCACCGAGAGGTATAACCATTAACAATGGGAGGTAAGAGGGACAGAGTACAAAAGTTGAAACAAACACCATAGAATCTACCCTGCTGCTCAGCTGGTTTTATATATTAAAAATCGAGAGTTATTTCCATGTATTCCACTTTTTGAGTCCTAAGCTGACGTTCATCCATCACTTGGGTGACATTCGCTACTGAATACTCTATCAAAATATACAAGAGATCTCTTTTAGAGCTTTGTATTCGAAATATTGAAATTTGTATTTGCAATCAACTTTAGATCAATGCTGTTGGTTGTGTGGAACAGATGGTATCTGTTCCTCCGATTATAATTACACGGCAGATCAATAAGGTAATTATTATTTGTATTGCATAATATAATATTAGTCAGTCCTTATCTGGCCAAAATTAACTTTACTATAAGCTTGCATTCATTAGATAACGGAACAATGTATGTACGAAATATCTACTTATTTACGTGAGTAAATTATTCAACGAAAAATTAACAATTATTAAAGACTTTCTTGGGACTCTCTAAGCAAATTTAATATGTAATACCTGCAGATTTTTGACTATCGCGGTAATACCTGCAATAACTTTATGTAATGATCAGCCAAATGGACAAAGACAATATTAGGAATACAAAAATGAATGCGTACATATTATTATAATACGCCTAAAGTTTGATCAAGTAGATAAATGAAAAGATTGAGTTAAAAGGAAAAGTTCCTGTATGTTCAGGGTAATCTCTGAAACTACTGATCTCATTAAGAAAACTCCTGCACTGTTCAGAAGGAATACTTCGTCCGATTACATTTACATTTTATAAATATAATTTTTCTGACGTCCTCCGTGGTCGAGAGGTCTGTATGCCGGTCTCAAGGCGTCGCCATCTCGAGAGGTTCTGGGTTCGATCACCGGTGGGGGCAAATGTTTGGGAGATAAATTTTCAGGCATTTGTTCTTCAGTCTTGGATGTTTATATATAATTATATATATTCAGGATATTTTTATGTATTTATTTATTAAATATATTTATCCGTCATCTAGTGTCCGTAACACAAGCAGTATAAGTTGCTTAAAATGGGACTGGTTGATAAGTGTGAATGTTTGAAGATATTTATGTATTTATTTATTATTTATTAATGTTAAGATTTGCTACTTCGTATTCCAGTTATGAGTTTCCGGTTATAAGTGAAAAAGTCAATCTTTTATTAATGATCGATTTATAACCGTTTGAATGAATCCATTGCGACGTCCTCCGTGGTCGAGTGGTCTGTATGCCGGTCTCAAGGCGTCACCATCTCGAGAGGTTCTGGTTTCGATCCCCAGTGGGGGCAAATGTTTGGGTGATGAATTTTCAGGCATTTGCTCTCCAGTCTTGGATGTTTATATATATTTCTATATATTCAGATTATTTATATGTATTTATCTATTAAATATATTTATCCGTCAACTAGTATCCGTAACACAAGCAGCATTAGTTGCTTAAATTGGGCTAGTTGATAGGTGTGAATGTAAAAAAAAAAAAAAAAAAAATTGCGCACTGTTCACATATTGTGTAATTGCTTTAAACTACAATAATATTAGGTCCTTACCTATGAAATTGGTGTTTTGTATGGAGATTTTGGGGAATTCTGCATTTTCCATACCAACATTTTATCAGTTTTCTTCACAACGACAAATCCAGAGATAATAATATTTGGCATCTATCATTCGACAAGCTTTAGTAATATGTGTAATATCACACTTCATAAGAATTATTTATCGTTTTAAGTGAATGCAAATAAAATGATGTATTCGGGAGGCACTTAAAAAGAGTTGTCTCCGTGTACAATTTTAACACAATTAAACTTACAACAAATTATCAAAACAAATCAAAAAATATAGTCTATTTTTAGACGAGGTAATTATTTTTTAGGAATACTCTGAATCCTAATAGTTACAGACAAAATACTAAGAGAATAATTCCACCTGATATTGAGGACTTTGTGGTATTACTCTATCAGTGTAAATTAAACATAATTTGATATTATTGAAATAATCAACATGAAAATTACGCGAAATAGTCATATTACAAGTAAAACATTTAATAAGCTCTTCAGAACATAAAACAACTTCTGAGAACAAGACTCAGATTAACTGAAATGGTTTTTACTTTGCAAAATACTTTTTACTTAGCTTTGTTACTTAAATGATACTTTGTAATTCTCTTTTTATTGTCTTAAGTGAGTTTAAATTTAGGCGGAGAGTTAGACAAATACTTTATTACAAAAATTAAAGGGGAACCGTAACATTCGGAACATTTTAATGGGCAGGGCGGAAAACGCAATACGTTTTTAGAAATTTTTGGTGCAATGTTAGAAGAGGTCGACGGTTGGTATCTATAGTAAGTTTCAATCCAAGTTGCCAAAAAGGTAAACAAAAAAGCTGACTTACCGAATTTGTTATTCAATAATCACACTTTTCACATGGACATTGGCACGTAATAGTAGATTAGTAGCCAAGGGCTGTAAGGCATCAATTGCAGCCCGAGATATTTAGGCGCACGAGCGCAGCGAGGGCGCTTATAGTTCGAGGGTGCAATTGATGCTTACACCCGAGCTAACTACTCTGCTTTACATCTCGATTGTGAGGTAAGTGGAAAAAAAGGCATTACAAGAATAAATAAATTTATTTTCAAGAACTAAATTTAGCTTCGCCGTTCGATATTCAAAATTGATGAAAATAGCGAAGCGACCTCTTTTGTCACAAGAATAAATACATTTATTTTCAAGAACTAAATTTAGCTTCGACGTTCGATATTCAAAATTGATGAAAATAGCGAAGCGACCTCTTTTGTCATTGGGCTGAATGCATGATGTCTAGTGCCAGTAAGATGGTTAGATGTACGCGAACTTTTTGAAAGAGTTTTTTTTTAATTACTTACCGCCCTAGGGCGTTTCTAGCTGCATTATTAACCTAGGGCGGTAATTGATCACTTACAACCCGCATCTGGGGTTATTAAGGACCTACTTACCGAACATGAGAGATGTAAATATAATTAACGGTAACAATTGTCCGTTTCAATTGATTTCGATTACCTACAGTCAGTTACAAAACATTTTAGAGATGAAACATTACCTTCGATTTGTTTACGTTTCTGGCAACTTGGATTGAAACCTACTATAATATGTTTTAGGGTCATTCGCAGTAATATCAAGATCACGTTAAATCTGGAATTGTTTATCACAATTTGTTTGATTGTGATAAATAATTTTAGATTTAACGTGCAGAACCGGTCCAGAATTAACAACTTTGAGCTTCAAGTAATTATTATTTTACTGCAAGGGATATTAATATTTATTGTTATTCACTACTAGCTGTTTCCCGCGACTCCATTCGCGGTTACTGGTTTCTTATTAAATTATACTAACTAGCGTTGGAAAAATAACAAATTCTATTAGGAAAAATTTCATTTTTTTTTCGGTATATAACCGAAAAAAACGAAAGTCTCTGAATATCACGAAAATAAATTCTGATTTTAACAAATTATTGGCTTTTTGCTTGCTTTCTTATACTATACTAACTGTTGCCAGCGAATTTGTCCGCGGTTACTATGGTTTTTGAACTTTCCCACGGGAAAACTTTAATTTTCCGGAATAAAAAGTATCTAAGATATTGACCAGGGATATAAGGTATCACCATACAAAATGTAATTGGAATCGGTCCAGCCATTCCAGAAATTAGCCCGTACAGACAGAGAAACAAAAAAAATTTTTTTTTGGTATTTTCCACCTTTTTGCGTCATCCCCCTGAGCGGTTTTAAGCATTTTATTTCTATGTACAGACATACCTCTACAGTTTTATTATACGTATAGATCAAATACCATATACTTTGGGGAACCGCAGTCCACTAATTATTGTGATTTAAGTATTAAATTATACGGTACTTTATTAGTAGGTAAAGTAAATCTTTCACGAGGAAACCTTTGAAGCGATTTATGAGCTTTCTAGCTCCGAATGATTTAAATTGAGTATGAATAATAATATCAAAGTTTTGAGAACAGTAAAATTATTATACTTTCCATTACATAATTGGGTCACCATCCAATTTAATAAGGTGCCACTAAAAAAATTGTTATTTATATGGGTAGTAAGATATCCGAATTATGGTCAGCGAAAAAATACAATTGGTCATCTAAAATAACACTTATGTGATATTTATATTAGTGCGTAGAAACGGTAGCAAACAGCGACCAAGGCCGACGGTTTAACATGCCTTCCGAAGAACGAAGGAGTTCGAGATCACATAATTTTGGTCACCCATCCAAGGCCTGACCGTGGCGAAGGTAGCTTTGTTTTCGATATCCAAAGCCAAAGCGTACTTACCACTAAGCCACCGAGCTGGTAAATAACCATTTTATAGTGGTAATTACCCGCCAAAATAAGGAATATATAAGGAATAAATCAAAATAACATATTTTATTTGGCAGAAATAATCACATCAAACACACGTTAAGCGTACAATGAGCTCAAACAACACAATAGCGACATATCAATAACAAAAATATTTCTTTTATGGACTGAGCAATTCACGGAAACGTCTTACCGGATTTACAGAAATACATAGTATATTTTACCTGCCGGGTTATAATAGTGGTCTAAATAAAGATAACAATACAGTATGCCTCACAATAACCAATATTATCTGCCCCTACGACCAAACAGAACATTTATTTGAACACACACACAGACCACTTTGTAAACGAAGTGAAAATAAAAATGGGAATCATTCAAACCAATCAAAACAACGTTCAGACACAATTTTGATACTATCGCTGTTACTTTCTTGATAAATTATTCTTAGGTTTTGAATAACGTTGAAAAAATTTAAAAAAATATTGTTGGGAAAAATTTCAAGTTTTTTTTGGTATAAAATCAAAAAAAAAATTAAAGTTTCTGAATAAAACCAAAATAAATGCAAATTTTAACAAATTATTGGCATTTTGCTTAACTTCGTCCGCGGCTACTATGTTTTTATAACTATCCCAGGGGAACCCTTTAATTCTGCGGAATCAAAAGTATCTAAGATTTTGACCAGGGATATAAGGGATCCCCATGCAAAATTTTATTGACATCTGTTTAGCCATTTCGGAGATTTGCGCATACAAACAGACAAACAAACAGAAAAACAAAAAAAAATGTTTTTTTCCCTCGTTTTTAGCATTTTTTTTTCTATGTTTTATTTTATAATACGTATAGATAAGTATGTAACCAATTTTTTACAATTGGAAATGGACGTGTGATAAATTGAAGTAGGCTACTCTAGATCTTTTTCAAATATTTAAACTTGCCAAAAACCTGTTTTTTCCAATATTCCTGTGCAAAATACGAAAAATAAAAAGTTTTCCCTTGTTTCCAACTGAAATTTTCTTGTTTTTATTTTAATAAGCTGGGAAAAAATGGAAATAATGTCCTTTTATTCTTTTCGTGAAAAAAAATTTGTTTTTTCGGAATTTTCAACGGTAGTTTTAACGTTTTTAACCTTGATAAGAAGAAGTTAAATTGTTTTGCCTTCTTACGTTTAACAGTTGCAACAGTAGCAAGTATAGTAAGTACAGTTTTAAAGTACACCCATGGTGTACATATTATGGTACACCATGGGTATATTGCCTAGTAACTTCACTCTCCGTGATACTCTTGCTAAATATGTCAATGCTTTGGAGCCTAGTTTCAACCTAAGGGACGAATTTAGGTAAATCCGTTTGTAATGTATCCTAAGTCTAAACGTCAAACAATTTGGCCAGTCACATAAAATCTAGATAGGCATTAAGAGCTTGTAACACACATAATTAATACAAACATTAACTGAAAACACAATCTGTGTAACGTATATCAGTTCTGTGTAACGTCCAGCAGATAAAATGCCAGGAATTGCCCGCTCCCCTGCCGCAGAGCCACCGAGTCCACCAATTAATTTGATAAACGGAATGCTTAATAAAACTGACACCTCTGACTGCATGCTTGAAGATTTTAATAAAAATTCCTTAAATCCGAAAGGTATGTGCTGAAAATATTTTCCCTCTATTTCTAGAGAGACGCCACATGTGTTCGTTAGGAGCCAACATAGAAATGGACGAACGAGTTCCACTCACAATAATATGAACGTAATAATAAATAATCAAGATGTCGCCTTACAAAATATTAAGTTATTAAATGATGTGACGCATTGTATTTTACCACGTTTATATTCTGTATTTTTCTTTTGTAGTAATAAAGTATTTTACTATAATTATGTAGGTATATTTATATTTATCTGAGTATTATTATTATGTATTTTATTTATATTTAGGTATATATTTATTTTGTACACGCGACTCAGCTTTTTTTGTCAGCACTTCTCCTATAGCAGGTGGGTTGTTAGACATTTCTATTAGAAAGCCCTACCTTTTGTACTTTTGTCTTTTAATGTTCTCCTGTTCTGTATTTTGTGTACAATAAATTGTTAAATAAATAAATAAATAAGAAATGTACCCTATACTAAACTTTCTGTCATACAACAAAACTTGAAAAACTTGAACTACGGATTATTATTACCGGACCGAATCGGATTATCAAAAACCAAAGCGACTGCCAGGATTTTATTTGTGACACTCCTATTTGGTATTTGGTGACGAAATCGAGAGATCGTTAATTTATGGAGAGTATTTCCGACAATGTTTTTGAGTGAAATTTCTGAGAACCACAAATCTTATAACCGTTAAAGACACTCTTGTTTGGGCCCGAACATAATGAGAGGCAGACGTATTGAGATCATACGGACCGCACTAATTCGTCGGCCGCCCTTAATGAACCCGGCTCAAAAAACAACCACAACTTGCGCCGAAAGAAACGTAATTCATTGTTACGTTACAATAATAATGAATCCATTAAATTTGTTTGTTGGGTAAGATTGGTGAGAGCGTGATATTTTTTTGGAAACACCACAATTCTATTATCTAAAGATGATTTTATAAGAGACGTAGACCTATAGCTAAATATATTGAGACATAAGATACAATATTCATCATCATCATACATACATACAGTAGCGGCTCATTAAAAGAATATACCAACCCAACTTCCCTTGGGTGTCGTAAAAGGCGACTAATGGACTTAGAACTGCACAACCATACCAAAACGTATTCATCGATTGATTTCTTTCGTGCATCGGTCCTCAGCCTACATCCACCCACTGCTGGGCACAGGCCTTCCTCATAGGAACAAACACATGAGGATCCTTTCTTGCATATCACGAATAAATAAGCAAAACCGTGACAGCACTACTCACAAACAAATATACAACTTAAGACCCAGGAATCATAATTATGAAAATTGGAATGAACATAACTTGTATAAAACCCATTTGAAAATAATATATGCCTACAACGAACGTTCCCACACAAACAAAACTGTATCAATTTAACCAGGAATAGTTAATTTTGTAAATTCCGAGAATTATATCTTATCATAGTCGTTAAGGGAACCACTCTGACCCGGGCAGTTATCTTTGAGATCCACCACAATACGGGCTAACGCGATAAAACCTGCGCCTACGCACACAACGCTATGATTTGTGACCCCACACTGTATTACCATACATTTAAGGCACTGTTGCCCAAACTGGTATATCGCGACCCCTGGGGGTCATTGAAGAAGCATTATCTCATAATTAGACATCGGATTATATGTATTTGCAAGTTTGCAGCAGATGCATATAATATTATTTTAATGACGTTATTGCATGTTTTGGTACTTTTTTTGACAGTGCTTATTTCAGTACTTATACGTGTTAGACGTGTTTTATATTGCCATCGACACGACCTCTCATACACTCGGGAATAAAGAAAATCAACGCATTTATCAACGGCACTGGTCAATGGTCTAATTCTGCCTGAAGAGGTATCTGTAGAAATGGCACGAAATTTTGCCAGCCAGCGGTACAGAGAAACAAAAAAATAATTTTGTTTTTTGTATTTTCTCCCCATCCCTTGACATGTTTTCAAGTTTTTTTTTTGTACAGACATTTGACTTCTAAGATACAGTTTTATTATATGTAGAGATATCAATGGGGTTCTTTAACTAAGTATAGCATAGTTAAAAGGTTGAGAACCACAACGGGACTAACGTAAGGACGCTTAATTGTCACCCGTTGAAGGTCGATTTAGATGTGAGGTTCTCAAATAATTTTATGTACAACATTATCATTATTGTGTTAATTTGCTGTTTGGTTATAAAGTCTTGTAATATTTAAACTTATTACGTTTATTATGTTGTGTCCTTCAGTTTTACTAATGTTTTTTATGTTATGACGACCTCGGTGGTCGAGTGGTATGTACGCCGGTCTCAAGGCGTCGCCATCTCGAGAGTTTCTGGGTTCGATCCCGGTGGGGGCAAATGTTTGTGAGATAAATACAGGTATTTGCTCTCCAGTCTTGGATGTTTATATAATATGTATTGTATTTTCTGAATATTTATATGCATTTATCTATTAAATACATATATTTATCCGTCATCTAGTACACATAACACAAGCAGCATAAGTTGTTTAAAATGGGGCTAGTTGATAGGTGTAAAATAATTAAACAAAATAATAAATAATTACTAGCTTTTTCCCCACGATCTCATAATATGTGTGGAATTCATAATTAAGAAGGAGTCTACTCATGCAAAAATTTTGAAAAACATCGGTAAAAATTTATGAAATTCCTTGCAGTAATGTTTGGTTCCGTTTATGTGTGAAGTGCGTAAAAACATATAGACATAAAAACAGTAAGTATGGATTCATTCTCTCATGAATTATGTATTTCAAAACTTATGCCGTTGACTTATGGACAGATATGATATAGTATAGCTTTTCTAACTGTCCGTAGTCATATACAGACTATGTTAAATAAAATCGAGCTCAGAATTAAATTCCCGTGTTCACGAATAGACGGATTAAAAAACGTATACTGACTAAAGGTGTTGACACACCGCTCGCCTTTAGAACTACTGGTTCACACGAGACAATTTAATTTTTATTGGTAATTTTTCCCATTTAGTAACTTACTTATAAGAGTAACGCAAGCATAGAAAATGGGTAACTGCTGAATAGATTTTCACTTTCGACTTCTGGAAAATTAATCATAATAATAAATTTTTTCAGACGATGTTTAAGAAACGAAAAAATGTTGAGGGCTCGTAAAGAAGATGCCTTTAGAAAATCTGTAATTGACAATAACTTAACTTTCCGTCTGATGTTAGTTTGACGTTATCGATAGCGTTTTGTAAAAGTAATTTTGCGAATAGATACAGTCACATAATATTCTGACGATCAAAACTGTGCAGAAATTTATAGTATTTTTTTTTAAGTAATTAATTGGGCTGCCATTAAATTAATTGGTCAGCAACAAAAAGGTCAGCTGAAAAATCATATGGGCAGCAATAAATAATTATATTGCTGACAAATATTTTCAGCAATATAATTATTTAGGCGGCAAAATAATTATTTGGATAGCAAAATAATTATATTGTCAGCAGAATAATTGATTGAGCAGCAAAATAATTAGTTGTGCTGCAAAATAATTATTTTGACCTCAATAGGTATATATTATCAATGAAGGATCAAGGATCAATTCCTTGGACATGTATTCTGATACATATTAGGTTAAGGTTTTTTATGACCCTTATAAACAATATTTGTGTCATCAAAACATGTATTAGAATTTCGCAGCATAGACAACATTTGAGTTGCTGCCCAATTAGTTTTTTTGCTGACAAATTAAAATATCCGCTGCCAATAACTTGCTGCTCAATTAGTTATTTTGCTGACTAATTTAGAATTATTTGCTGTCCATAAGTTGCTGACCATTTGATTCTATTCTATTCTATTCTGCCTTTAAGGAGTAAACTCTTTGATGGCCTTTTACTTCTAGATTTATGCAGTTAAAATGCTATTATTGGTTCAAGCAATAATTTACTCAATAAGAAATTAAGTTCCTTTTGCAAACGTTTCGTTAACTTAAAGTTCAGAGTAAAGTCAAAGCCATTAATTTTTGTTTCGTTATTAATTTACTCGCGCATTGTGAAGCGACCCTTTGACGAGCCATAATCGGTGGAGCTTGGGTGTATCCTGTGTATATCTCAATTGATTTATAGCCCATGAACCCATCACATAATTAACTTTTACGACCCTGCGATACTTTGTGTTTCATTCATGCTACAGTTATGTCATGTTTAAATGGGATAAACTTAGAGAATTTAATACCCTTTCATGCTTTTTGTGTAGAGTATTAGGTTTAGCTGAATTTTCCTAATTATGCCACGATCGTAGCAAGTGGAGATCTATAATCTCGGCCTTTCCACCGGGAAAAAGGCCTGCTTATATATAAGTATGTAATTGTCCTATGAATACTTATTTTAATGAGATCCGTACGTATTGAGAATAAGGAGGGTTCATTAATAAAGAACAAGCCCTGGTAGGAGTTCGGTGACGAAGTGGTTAGACGCTTTGGCTTTCGATCGAAAACAAAGCTACTTTCTCCATGGTCAGACCGTGGATGGATGACCAAAACTTTGTGATCTCGAGCTCCTCTGTGCTTCGGAAGGCAGTTTAAGCCGTTGGTCCCGGTCGCTATTGCGACCGTTTCTACCCACCAACCCACATTGGGCCAGCGTGGTGGTGTTACGGCCCATACTCCTCATGTGTTTCTCCATGGGGAAGGCCTGTGCCCAGCAGTGGGACGTGTATAAAGGCTGAGGACGAATACGCCCTGTAGGCGAGACAAGAATCGTCATTGCCTCTCACTTCTTCGTTCGCGCGGAAGCGAGAGGCAATAAGTAATTTTGTCTCCGGGGACTGTTTCTCTCCGGCCCGTGCTAGGCCTTCTGGTAAGACTTGAACTCACTCTCTTTGCGAGTTCTTCCGTGCTACAGAAGGCCGTTTATTTACGTTAAGCCGTTGTGACCAGCCACTATTGCTACGGTCACCAATCACTTGTAATAATTACTAACGATTGATATTGACATTCGCATTTGCATCATAAACCTCTTTTTTGTAAATGCAGAAATAGGTGACTGACCACGACTGATAGTGACGAAACGAATAAGGAAAGCGTATAAAATAAAAGAGATGTTTTTTTCTAACAATAGGAAACTGTAATATAGCAGACAGTTGACACTTTTATTATTTCCGTGCCCGCACGGCTGTAAAATGTCAATGCAGCTGATACAATTAACGAGTTATCTTACATAAACTCCTGTAAAATATTGTAATACTTTTCTTAGAATTAAGGTTAACCAAACGGTTTTTAATATTTTTTTATCATTATCATTAGTCTGCCCTTTTCCCAATTTCATTTGGGGTTGGCGCAACGAGTCTTTATTTATTTAATAATTTATTGTACACAGAAAAACATAACAACGAAACGACAAATCACAAAGACAGTACAAAGGGGGGGGGGGGGTACAAAGGGTCTTTCTCCACCACTCTCCCCTATCACACGCCATATCAACATTCACTCCCATTCTAGCCATGTCCTCAATCACACAATCTATCCATCTCTTCTTCAGTCTTCCTCTCCCTGCATTACCATCCACTCTCATATTCATAACTCTCCTCGTTACATGCTCATTCTCTCTTCAAAATATGTCCGTACCACGATGGCCGCTTTTCTCTCAACTTCTCTATCACTGGAGCAACTTTCAGGCATCCCCTGATATACTCATTCCTCACTCTATCAATCCTCGTCACCCCACACATCCATCTTAACATACGCTTTTTTTAAATATAACAGTTTTTCCCGGAGAGCAAAAACACACATCGTTTTCCGTGTTTAAGAAACTCGGTGGTGTAGTGGACGCTTTGACTTTCGATATCAAAAACAAAAGCTACCTTCGCCATGGTCAGGCCTTGGATGGGTGACCAAAACTTTGTGATCTTGAACTGAGCCTAAGTTTCTACCCACCAACCATATTCCAGCTCTCCATTTATGATCCTGGCACAAATCTTCCGGTTTCTTTACTCTCATTTAACTTAACATGCCCTTTAGTTTGTGGATGATAAACAAAATATCGTCTTTATTATATAGGGTTAAGTTTAACGTAATATAGCTATTATAAACTCATTGCTTACTGTGTAACTTAACGTAATAGTAATCTTGAAATTGTTAGTTTGTGTTATCAAATACAGCTTGGGGCGATTATCATGCTTGTTAAGTTCAACCAAGAAAAGGTTAATGTGGTCTTATTAACATGGGATGAATTATATTGTGTGCAACTATGTATGTATGTTTGTATATTACAATAATAATTGTTCGCTCTATAGTATAAATAATATCTAAATCTCTGCTGAGTGGAACATGTTACCTTCATTAGTGATTTTTTTATTTAACTCCTTTTGTGAATATTATAAAAAATCGCTGTTTCTTGCGGCACTTCCACTCAGTGACACATTGTATCTAGTCGAGGTTGGTAAGAATTGACGTGCGAAAGTATTTCTCAGAAATGTACTTGCAATAAAATTTTTAATTTCATGTTAGTAGCACTTGCTATTATTTTGTGCACTGGTGCTGCTCTTTTTCAATTCGTATTGTGACGGGTGGTAAATATCCCTGTAAAGCTGTCTTCCCACGGTCCGTGAATATGCCGACCGACGCAGATTTATGAATGAATTTCAATCATAAATCTAAGCCTGCTTTAGAGATTCGTCATTCCTTGCATATTTGTATTATGGACTGTATTTCTGTTTTGTTTATGGTGCGTTTAATAGTTCAATAATACAATCGAATCTCTTCTCCTTATTTTAGAAATTTCTTTTTCTCTATCTCCGAAGAGGTAGGCAGAGGAGTAGGTAGGCAGATCCAGCTACAAAAAATTGTAGAAATTCGGAAAGGGACATTCAAATCTCTATAAAAATTCAAACATTAAACGCAAAAAGTTTAACAACTATTTTTGGTGGAAATCCTTTACTTGCGCATCTACAAGATCTCTAGCGACGGTTTCGTAATTTGTGTAAGAATGTGAAGATAATCTGAAACGGGTTCCGCCGCGTCTGTTCCTAGCGAGGCGCGTTTTCAATAACTTACGAATTGCTTAGTATGTTATGTTTGCTAACTCCTCGCATATAATAATAGTTCTACGTACTTATATATAAATCAGCTAAATAACGAAAATCAACGAAATCAAGGATTAAATCAAAATTTATAATAACAACATACCTAATAAATATTATGAAGGTAGCCTTAAAAAAATATTAGCTTGTTTGTTTTTGGTCAAGTTAATAAAGCAAGGTCCTATGCAAGCCGGCTAAGGGTGGTTCTCATGTCGCACCAGTTGCTTTTGGAGTCTACTCTTTGTAACATTTATGAGGTGGTGCCTTTAACTTACCTTTGCATTCGTTGGCATCCCTGGCGGTAGCTCGTCCCCAAGGTCGGTCGAAGTGGAAGGGCTTGCAGCGCTCGCAGTCGCGGCCAGCAGTGTTGTGCTTGCAGTCGCACGCCAGCTGCGGCGCCGCGCCCGCAGCAACCGCCAGCGGCACGCAGCGCGACGCGTGCCCGTTGCACTTGCACCGGCCGCCCACCGCGAAGTCAGACACGGCGTAGTGCTGCGTGCCCGCCGCCGCCTGCTTCTTCGGGTCCACCTCGTCACCCTCGTTCACCATATGCAAACGGTTGAACACCACCCGCACATCGGTCGACGTCACCCAATCTTGGAGCACTGGCGATATGTCGAAGTTCGCGGCACTCGGGCGACCTTCGAGCGTGCTGAACGCCAGTCGAGCTCCTCCCGCGGTATCTCCCGTCAGTCGATGCGAATCCGAACACCTCGCCTCCTGCTCATTCGCGGCCGTCACCGTCGCCTTGTTCGGCCTGCCGTACACACGCTTGCACTGGCTCGAGTAGAACTGGAACGGCTGCCAGGTGACGCCGTAGTCCGCGCTCTTGAAGATCGCCACGGAGTCCGGCCGCGCGGCCTTCGGGCAGAACTGGAGGCTCACGTACGTCAGCTCGTACTTCTTGCCGAGGGACAGGGTCAACGACACGTTATCGGGAGGGGAATCGTAGGAGGTCGGAGGGAGAGCCGCGGAGCGCCAGCAAGTGACATCGTGGGGGTTGTTGAGGTCGGTAAGGTGCTGGGGTGGCTGACGGCGGTCGGATCTGGAGGCATCGCAAACGCTGCAGGCGGATTCAGGAGGCTGGTCTCCGGGAGGATCGCACAGTCGCTCTGGACCTCGGCGGCCACAGACGGAAGAAGCAACAACGGGGGCTCCGAAGGCGGCGTTGACGAAATCAGGGATACAGCGGCGGGGGCGGCCGTCCTCGTAGCAGGGGTCGGGCGGGGAGGCGGCGAGCGCCAGGGCCGCGGCGGCGAGCAGGGCCAGCGCGCGGGCGGGCATGCTCTCGGCACTCACTCACTCACTCACGTCACACGTGCGCGCCGGGCGGACGCCGACGACAGACTGCCGCGCGCTGCCGCCCGCCGGAGCGCGTAGCGCCCGCTTTCCTACACTGCATTACAAGCTACAGAAGGCTTTCTTTTATACGTACCTTAACAAAATATTTTTATAGTAAGCACCAAAGCTTAAACATCAAACCCAATGAAAATTATTATCTTGATCTCTATTAAGACAGAGTCTTAATATTTTAACTACACGTGCATTTTGTTTAAGCAAACCTTCTGGTGTTACTACGTGCGTGTGCCGACCAAGAAGAGCTTTTGCCCGCACATACTGAGCGACTTTGTTGTTATTAGTGAAAGTTTGTTGTTACAATTTATTGCGCGAAGAGATAACCGCTAGTGGCAACAGGTAGCCATTGTTCAGCTACATTTGAATATGTATGTCCGCGGGACATAGCATACTAAATTATTCTAATTAATGCCATATTTTGGCACAAAATACAACAATGTAACTTTTACAACTTAACTTGCCTGGGGAAAGTGTGCGACATTAAACCTATTCTCTGAACAATAGGGTTTATTTTTGCGTATGATTGACGTTAAAATAATGGACACATGTGCTAGTTAAATATAGTGTAAATTTGACATAATATAAATAAAATAATATTTTTATCGATATGCTTATACAGATTTGCACAATATTATGTGACACATTATTTGAAGAATAGTCAAGAGACTAGGCAAAAGCAGTCCATTGCCATAGACCGCGTTCTAAGTCCATTAGTCGCCATTTACGACACCCAAGAAAAGAGATGGGTTGGTAGTATACTTCTGCTGCGACCACACGGCTCATTTCAAAAATGCCCTATCATAAAAACATGAAATTATTTCCTGAAACTTTCCGAAATCATTCCAAATTTCGTGCACAACATTTTACGTCGGAGTTTTTCTGCAAAATCGCAACAGTTGGGAGTCATTGAATTGCGAGATTTATGTATGCACTTACTAGTCTTACAGGTTTTTCGAAGATAAGCAGCGAAAATTTTACAATTTCATACAATATGTTATATTTTAAAAATATAAAAGATGCTATTTTGAACCTATTTTTTTATTTTTTACCTATCTGGCGAAATATAGGCGTTAACCGCTGTACCCTACCTGTGCCTACTCCTTCGGGGAAAAAGGCGCGATGATATGTAGTTCATTGTTGTTGAACCTATTTTTAAGATATGAAAGATTAAATATTCTTTTGCCAAAGGCCAAATAGTTATCACTTCTTTAAACGAAAATACTGTCAAAAAAAGTCATTGATAAACGAAAAGCCATGACATAAAACTGAGTAGTTGTGTATCATTTTGATGCATATTATCTAGGAATTAGCGGCTATCGTGGAATGGACATATTTTGAGAAGAGAGAATGAGCATGTGACGAGAAGAGTTATGAATATGAGAGTGGATGGTAATGCAGGCAGAGAAGACCGAAGAAGGATGGATCGATTGTGAGAATGAGGACATGTCTAGAATGGGAGTGAATGTTGATATGGCGTGTGATAGGGGAGAGTGGAGGAGAAAGACTCGTTGCGCCGAACACAAATGAAATGGGAAAAGGGCAGACTAATTGTCTAGTATGCATACTTTATTTTTTTGTTTATCATGCTTCAAAATATCCAAATAAATAATTTTAATTTCTCTATACAAAGTCAATTGTATTGCATCAAGAAAAGAACTGTAACGTATTTTTACTGCTATTAGTTTTTTTTTACGTTAGAAAACGTAAAAAAAAATATATAACAGTATATATTATACAGGTATATACATAGCACTGCTTCAAAAAGACCATCGAACTACAATTTAAACAAGACTAATAAATTTAAATTACAATCAAGCCCGCTTCAAGAGGTATTGTAACAAAATCTTCGCAAAATTAATATCAATTCATGTTTAGTTAAAGTTTTTCTTTGATCACTTTCGTCCCGAACCCGATGAGGGTCTATTTGCGTTAAAACGTAAATTACACGGCTTTTGCCAACGAGCCGGGTTAAGCGTACCTTACGAATATTAGATTAAAAAATAATAATTTATTACGAAAATCAAGAGCCTTTATTTGACACTTTAGAGTATTTACCCTCTTTGTTGTAAAATTCTCCCATCTAGGGAAGGCAAAGGGAACAGAGCCCATACAGCCAAGTCTTCAGTATATATTTCTTCAGTACTTTGCATTGAAATGCTAGTGTAATGCATTTCAATGCATCTTGGGAGAGTTTGGCGTCAAACAATCGATGGCAGACACTGTGGTGCTACTTGGATGAGGTGGATTACCACGATAAAAACCTCATCACTTTTCACACCACATGACGCTTATTTCAATGATCCTCCACATTGCACATCCTTAAAGACACTTATTACACAAAACTAAACTGATTTTACGAAACAATATTCCAATCATTGAAATAAAAATCACGTCCGCCATAGTCAAATGCCGCCAAAAACCCATGCAAACGCTTGTGTGAACACTTCCACAGATTAGAGAAATTTTTCTTTACTCGTGTGGTACCAACTGTGCATTCTATTTTGCACGAAGTGTCTTTCGGCTCTGGCTGCCTCAATACAAGATAAAAATTCAAAGGCAATTTTAAAGATAATATACACGATAAAAAAAAACACATAACACATATCACTTTTTCCCCGAAGGAGTAGGCAGAGGTGTTAAACACCCTCATATCGCCAGATATGTTAGGTCCCCATGTAACAGGTGGCGAGCCTGCCATGCACCGTGCACAATGTCCAATGTCTGTGTGACAATGTCTGTATCCATGGTCCATGTGAGGCAAGCGATAAATACAAATAAAAATACAAATTCTTTATTTGCCATTAAATAGGGTACATTCTGAGGTATTAATTTTACAATAGATTGTCCTTAGACCTATTTAGCCATTTCAAATAGCATGCAAATTTCTAAATACAACTCAAATTTACAAATTAATTGAATTAAAAATGACAGACTTCAATTTTTTTAATATTTAGATAAATTTTATAAATTAAGATAAATGAATTCTACTAGTGGTAATTGACAAATAATAATAATAAAATACAAGTTCAGCTTAAGCCGTAGATTCAAAAATACATTATTAAATTCATTTAATTTCATTTTACAATGTCTAGCTATCAATACAATATTATAATGTCTAATAATTTACATAATAATATCTGATGGAGCCGTAGAAAATTTGTTACAAAAAAAATTACAATTCAAATAAATTAATAAAATGTGCATCAATTAACCCTTACAATTTAAAAATTCGTGTTCGTAAAATAAAATATCGTGTTTCTTTGCTCGTACTAGCGAGGCTAGGATCATATCGAGCACTGACTCATTGCCACAAGGTTGTGATCTGACGAGATTAAGCTTGTCTTCGGCGTCAAGCTAAAACCATGTCAAATTGACGTTATCATACTGCTACGACATTGAGCTTCGACTACGACTGCTTCAATTATGTAGTAACTATACTACAATTCCTTTTTTCCCCTTGTGGAAGAAGTTAAAACAATGATGACAAACAATTATTAGAAACTCATCGCTATGACAAGAGGAACGCCTACCCTATGAATTTCAAGGCAAAACATGCTGATGGCATAGGAGACAATGTTATCCAAACTCATAATTATATGATTGGCTATTTAAAAACCAGTGACTCATGAGTTTCTTGCCAGTTTCTTTCATGACCAGCCTTACATCGACTACAACCACAGCATAGCATAGTGTATGTAGTGTATTGTTATAATTATTGTATAATTGTATAATATATTAGGTTGGGGAAAAAGTCTTTTCGCATTATAGTATGTATAAACTTGTAATAAAATCTCTTTGGCTATACTATTTGTATCTGGCTGGTTTTGGTATCATTGAAAGTTTAAATTTTAAAGAACATAATTCCAAATTCAAATTAGGAAATTTTGTGATTTTCATTTGTTTTTCGTACCGCCAAGATGAGTGAATCTAATGAAGAACTTCGATACATTTTAAAATTTTACTGCAAGAAAAGTAAAAATTCAACGCAAGCCGCGAAAAAAAATTTGCGATGTTTATGGACCTAGTGCAGTGTCTGTGAGAGTAGCACAAATTTGGTTTAAGCGTTTTCAATCCGGAAATTTTGATGTCAAAGATGCACGTCGCTCTGGGCGCCCTATTACAGATAAAATGGATGCCATTTTTGAAAAAGTGGAGCAAGATCGGCATGTCAGTAGTTACGACGTAGATGAAGAACTGGGAATTGACCACAAAACAGTTTTGGCGCATTTGAAAAAAACTGGGTACAAAAAAAAGCTCGACATTTGGGTACCTCACGAGCTCACTGAAAGAAACCTAATGAACCGTGTACTCATTTGTGATTCTTTATTACGACGTAATGAAACCGAACCATTTTTGAAGAAGCTGATAACTGGTGATGAAAAGTGGATCACGTACGACAAGAACGTGCGAAAAAGGTCGTGGTCAAAGGCCGGTCAGGCTTCACAGACTGTGGCGAAACCCGGGTTAACTCGCAACAAGGTGATGCTGTGTGTGTGGTGGGATTGGAAGGGCATTATTCATTATGAGCTGTTTGACCAGGCAGGACCATCGATTCTGAACTCTACTGCGAACAACTGATGAGATTAAAGCAAGAAGTTGAGAGAAAGCGGCCGGAATTAATCAACAGAAGGGGTGTGGTTTTTCATCATGATAACGCTAGACCTCACACATCTTTAGCCACTCAGCAAAAATTAAGAGAGTTTGGCTGGGAGGTGTTAATGCATCCGCCGTATAGTCCTGACCTTGCACCTTCAGATTTCCACCTGTTTCGGTCTCTTCAGAATTCTTTAGGCAGTGTCAGGTTAACATCACGAGAGGACTGCCAAAACCACTTGTCGCGGTATTTCGACCAGAAGTCCCAAAATTTCTATAGCAATGGGATCATGTCTCTACCTACAAGATGGCAAAAAGTTATCGAACAAAATGGTACCTACATACTTAAGTTAAATGTAAATAAACTTTATTAAAAAATGTTTTGAATTTTCTTAAAAAATGCGAAGAAACTTTTTCCCCAACCTATTAGTTTATGTATTAATAATTATACGTAATTAATTATGTATTATCTTATTTTAGCGTAGATTTTAATTTGATATTTGTTTAGATTTTAGTGCCCCCACTCTGAATCTCTCTTTGGCCCAAAGGTTGACTAGGAGAGAGCGATGTATTATCGTTAAGTCCGCCTTATGTTAAAAGTGTTTTTTTGGAAATTAAAGATTAAATAAATAAATAATATTTCGCATAGTTATAATTTGGTCTTATGTAATTGTCCATAATAATATTTCGCATAATGGTTTGCGGCATAATGTAAAGTGGATTATGTACGGCGACGAACGAAGCGAGGAGTTTTAAGTAGAACTGAGCCCTCAACGCGCGAGCCAAGCGAGCAGAGCGAGCGTGCCGCGGTAGAGGCCTGCGAAGCGCCAGAATCGGTATTTTTATTGATAATAATTATTTCTAAATTTATGAGAATAAGTAGTTAATTATGCCTTAAGATGGTTATGCTCTTTGAAATTATGCGTAAATAATTATGTATAAAATAATGCGTTAGTATATTTATTGTAGATTACATTATGTCAATTCATATTCTGCTTGAAAATTTTATACAAACCCTCGGGCAAACACCAGAGGAACACAACACACCAGAATCTTCTGTAAGGAGGATCGGCTACCATAGTAAAACACTCAAGCTGGAATAGCAAACACTCTTAAAAATGCTAATCATCACAAAAGAATGGGAAAGGTAGTAACTACCTTTTTAAAATAAAATTTCAATTGTGAACGGTCCTCTGCAGACTTATGTCGGGTACAGAATAACTCAATTAACTGGCTGTACCTTTCCGTACGTGTAATTATACCCTTATCTGTCCGGTGTCCGGCGGTCGGCAGCCGGACGATAGCCGGACGACGCGAGAGTAATTACTCACTGCCCGGTGAGAATACGTGATGGCAGTAGGATATCTGGAGATTGCTGTTTAGCAATAAGGCCGCCAATTGCTTTTTTGTTATCGTATAAGTCCTTTGTATTATTATGTGCAATAAAGTATATATAAATAAATAAATATCTACGGTAGTGCTTTTTTATATAAATAAATAATAATTATCCTCAGACATTCACACCTATCAAGTAGTCCCATTTTAAGCAACTAAATGCTGCTTGTGTTACGGATACTAGATGACGGACAAATATATTTAATAGATAAATACACATAATTTTTCAGAATATATATTATACACATATAATGAACATCCAAGACTGGAGAACAAATGTCTGAAAATTTATCACCCAAACACTTGCCTCCACTGGGGATTGAACCGAGGACCTCTCGAGATGGCGGCGCCTTGAGACCGGCGTACAGACCACTCGACCATGGAGGTCGTCGTTTTTTACGACATATTCGTTTGTTCCGTGAGGCGAACGACCTCAATAAAAATTTCATCTATCGCATTACAGGCGCAACAGGTACATAATCCACTAAAAATCGCGGCCGCCATCATTAAATACTGCCAAAAATCTGTTTGGTTTTTTACAGCTCCATAATTTATATGACCTCGTTATAATTGTCATAATATAAATACATACATAACACGTCCATATTCACGAAGAGAGAGGTGCATAGAATAAAATATTCAAATAAGTGCCAGTATCATTTTATTGTATTGCGATGTATTGCCACCTCGGTGTCTGGTCAAACTCATGCTTGTCTGATTTGTAGAATTAGCGTTATCAATTGGTACGTTAAGCGGTGATGTTTGTGTGGTTATGTGTTGTTTTTTTTACCGATCCTGGTTTTGTATATACTTCTTTTTCAACTTCTTCAAGTAATCAACGGCAACTTAATTTTATTTTATTTATGTAATATTTTAGACTTCTTACATTGCAAACTGCAGAATAAATAGCTCAGATATTATTTTTTTCTTCTAAAACTAATGACGTTGTAGTTTGGCATTTAAAAAAAAATAAAAACAATGTAAAGTGAGGATAGAAACTTGCTGAATTTCTTGCCCGTTCTTCTCAGAACAAGGCCTCCTGGTGGTTTTGTGAACGGATGGCGTAGTTTATCCCTTTCACGAAATTTTGTAAAATGCTTTTACATCTCTCATGTTCGGTAAGTAGGTCCTTAATACCCCCAGATGCGGGTTGTAAGTGATCAATTACCGCCCTAGGTTAATAATGTAGCTAGAAACGCCCTAGGGCGGTAAGTAATTAAAAAAAAACTCTTTCAAAAAGTTCGCGTACATCTAACCATCTTACTGGCACTAGACATCATGCATTCAGCCCAATGACAAAAGAGGTCGCTTCGCTATTTTCATCAATTTTGAATATCGAACGGCGAAGCTAAATTTAGTTCTTGAAAATAAATTTATTTATTCTTGTGACAAAAGAGGTCGCTTCGCTATTTTCATCAATTTTGAATATCGAACGGCGAAGCTAAATTTAGTTCTTGAAAATAAATTTATTTATTCTTGTAATGCCTTATTTCCACTTACCTCACAATCGAGATGTAAAGCAGAGTAGTTAGCTCGGG
Source organism: Parapoynx stratiotata (assembly GCA_910589355.1). Taxonomy (NCBI): domain Eukaryota; kingdom Metazoa; phylum Arthropoda; class Insecta; order Lepidoptera; family Crambidae; genus Parapoynx; species Parapoynx stratiotata. The sequence continues at coordinate 15,111,613 of OU342472.1, forward strand.
TGTAAGCATCAATTGCACCCTCGAACTATAAGCGCCCTCGCTGCGCTCGTGCGCCTAAATATCTCGGGCTGCAATTGATGCCATACAGCCCTTAGCTACTAATCTTCTATTGACGTTCATAAGCATGTGCTCAGACGCATCTTAATTGATTAAACGATATTGAATTTAGAATTTTTGAGTAAAGCCTGCCCCTAGTGCTAAAATTAACGATTCGAATTTTTTACATTTTCTAATTCTAGAGTCGTGAAATGAATTTGAATTCGAAATACAAATAGTAAATGCGTTTGTTAATTGCGGGGTGACAAGGGTTGATAAAGTGAGGAATAAGTATATCAGGGGATGCCTGAAAGTTGCTCCAGTGATAGAGAAGTTGAGAGAAAAGCGGCTGTCGTGGTGTGGACATGTTGGGTCCTTACCTATGAAATTGGTGTTTTTTTTCTCTTTTAGTATTATGTTTGTAACTATTAAGATTCCGAGTATACCTAAAAAATAATTACCTCGTCTAAAAATAGACTATATTATTGAGCTCTTTTGATTTGTTTTGATAATTTGTTGTAAGTTTAATTATGTTAAAATTGGTCACGGAGACAAGTCTTTTTAAGTGCCTCCCGAATACATCATTTTATTTGCATTCACTTAAAAACGATAATTATTTTTATGAAGTGTGATATTACACATATTACTAAAGCTTGTCTAATGATAGATGCCAAATATTATTATCTTTGGATTTGTCGTTCGAAAACTGACAAAATTTTAGTAAGGAAAATGCAGAATTCCCCAAAATCTCCATACAAAACACCAATTTCATAGGTAAGGACCTAATATTTAGAGAAGAGAGAATGAGCATGTAACGAGAAGAGATAAGAATATTAGAGTGGATGGTAATGCAGGGAGAAGATCAAAGAAAAGATGGATAGATGGTGTGAATGAGGACATGGGATATGTTGGGAGTGAATGGTGCGTGATAGAGGAGAATGGAGAAGAAAGACTGTCGCGCTGACCACAAATGATTTTTTTTCTATTTATTTTGATCAATAAACAATGTACACAATCTTACACTACGTATAAATACACAACACAAAATATCTTTGCGACATCAACAACTTTTACCACTTATTTTGGGAGATAAGTTAATTGTTGTTGATTGTTTTAATTACATTGTGAAAAAAAGTTAATAAAAACAAAATTGTCAAATTGTCTTGCGCTAGCTGTTTTTTAAATTTAACCATAAAAATATTTATTATACAAATTGATTATTCAATTTAATGGAAAACGTTTTCCAGCATTAGTACGGCAGAAGGCCGAAGGAAGAACCAAATTGGGGAAAGGATAGGCAAAAGATGATAGTGAGCGTCAGTCCTACTGCCAGCTTCTTCACTATGGACTCGAGAACTTAACGGAACTTAAATTCGAAGGTTCCATCTGATAGCGACACCCTTTTCAGTAACACACGATACCGAATTGGCACAATCGCCCTTTTGATTTAGAACAGGTAGCCACTTTGTTTGAATTCGATTTAACTATTCTGTTTTTGGTTGTACTTAAACGGGGAAAGTTTTAGCGCGTTTAAGAGAGAGACCAGACTAAGTAGCATGAGCAGCGCGATATGACATTTATCACGTTTTTGTCACGCCCAATTGTCAAATTCCATAGTACTTTGACAGTTAACGTGATAAAAACCCGATATATGAGTTATCGCGGTGTTCATGCTAAGATGGCTGCCCTCTTCACCACCACCACCATCACCATTCCACCACCACCACCATTCACCATCACCTTCATCACCTTCACCATTTCTAATGTTTTGTGTATGAAACATGATCTGGTTAGTATATCACCGTAACTGTACACTTCCCTCCTATTTAAATTGGGTCTTTTTTTACATATTATATTTTAAACCAGTGGCGTCCCGCGGTTTCACCCGCGTGGTACCCCCAATAAAGTAGCTTACATGTTAGTACTATTTTCCCAGCGGTCATTTTGTAAAAAAAATGGTGATAAAACCGGAATTCTCAAAATATACCATATCAAAATGATACTGTAAGCCACAAGATTGGTAATTATAAAAAAATACAATGTTGCTTCACGCTCCCCCACGGCCGAGGCTCGGGGGCAGGTTGCGATGCGGATCAAATGCGCCTGAATTAAAAGCGGTAAGGCTACATGACTGAAAGCGCGATGTTCGCTTTGTGAACCTCACAATAGCAGGACTAAGCATAGTCAATGTGCGAGCAGAATTACAATGAAATGAAATGAAATTCTTTATTTAATCATTTAGGTAAAAAGTAGTTACACATAAAAAACGTCAAAACAATAAAAGTTTACAAACAAACTATACACTTCACTACCCGCGACTTCGTCCGCGTAGAATAGTTACTTAGTGGTAGTGTGATGGTTTGTAGCCTATAGCCTTCCTCGATAAGGCTATTCAACACTGAAAGATTTTTTCAAATTGGAACATAGCCTCAATTGGTGGAATTGAAAATTTGCTCCTACTCTATTATTAGAAGCAAAGTCCATAGTGGCGTAAAGTCCTTCATTTTTCTGGGAGGCGTTATTAAATTTTTTTAATATTCACCCGCATGGCACCCGTTCCCATGGGTATATCGGGATAAATGGTAGCCTATGTCCTTTCTCAGGCTCTAGACTAGCTGGGTACCAAATTTCGGTTAAATTGGTTCGGTAGTGACGTGAAAGCGAGACATACAGAGTTACTTTAGCATTTATAATATTAGTATTAGTAAGGATGGATTGCTAATATAGCTTCAATCTCAATATATCAAGATTAGCCACTCTTTAGCGTGATTGACCAAGCGTGTCATATATAAGTACACGCATTTTCAAGTAAGGGGTAGAGATTACTTCTTTCCATTGCTACGATCCTTACATATTCATTTTGCTTTATCAACCGTTATCAGATTCCATAGATGATTCATTGTCATAGGTTCGTACATTTTTCTTACTGCGCAAACGTGTACTGTGACCTAGGCCGGAGGCGCATTTGCGTAATGAGCATCTTAATGACACATATTCGCTGGGACCATTGTCTCCGCGGTGTCATTGACATTCGACATTGGTCCCCCCGTCGTAACGTACAAATATATTGACTATTGTATTTCTTTCCTCATAAGATATCGACTACAAGATTAACTGATGGCACTTTGATGATTTAAAGCATTGTTGGAGTTTCCTCTCAAGAGATAGTGCGGTTATGCAGTTTTCAAAAGTTTTTTTTTTAATTTTCACTTATCAGTAAATCTAAAGAATGCATCTTTCGCGCTTCTTATGGATACTAAGTGATGGACAAATGTAAGTGCAGGAAAATTATTTGTGAGATCCCCCTAAAAGCCACCTCCTGAAGGCCTAGCACGGGCCGGAGAGAAAAAGTCCCCAGAGAAAAAAATCGTCATTGCGTCTCGCTTCTTCGTTCGCGCGGAAGCGAGAGGCAATGAGTAATTTTGTCTCCGGGGACTTTTTCTCTCCGACCCGTGCTAGGCCTACTGGCCATGCAAGATAGATGAAGATCTGTTGTCTTAATGACCTTCGCACGGGACTACTGCTACCATCTCATCTAATGAATAAATAATTTTCTGTACATACAAAACAAAGAAAAAACAATTAATGTGGTATATCACGAGCAACTCAACAAATGTTACTATAGTTATACTACTTATGATTTATGACAGCTGGATATAGCAAAATTTCATAAAATCGGACTAGCCATTTCGGAGATTAGCCCGTACAAACAGAGAAAAAAAAATTGAGGAGAGTGGAAGAAGAAGGCATGTTGCGCCGACCCGAGAATTGGGAACAGGGCAGGAAAAAGTAAAAAGTATATAATATAGACATAAAATGCTATGTTTATTATTGGCACAAGCGATTACTTTGCTTTCTTGGCAATTGTACACTGTAAAATCTTCCAAAAAAGAAATATATATTGTAAAGGGAGGAAACAACTTGCTGAGTTTCTTGCCCGTTTTTCTCAGAACAAGGCCTCCTGGTAGCTAGTGAAAGGTTGGTATAATTTGACATTAATAAGAGTATGTAAATACCGAAACTGAATAAATGATTTGAGTTTGAGTTTGAGATACATACTTATAATCACGACTATTATTTCCTAAGGGTCAGGTCAGTCAGAGAGTAGGCAAAACACGCAAAAACACTCTGTCTCAAGTCTCTCAAGTCCACTGCCATAGTCCACACTTCACCAAGCAGTAACTGCACATGTGCACAGCGTGAGAGGTGGTGGAAATATGATTTAAAAAATCAATATCAGAGAAGCTATATTCAGATCAGCATACACTACGTATTTTAAAAGCACAGTCCAGAGTTACGCCGCTCCAGTAACTTCCAAACAGGCGGCGGCCGCAGGCTACAACTACTTACAAGTAAGTTCACGATTGAATCTTACGAGTTCAGTCATTGTTCCCGTGGTTAGAACTATGTAGGTAGAAATGGAAATACTATTGACGAAATGTGGCTGGCTTTGAATAGCGGAATTGTTTTTTATTTACTAGCGATAGCCCTGACCAGAATTGCGAACATTAAGTGGCAGTGGGCAGGGCACATTGATCGAAGAACTGACGGCCGTTGGGGCGGAAAGGTTTTCGAGTACCACAACCACGTACTGGGAGGGGCAACATAGGGAGGCCCCCAACGAGGTGGACCGACGATCTGGTGAAGGTCGCAGGAAGTTGCTGTATGCGGGCGGAGCAGGACCGGTCGTTGTGGAGATCATTGGGGGAGGCCTATGTCCAACAGTGGACGACAATAGGCTAAAAGATAGATAGATAGATGGTTTGTTTGAGTTAAAAGCACTAGTATTGATCAGGAAGTCTGAGGTTCGATTCCCCACGGGGCAGAAGTTTTTCTGCTCGGTGGCTAACCACCGTCCCACTGATATCTGCCGCCTTTGTAACATTGTTATAAAGCATTGTTGTGTTTCGGCAATAAGCAAATACAGGTGTTCCGCTTCCACCTTCAACCATGGTGAGATGAAGGCCAAGAACTTGCCTATATTAGGTAAAAGAAAAATGTTTTTTTTGACCTGCCGTCGACCCAACAATAACATCGATTCTTTCCATCAAGGTGCCAGTAGAAAACCAGCGCCAAGCTTGCAAGTCTGGCACTATGCCGAACTGGTAACCTGTTCGTCTGTAGTCGCAAGAAGTACCCATGTACCTTTTAAAACTTTTTTGTTGTTAGTTTTATTTTTAATATATTAGTGCCTAATAGGTTTAAGTACTTGTTTTTGTTGTTGACGAACGAAGAAAGTTTAAAAATATATATTTTTTATACACTCTTCCTTTCATCATCACATCAAATAAACATATCCGGGACCCGTCATACGTCATTCACAACACGCTTACATTTTTTGCACTTCATAAACAGTCCCCGACTAGCCTATAACGGTATGGAGCTACTTTCTCAAACAGCCAAACAGGAGATATAACATCATAAGAGATACTGAGGCCGCCCGGTCTCCATATAAGCGGCTGTTATCGGCTGACAGATTGGCTGCGACAAAAACTGCGCGGGCGCAGCGGCGGCTAATAGCGGCCATTACCTATGTACGGGCACGTGTAGAGGATTGGAGGGACAGAGACAACCGTTGATGTGATGTGAGACAGTAAATGACAATTACAGAAGGATTAAGACCCAAAAATTACATGCCAATAATTCATGTTGTTACTTTTTTGTTTAATGAAGAAGATTATAACAAAAGAATGTGTCGTTGACTTTTTCAAGTATTGAAATTATGTGTGAACCCAACTAGCTTGTGTAGAATGAACTATTCTAGTGAAGTTCAATTAAAGAAAAGATGCCAGCTATTAGTGCAAAATTCGAACAACAACAACCACAGATTTAAAAAAGAAAACCTATATACTACTAACGTCATGGATACTCATACTATTTTTACTTCGGTCGGTTACACGACCAGATAAGTTCGTGATAAAATCTCAGACAGATAATGCCATATGAATTTTGTACTATTTATTTAATTTATCTGTTGGATAGTGGTGAACGTGAAACCAGCTCTCAGTGTCCTGTACTGTAAAACATCTATAAGTCTTATTGCTCTGTGTCAAATCACCAGCACTTATGGTTCGGATGCGCACAAAAACCATGTAGTTCGCCCGCGTCTCCAGCCGACAATTACTTACGCGCATCGCTCATCCCACACCGTGTACTAGCTTTTTGCGCCGAAGAAAAACAATAAATTCCCATATAACAGAAATACTGTGGTTTCAAGGTATTTCGAGCTATGTAGATCTTTATGACGACTCGATCTTATTATGACTTGCTCCTTGATGGACTTATTACCTTAGATGCGGAGGTATTTTATGTTTAACTGATTAACTTAGCCTCCAGCCTATATACGTGGTACAGAGCACAGGCCTAAAAGAAACAGATAAGCCTAACACGGAACGAAAGCTTAAAAAATCCAATATGACCAAAACCTTCTTAGAAACTTCTACAATGATTGATCTTGCGCTGCAAGCGTTCGGAAGCTATTTGTAAACTACTAAAATTACGTTTACTTCTAAAAAATATTATAATTATATTAACAAATGTTGGTAAGTACGTGAATTTAGGTAGTACCTATACTGAATTCATAAGGGCAGCAATAATAGAGACAAGTTAAGAATAGTAGTTTTGTTTGTATAGCTGTGAAAACTGAATTGGCTTTTGTAATAGACATATTATTATAGTCATAAGGATTATATTATGCTCTATGTTTTCCTTAAATCAATAAAAAAACTCCAGTACCGTACATTTGCTGAAAAACTTCTATAGTACGTCTCAATCCAAGTTGCCAAAAAGGATAGTTAACGGTAACAATTGTTGTCCGTTTCAATTGATTTCAATTACCTACAGTTAACCAAAACATTTTAGAGATGAACATTACCTTTGTTTAGTTTACCTTTTTGGCAACTTGGATTGAGACGTACTATACGTCTTTGGAGAGGAAGACGTATACGTTATTTATTTTTTAAGTTATTATTATATTGGAAAATGAAATGAAATTCTTTATTTAATCATTTTGGTAACAAGTAGTGATACTTATGACGCGTCAAAAACAATAAAACCTTAGAAACAAATTATACACTTCTACTTGTATACCTCTACATTTTTTTCTTCCTGTTCACTGCCAGGAGGCCTTATCAAGAGAAGTTACAGGCAAGAAACTCTGCAAGGGGTCCATCCTCCCTTTAGATAAAATTGTCTTACGTTCTACAATATACAAATTACAGGCCAGTCAAAGTGGAATGAATAAGAAGATGTCATAAGGTATTATAGGGCTTCTAGTACCTTTTATATTGAAATACAAACACAATCGTTCACGTCAATTAAATATCTCTTTTATTATTTTCAAATCGACGTCTGTCAATAACTACAATTAATAGACACGGAGATCGGAGGAGGTCCGTTGCAGTATCATGACATAATTACTTAAGAAAAAGAACTATTTCCTGAAAATTTGAAAATCGAATCAGGCATCTAATGACATCCTCCATCACAACATAACTATAACTGATATAAAAGGTAACTATAACAGATGTGCTTTTCGTTATTCATGTCTAGTCACAACTAACCTAACACTATAACATCAATTGATTCCTTGCAATATCATTATTCGTTTGACATCGAGCGAGCACTCGTTGATCCTAATAAAACTATCGCATTGGTCTTCGCAAGCCAAGGATGGATGCAGACTCGATGTCTAATGAAAGCCATTACGAGCAAGGGTGGTATCGCGGTCAGACGCATGGCTGGACATACATGGGAAATTGCCACAATTAACTAGATTGAGGTGGAAGTGTATATATAGTAGGTTAATCAAAGTCCGTTTTCAATCTAAAGCTTATATTTTCAAAGTGAATTAATATTTTACAATACAAAATAAATTCAAGTAAGAAAGAACGGAAAAAACGTTTTGTTAATATTTTTACTGTGTGAAGGGCATGTATTTAATTTTATTAATTATTTTATTCAATGTAGACTTTTAAAGCACTTATTGACGTCAATAATACCAAACAAAATCCTTCATTGCCAAGGATTGTTATCTTCGGCAAAGTCCTTGACCCTATAGTATGCTTTAGTTTTTAGCTTATTTTTAATATCATGTTTAAATTTTTCATCTGTCAAAGTTAAGATTTCGTCAGGCATGAAGTTAATAATTAGAGTATAGGAAGCGAAAGATGTGTGCCAGGATCGTAGCAAGTGGAGATGGAATCTCTGCTTAACCTGGGAAAGAGGCGTGAATGTATGTATGTAGTGTGTTTAGTACTAATTAATCTGTATAAATTACATCTAAGGACAAAATTAGACAAAATATTGTAAATTTTTTATTTTTTATGTTTAACCATTATAACCCATTGGAGGACGCAAAAAATAGTGTCTCGCTATTGTGTCTCGTTTTCTGACCATTCATTACTGCTGTATTCCATTAAGTCTTCCTTCCTCGATGATATAATTTACAGAATTTAGTCCCTAAATAAGAAATATTTCGTTCCAATTCGTTTGTTAATTGAATCGCTAATTATGTTAATAGAAGCGTCATAAGTCCAAAAGTCACTGAAGTTAAATTCAAATTTGTCCAAAACTTAATTAGCCAGTCAATTGTTTCTGATATCATCCGAAGAATTATACTGAAGATAGAGAAAAATACATTCAAGCGACATTTTAATCAAAAGTTTCGTCTACCAGATTACGAATGACTCGAGCTTGGAGGTCGTAAAATTACCATATAAATATGGAATATCAAAATTTTGTCTTACTGGAATTATTCGTGAAAATTTCATTGCGACTTTTAAACTGTAAGTATTCGTAATTTGAATCCCATTTGCTATTACCCGAAACTTTTAACGGTTTCGTAAAGGTTTCAACTACAATATGTGTAAGCATGTATCGGAATATTTTTTCCATAGTTTCAAAATAGTTTCGGATTTAATCATTATTCGGGTGAGTCTTGTCAGAATTTTATACATTAAAATAAACGCTCAATACACAAAAAAACACTAATCAGTAATATACACAATTAGTTCTATACAGATCTCTATTAATTATGACCTCTCTTGCATACTTTTGCAAAAGTAACACACAAAATAATATATATCATGCACCGGGCACAATGTGAGGCAAGCGCTATTCACAAATTAATTGTACATTAGTTTTATTCAAACTTGGTGGGACAGGTGGCGGGATTTACCGCGTCCTCTCGAACGAGTAGTGCCCCGTTCGTCCCAACTCGGCTGCTGCTGCTTTTCGCAAAATCAACTGAATATTTATTCGTATTCGATGCAATAAGAGTTATTATTAAATGAATAAAATTATGCGTAAATACTATACAGCCAATACATCAGATACATCTCTCATTCTCCTAGAATTCGCAATAAAAAGAACGGCCAAGCCGTAATCAGCCGAATCACTTTGAATTGCAAATCGATATAATCTCGAGCCTCCTCTTGATCATAATCACGTAATCATTGTAGGACACCTTCGGAGCACTTCTGACTACGTTTTCATCCAACAACCTTGTCCGTGTCCGCATACTTCCCGCTTTTTATCTCGCATTCCCTTACATGATACAGACGTGGGACTTAGATACCTATTATCATGCACTCAGAGTTTAGAACGCGGAAGCAATAATTTAGATAGCGATAAAATGGCGAATGTGCGACATGACAGTCCCTGTATTTATGGATGGGGTATCTGTGGTCGAACAAGAGGAGTCAATAAGACATGCGTTAACAAAAAACAAAAGTAAAACTACAAGATTAGGAATAGATAAGAGAAGAATTTTAGACTTCCAAAATCTTTTATCTATGAATTGAAATGAAAAACATTCATTTCTGTAACATAAGGGTATCTTCACCAGAAAAAATATACCTGTCTCTGCCTACTTGTAAAAGCATGGCATATAAATAAATAAATAAAAATGTAACAAAAGTAACGTACGATTATGCTGGATCGGACACCAACTCAGCCTTTGCCCAGCCAAACCCAACAGTAGGGTTTGTGTGTTATGCCCCCAGTGTGCCTACCCCCGTGGTGGACGCACCCGATTTCGTTTTAGTGCGTTTAAATGTATTAGGCCCGATAAAGTCATAAAAAGAGGAGGGACTAAAGAGCTAACATTTGACTGACAGATAGTTTTATCTGAGGATTGAAAAATTAAATATTTGTATCTGAAGTACACATAGCAAAGTTTTGCATTTTGCCTGCCGGACCCCTCCAGGCTGTGACACTGTTAATACCTCTAGTCTTGGAGTCTACGTGTCCGGCCCACTTCCATTTTTATATAAATAGGAATAGGTGTATGTAATGAGACGAGCAAAATAAGCCACCCAGATAAATAAATAAATCTCATACCAACTCCACTTCAAAGGTCAAAGGTCAGCAATAATTATGATCCTATTACATTATTTATGCCACGAATAAAAGCAATAACGAATGGCATAAATGATCTTGCTTAATTAGGGCTTGCATCGGGCGAGCTCGGTCCATTCATGGCTCCCCTCGCAGACGCTACAATTACAACGAGGGCGGCGTCTGTCTCCAAATTGTTCAGTTGGTTTAATGCTCTAAGTAAATTTAATATAAATCACGGTCTGAAATATCAATACTGCTTTATGAAAATCAAGATCTCAAAAAAAAAACACATCAAATGGTGTTTTGATTCTGGATAGAATATTTTTCAGACCTTTTAGAAAAGGATTAAGAGCAAAAATGTCGAAGACAGAGCCTATGTCCAGTTAACTAACGTGGGCTTAACATACTGATGGAAAGAAAAGCAAAGTGCGTCAAAATTGAGTTAGAAAAATCCAACCGGACAAAAACACAAACAGACAAATTAGAAAGTGACTTAACAAAAACGTGGTAAAAAACCTCAATAATAAGGATAAAAACAAATTACTCTACCTAACCGATGTTAAACTCTTTGTTGTACTACAAACAAAACAGAAATACAAGCAATAAAACAAATATGCAAGGGAGGACTTATCTCTTACAGGGATATGTTCCCGCCGACACGTCACAGGTGTGTGAGATCTGAAAAAGAGCAACAGCAGTGCACATAATATTGGGTCCTTACCTATGAAATTGGTGTTTTTTTTCTCTCTTAGTATTTTGTCTGTAACTATTAAGGTTCAGAGTATTCCTAAAAAATTATTACCTCTTCTAAAAATAGACTACATTTTTGAGCTCTTTTGATTTGTTTTGATAATTTGTTGTAAGTTTAATTGTGTTAAAATTGGACACGGAGACAACTCTTTTTAAGTGCCTCCCGAATACATCATTTTATTTGCATTCACTTAAAAACGATAAATAATTTTTATGCAGTGTGATATTACACATATTTCTAAAGCTTGTCTAATGATAGATGCCAAATATTATTATCTTTGGATTTGTCGTTGTGAAGAAAACTGAAAAAAATTTAGTATGGAAAATGCAGAATTCCCAAAATATCCATACAAAACACCAATTTCATAGGTAAGGACCTAATAATAGCTTGTTTATTAGTAAAAAAAAGGAGTGGAGATCAGACGAGGCAGAATGCAAAATATATGTGTGGAAACGTCTGACTATCCTTTTAGGGCGTGATGATATCGTCATGATCATCAGCCATGATTTATGATATATCTTATTCTCCACGTACCTCCATTATTCCGGTTTTATGGCTGACTCCTTCTCCGTTCAAGCAATCATTCTTTGAAACTCTTTACCTTGTCATCAGCCTATATACGTCCCACTGCTGGGACAGGCCTTCCTCATGGAGAAACACATGAGGAGTATGGGTCATAACACCACCACGTTGGCCCCATGCGGGTTACTCTCTTAAACGGGTTAAACTCTTTACCGCTGGACATCAGAGCTGCCTGTAAAATGAGCTCATCTACTCTTACATAACGTAATCATATTATATTATGTTCTATATATTTATATCTTATTATTTATTATAGGCAATATTGATATTTTACATACAAACTTACATATAATCACGACTATGATCCCATAAGGGTTAGTCAGAGACTACGAAAAAGCACCGCAAAAGCGGTCCACTGCCATAGTCCGCGCTTCACCATGCAGTCACTGCACATGACTGTGCTCAGCGTGACAGGTGGTTGTGCAATTCTAAGTCCACTAGTCGCCTTTTACGACACCCAAGGGAAGAGATGGGTTGGTAGTATTCTTTTAATGAGCCGCTACCACACGACTCAACACTAAATATACAAATAACAATAAAATATACACACATGTATATATGTGTGTTGTATATTTTACATATAAAATTAAATTGTTTTTGCTAGTGAAATTAGGTAACTTTAATTATGCCGCCACGAACTTTCTCCTTGGCCTAATGGTTGACTGGTAGAGAGCAATGTTAGTCGTTAAATCACCCATTTATACATTTCTACTGTAATGGACATTAAAGTTTAAATAAATAAATATGTCCGTCTAATCTAGATGCAAGCTTAGTGCCACCTTTATCTTTTCACATTGTGCGTTTACTTGAAGCGCTAGAAGTTTCAAAGTTTCAATAGCCACCAGCGCAGAAAAAACCAAAATCAAAGATTACAAGGTCGCCAAAAACCGTCACATTATATAAACTTACTAGCTGTTGCCTACGACTTCTTCCGCGGTTACTATAGTTTTTTCACTATTACAACTTAATTTTCTCTCAAAGTCTCAGCCCGATCGGTTTAAAATTGACAAAGTTTCATACAAACTTTCATCCCCTATTTTGGGGGTAGAATAAATCAAAATCTTTTCTTAGCGGATGCCTACGTCATAACCTGCATGCCAAATTTCAGCCCGATACGTCCAGTGGTTTGGGCTGTGCGTTGATAGATCACTATGTCAACCAGTCACCTTTTTAATAAAATTTTAAATTTCATGATCTTTCTTTCATTGAAGATGCTATGTTCCTTAAGAAAAAATAATCCTTGTGATTAACCCTTTCGACGGTTATCATAAAATACATGGAGTTTTTTTTTTCACAATTCGCGAGTTCAATTCCCGGTAGAGGCAGGCGACTTAAATAAATCTATGAATGCAGTTCCACATAAAATAAAAAATAAAATGATGTTTTCTTTAAGTAAAACATCATTTCTTCAATATTTAATATACTTTCCCTCCATGTGGCATGGCCGTGGGACGGCCCTGTATATATACAGATTATACTTATTATTGAGGTTCTGAAGACAATGATAACAAGCACTCAAACACCCTCACGATGATTACGATGCGACCCGCGAGTGACTGGCAGCCCGGCCTAGCTTTTCCAGGCGTCCGGATAAACCCGGACATAATTAGGCTCTTTGATTGCGTGTCCAGCCAAAATAAACGGTGTCCGGGCTATGTTAGGCTTTTAACTGTAAGTGACAAGTGCAGCCGAGTCGACTGTCCGTTACGCTCGTAGTCTTCAATTGTTTTTCGTGCCTACTATATCTTATCCGGTAAGACAGAGCGGTCTAGATGTCTATACAGTAGTAGTTTCGGAGGAAGCAGATCTAATGAACATCACGGTGTTTCGCCACCGCTGCCTGCTCGAGGTCATCCTGCTGCCCTCGTTCACTGAGCCTATTCCTCAAATATGTAGGTTGTCTAACTGTTTAACCCAAATATCTACACCCAAACTGGCCGATCTGTCCGACGCATGTTTGGCGACTTGGCTACCCTAGGCACTCGGCCCGTAATGAGGACAAAGGACCGCTGACGAGCCCGGCTAACGACGCAGCCTATTACATTGATACGCCAACTACATCATATCGTAGTTTACGTTATTATCTGAAAAAAACAGAGCCTTTCAAAGATTTCTAACGCCAAATTAAAGTGGAAATTTCTTTTCCAATTTGCGTTGACATTGCGGCAGTTTTTTGTTTGGAATTATGCGATTTTTATTTTATTTATCGCACAGTCGCCTTGTTTAATGAAATAAGAACCGTAAGCTAATAGAAATATCAAGTCAGTACAATAGGCAGCCTTGCTGCTAATATAGATGTCTTCAAGGCAACTGAAGGTGAATAGGTAAAAAATGCTTTTTTGTAAAATAGTACGTTCGGAGACAATTTTCAGAGTGCGTTGTAGTGGTCTTTATAGTAACCAACAGGCGCAACAGATAGCAAAAAAGCTAACCAACTGCTCTAAATTTATTTTTTTATTCATGACCCAACAAATAACCTCGACTCATAATAATTTATGGTAAGCGGGGTCCGAAAAGTCCAGATGCCTTAGTAGCTGGTGGTAAAAACCCTCACCTATTCGGTCTGCCTTTCTCGCATGACTCAAGGTTGTAGGAAGAAAAACGCTGTGACATAGAAATTGGCTGAATACTTAAAGCGCGCAAATAAAGACAATAGAAAGACACAGCCAAGAAAGTATTCTATTTGAAATAATGAGCATAACTTTTTCACTATGAATAACGTTTTCAACCTTCTGTAAATGAAAATAAGGCAGACAAATTTGCCATCTACTGAGCAAATGTCATCACTTCGGCACTTTTGGCAGTCTTGTGTTGAACAGTAATTGGCTATTAGTAGAGGAAGAATTTTTTAAGCCCGTTGGCTGCAAGCCAAGCCTGTCAGGTGGAACACGAGCCGACTGAAATACACGAGGGCAAAATTTTGGGGAAAACTCGTACTTGAACTTGGGTTTGTCTGAAGTAGAAAAAGAGGTGATTTGGTCCTCAGCGAACTATTCTTATGGCCATTAAGTGCAGAATAATATACGCTCAGTGCTTTGGTCAAGAATGTTTGTTTTTTTAATATGCTTTTGTCATGAATCCCTAAATAAATAATGAAGAATGGCTTCAAAATAAAGTAGAACTTGCATGTATGCATATAACGTAGTGCGCTGAGGTGGCCGGTTTGATAACGGGGGCAGATGATTCTTTTTACATTTTTTTTGGTCAGCTCCCTTGCATTTAAATTCCACTTCTTCTGACTGTACTCTTACTAGTTTGACACCACTCTTATTTTAGGAACTTTTTATAGATACTCTGGCCATCAGCGCCGGTGAGATTACCATACATTTTGACGTATAGCACGCGCTTGGCCGGCGCTGGCGGCTAGCGTGTGGCTATGAAACGATGTTAGTAATGTAGCTCCGTGTAATTGCACGCGCGTGCGCATGGCCAGTGCACGCAGCGTACCTATAAAACCACCCTTACATCTGGTGTGACCTATAATGAAGAGGAGTCACTTATTGTTCCTATAAAAAAGGTAACAAAATATTTCAATATCTACAGCACAACAGCAACAAGCAACATGAACGAATTATAGTTAGGTCCACATTATTGATGAGTGTTTTGAATGAATAAATCAATTTCCATTATGGCAAGAAGAATTGAGTTGAATCATCTGCCGACCGTCGACACACCACTCGGCGGTTCGCACAATGCTGCTAACTAGGGCTGATTGACACTATTGTAAATGAATTGCGATGTCTGACTAAATAATTATTAGAATGCTTTGACACGTCTAATAAAATGTTGTACAGATTTCGAGACAAAACATTTACCGAGGACAAGAATAGATAAAGGAATGCGGAGATGGTTTGGACATGTAGAAAGGATGGATGAAAGTAGATTGACCAAAAAAAAAATATATTAATCGGGTGTGAGTGGAGATACTGTAAACCTAGGCGAACGTTTCTCGACCAAATCAAAGAAGTTCTAGAGAAGGGCCTGGTCAAAAGTACCCGTAATCGCCGAGCATGTATTTGGTCCTTACCTATGAAATTGGTGTTTTGTATGGAGATTTTGGGGAATTCTGCATGTTCCATACTAACATTTTATCAGTTTTCTTCACAACGACAAATTTAGAGATAATAATAATATTTGGCATGTATCATTAGACACACTTTAGTAATATGTGTAATATCACACTTCATAAAAAGTATTTATCGTTTTTAAGTGAATGCAAATAAAATGATGTATTCGGGAGGCACTTAAAAAGAGTTGTCTCCGTGTCCAATTTTAACACAATTAAACTTACAACAAATTATCAAAACAAATCAAAAGAGCTCAAAAATATAGTCTATTTTTAGACGAGGTACTTATTTTTTAGGAATACTCTGAATCTTAATAGTTACAGAAAAAATACTTAGACAGAATAAAAACACCAATTTCATAGGTAAGGACCAATATAAGGAATATGATGAGAGTTGATGAAGCAAAAGAAATATGTAAAGATCGTAGCAAGTGGATAGAAGTAATCTCTGCCTACCCCTGTGGGAAAAGGCGTGACGTTGTGTATGTATATTTACCAATATAAAAGTTCAACGTCAATCATCCCGATGGGAGAGGCTCACAGTTTCCGTTTCGTTTGACGTTTGGATAATTAGGAAGAAAAAAAATTTGCACCCCTCTCATATTCGAGGAAATAGGAAGTTTAAAATTAACTCTTTATTGCACATAACCAAAAAATAATAGAGTATAAAAAGCAGAAGCATACAAGGGAGGACTTATCTCTACTAGGGATATATTCCAGTCAACCCGTCACAGGTGTGTGAGATCTCAAGATGTGAGAGAAGCGACACCAGTGCACAAGACAAACCGAATAAAAAAAGGTGGGGGTTTTCAATTCGACTGTATTTTTTTATGTGTGACCGCTTAACTCATAAGTTTTTGAACCGATTTCGATAATTATTTTTTTTATTGAAGGATGATGACTCTCGGGATTAAACCAGCAACGGAAGCAATGCTCAGCATTTCTCAATAAAATAATTAGTTCATTTAATGGAAAGGATGGTTTTTTAACCATTTTATTTAAATATTCTTATTTATTACTAATACCAGCAAAGAGAAAGCAATACAAATACTTATGGTGATACAAGAATATCACAAACTCGCAGAAAACGTAGAAATATTACTCTCCCTGACCATCCCTCCCTATTTACCCACACATCAGATTATAACAACCATAAGAGGCCACCGATACCCCGGTCACCCCTGTCTAAAGCAATTCACTCAATACTAAACTGAATTACAGAAAGCATAGGGGTATTTTTCGAACATCTCTTAAAGAAGAAAACGAAGAAGTTTATTAGTTTCAGTAAAATGTATATTTCAAGTGGTTTGCTGCTACAGATCTAACGATGTGTGTAACGTTTGGTTTCGATGTTGAAAATGACGCTATTATTGCTATAGTTAGACCTTGGATGGGTGACCAAAATATTGAGTTTCTCTACGGTTGGGCGAGACGTTGGTACGGATTGCCATTGCAGCCGGTTTAACTTCCGCATCATGGTGAAGTTGCGACCCATATTGCTGTGCCATGATGCTAGCTCAGCGCACTTAAATAGAATATTTATGACTTGTAACATCTTGAATCAAAGCAAAATTTTCAGCCTTACATTTTAATTTTTTATTTAAAAGACATTTTTTATCAGTATATACAAAATATCTTGTTTCAGTAAAGCCATCCATCAGTTTAATACCGCACACAGGACAGACTTAAGATTAAATCCAAGGGTCATCGAGTCTCGACTCAAGCGATCGCTGATTTGACGCTGGCTGACAAACAATATTAACTCTGCGCTCAAAAATTAACAAAATCTACTTTACTGCTTGGAGATTAGGATGATTTAGATATTTTGGAGGGTCCGAATCAGTTGGTAAATCTGCCAGTCGGTACCTTTTGTGGTGATGGATGCTTGAGTGTCGGGAATGAGTTGATGTTGATTATAAATAGATTTCAAGTTGTACTTCTTACGTGCAGTCGTACCAAGAATGTACGACTATATCGATTTTGTGAGACAAAACAAGACACTTGCAAAAATACAGGTTTTTGTTTGACACCAACCTCTGTCTGTGATGAAGCCATAACGTTTTTGGTTCTATAATTATTAAAACAAAATCAAAATCAAAAATAATTTTATTTCATAGGCTAAACATAGCACTTAAAATCGTCAACAATCATACATAGTCACATTTATTATACATAAAGTAAATTTTAATAATAAAATTAAAAAAAGACTAAAAATTCACTGCCGCGAGCGCTTGTAGCAAGTACATCCACATAGCGCTTTGACTGTGGTTGTAATCGATACAAGCGACAATCAACAGCGAAATATCAATAACCCCATACTGATAAGGAGACACTGCGAACATAGTATCTGTTTCTTAAGTTAATTTCATTAGTAACGCCAAACAAGCTTGAAAGCGCGCGAGGTTCACTGGTGGATCGCGCGACGTTCACAAGTAACAACGTGTCGTCCACCCGTGGACCACCTGTGGACAATGGCAGACGCCGAACGGGGAACGGGGGAGGAGCGGTGCTGTGTCGGGTGGCTCTAATTAGCTAGTAATACTCATATCATGCCACATGCTACTACTCTCGCGTTGCCTACCTTGTAAAAATCATGAAAAAGTGTTATGGATGGTTCATATCATAGAAGACAGCCTACCTGCCCCCAACTGAGCTTATATCTCAATGAGCTCAAGTGACACAATACAAAATTTACCAAATCTTGGAAATTGTTGCTCCTTAGCTGATGAAAGGACTATGACAATGGGCAAGAAAAATTTGATTATTTCTCCAGGTTTCTAGGCTCAACGTAAAAGGTACAAAGATACAAAAATACATGAAAATATGTCAATAAAAACGAGGGAAAAAGGTTACATAATCATGCTCTCACAACTAACGTTAGAATTCTGTAGTCGGTACTTAAAATATAGCTGCAGTTTTAAACGCTAAATTAAGAGACTAGCTCCAATAATTCGACTGTTTATATAATAACACCCGCGTCACCGGCGCGCAATGACAAGCGCGCGCGTCGGAAGTAGGGGATTATAGGCGCGTGCGCAGCGCGACACGGAGCTTGGGAACTATTGAACAAACTTAATAAGCTTAGAGAAAAATCTAATGATTTGACGACATGTTTGATTAGGTCAATGGCCTTGTGTTTTAAATGCGGTGCCAAATTGATTGAGGGGAATTGCTTCTATATTAAATTCCTAAGAGTGAACTAACGTTATATATAGGTACATAAATAGTCAAGTCACAATCTACCAAATAATTCAAATGCCTGCCTTCACATCGGTCCCTATTGGGATTGCTCCTTATTACGTTGGACAAAATTACAGCCAAAGTGAGTGTTTTGCACCTCTGACTCCCTCTACGGGGATATCATGGGAAAATGTATGTAGTCTCCTCAAGCAAGCTCATGTTTTGCAGCATTTAGTATTTCCGGCTGTAACCAGCATTTTAAACTCCTTGCACAAATAACCGGAGTTCATTTATTGATTTAAGTATTTCCTTAGTATTAAAAGTAATTTCCGTCAACATTTGTCGTAACCGTGACGCACAAAGGAGAAATGCGAGGCTCGAGTGCGAGATAACGAGGCCAGATTATACGGAGATAAGTGAGCAGCCTTTACTCAGGATTTGGTACCAAAATAACTTGACATTGTCAGCTTACAGAGCAAATACTGCAGAGATTTGACCTGTCAAGTGGAGTAATTACCTTGTTTTCGTAGGATGCAGGGAGACTAGTAACCATAGGATTAAGACTGTACGCCATTTCTTCTGTATCGGTAGTTTCTTCTGTATTGGTATCTGTATGTATCGGTTGTTTCTTCTGTATCGGTAGTTTCTTCCGTACCTGTAAGACGTCCTCAAAATTACTGTAACACTTCTCCAACCTTCGATATATGTCTACTTCCATGAAGTAGACATATTACTGCTCTCATGTTACGGTATACGGTATACACATGTTACGGTCCTGGCATAGTATAATTTCAATTAAACTTGCACCAAAGGTAAACAAAAAGTCGACTCGCCAAATTTGTAATTCAATAATCACACTTTTTACAAGGACATTGTCACTTAACTACAATTAACTGTAGTCATTGCTGTCCGTTTCAATTGATTTCACTTATTGTTATCACAAAACATTTAGGAGAGTAAACACTATCTTCGTTATGTTTACCTTTTGTGCAATTTAGATTGGAAGCTACTTAACATTTGCGTTCTCTGTCTTCATCCAAGCGCTTCGATTTATAGGACTTGCTGCCCTACTCTGTGACGTAATGTTGACAAATCAAAATTGATTTAAAGCAACGTCAAATATCTAGTAAATATCAATAATAGTGGTCTCAAAGGGATAAGTGCTCGATGGTCTCTTCGAGTTAACAGAAATCCAATTCATATCCATTGAAATTTCGGTAGCCTATTCTCTACCCAAATTTCAATCGATGGATGACCTGTGGCCTTTATACACCGGAAAAGTTAAATTCTTCCAAAAATTTATCTTCGTTACGTGCTCATTAACTAAAATATTCGCTGCGGTGGCGCCATTGGTATTAGTTTATCTGAACCATGTTTTATGTTTTACGAACACCATTTTTCTTTTCTCCAATAAACGTCGCGAAACAACTTTCAACGTAAAAATCGCTCTAACTCATCTTTGCCAAATTAGATTTGCGTCCAAAAAATCTTAACTGCTAACAATTTGAGTATATAGGTTTCAAAACTAGCCGCAAACGAATTTTGGTTTTAACAACAAAGGTTGTGAATTATAATGTGTTATGTATATTTATGAGATGATAAATTTAACGACAACAAACAAGGTTTGTTTGTCCGTCTGTCTGGCTGGAGGTTCTTATCTCGCGGCTGTAAATTTTATTGGCACTAAAACAGTTCGAAATAATGTGACCGAATAAATCGAATAACGGTGGACAGAACATAGTCCGAGCGAGGCCCAGCGGAGCACTACACCGACCGACCGGAATATACGAGAATGTGTACGATTTTATATATTTTACTCTTATTAATTTGTATTAAGCCTATATAAATACCTGTATATTTCTGTAGAAGAAACAAAATATATTGTACATATAGGTCTGGTAACGCCCACAAACTTTAAAACTGACAAGAAGATTATTGAAATGGTTAATCATGAAGTTGAAATAGTAATTTTATTGTAACATGACTATTTTTATTCCGTCTATCAATATAGGTCATCCTCAATCTATGTACGTTCCACTGCTGGGCCTTCCTCACAGAGAAACGCATGAGAAGTATAGGCCGTAACACCACTACGCTGGCCCAATGCGGGTGGTTGAGTAGAAACCGGGCTTAACGTGCCTTCCGAAGCACTGAGGAACTCAAGATCATAAAATTTTGGTCACCCATTCAAGGACAAATCTACTAACCAGTAGGTACGCCACCGAGGTCCTCAACATAGGTATCGTCAAGGTATATTTATTTTATTTATTTTTTATTTATTTATAATAATACAAAAATCTTATACAAATCTTACAAATCAATTCAGTGCAACAAAAAACAATTTAGGTTTTACTGAGCACCGAGTCATTCAACCCTCGATACGTGGTTAAAACATTAATACACAATAAAATATCCACAAACATAATGTACATAAACATAATTTTAGATTTTAAGCTACGATCACATTGCTGTAAAACCTGGTGTATATTTTTGTCAACTACCTACATTATATTAGTCTCAGTACCTGAGAAACGATATAAAGGTGTAAACTTAACTAAATAACATATAAGCTGCACTTTACAAAAAGCTTTACCAACAAATGAACTAGTAGATCAGTTTAAGCTCGTGATAGTTATTGTGTTAACACAGAAGTTAATAAGTATTTTTTTGTAACTAATAATATACAACAAACTTTCCTAATTGAAATAAATCATACGAACCGCCAAGGAATAGAATGATTTTCCTGCTTCCGCGTTTCACAAGTATAATCCGGGGATTTTCAAGGAAGAGTGAACAAGCATTATTATTTTGATTCTGCATTACCATAAATGCCACATGTTCTTTTCGAGAGATTGATGTTGCAGTGTCTTGTAAAGAAAAATAAGTTGTCAAGCAAGTTAGTTCTGTTTTTATATTGGGTCCTTACCTATGAAATTGGTGTTTTTTTTTTCTCTTAGTATTTTGTCTGTAACTATTAAGATTCAGAGTATTCTTAAAAAATAATTACCTCGTCTAAAAATAGACTACTATATTTTTGAGCTCGTATTATTTAATTTGATAATTTTTTGTAAGTTTAATTGTGTTAAAATTAGACACAAAGACAATTATTTTTAACTGCCTCCCGAATACATCATTTGATTTGCATTAACATAAAAACGATGAATGTCACACACATCAAGCGTGTTCACACACATATTGCTAAAGCTTGTCTAATGATACGTGCCAAATATTATTTTCTCTGGATTTGTCGTTGTGAAGAAAACTGATAAAATGTTAGTATGTAAAATGCAGACATCCCCAAAATCTCCATACAAAACACCAATTTCATAGGTAAGGACCTAATATTTACAACCAACTTTAACCGCCTCTCTGGTCTAGTAGTTGACAGTTTGACACCACCGGGTTGATCGGGAGGCCCGGGGTAGGTTTTTCTGCTCGATTTGGTTAGTGGCAGGGCTTCTAAGCCCGTCTCTAGCAACAGCCGTCTTACCTAAATTGTCGCTAAAACAACAACGTTAGAAAATATTGTTCTTTCCGGCATTTAGAGGTAAGATAGCCAGTTCCTCAGTTGTCTTCGACTTTATCGGCACTTACCATCAGTTGAGATGAATACAAAGAGCTTACATATAAAGAGCTTATATATACAATCACGCCTGTAATCTCCAAAAGGGTAGGCAGAGTCCAAGGAGCACTGTTTTCCTTAAGACCACATTTAGCCATACAAAAATTGGTTTGGTCAGATGAAAAATCGTGAAAGAGTAGTAACAAGTGGCTAGCTCATCGCCTACACAATCACAGACCCAGTACCCAATACGCCCTTACTCGCCTTTTACGACATGCTAGGCTCGGAAAAGCAGTTGTCTGTCTTATTAAAAAAAAAATATTACCCTTAGTTCGCTATGAAGCAATATGAATATGGATTATTGTGGTCAAACCCACTTAAGAAGCTGAGCATGTGTTCCAGGATGTGTAGCAAGTGGAAATCTTTATTCTCTGACCTCTACTCCATCTGGAAAAAAGGTGTGATTATATGCATGTGTGTAATAAAATCCATTCAAATCATTCTTTAAAAAAATCGACAATTTTGAAGCGAGAAATAAAGACTTCTAATATTATAAATGCGAAAGTAACTCTGTCTGTCTCCATTTCACGTCAAAACTACGGTACCAATTTAACCTAAATTTGGTACACAGATAGTTTAGAGCCTGAGAAAGGACATAGGGCTACCTTTTATCCCGATATTCCAATGGGTGCTCGGATGGCACTGAATGTTAAAAAAATGAAATAACGCCTCCCAGAAAAATGAAGGACAAATTTACGCCACTATGAACTTTGCTTCTAATTATAGAGTAGGAGTAAATTCTCAATTCTACCAATGGAGGCTAACTGTGCCAATTTGAAAAAACATTACAGTATTGAATAGCCTATTTATTTAGGAAGGCTAAATAACCTACATACCATCACACTATCTCAAAGTAACGAAGTCGGGCAAAAGTATTAGCTAGTTGTCAATAAAGACGTTCTGCAAATATTTATTAATCGCAACCCTTTGTTTTTGAGACGAATGCGTGCTGGGATTAATTCAACCAGTTTGTTTAGTAAAAGATAAACCCTCAGTTAAATGTCTACGGAGTTACGACGATAAACTGAAATGATTCCATTTAGACAATGAGAAAAACGTAGCAAAATTTTGAATTTGCCAAGAATTTATACCATAAGCATACGAAAGCAAAACATTTTATCTTACGATCATTTTTTCCATTCAATGCTTTATAGGTGCTTTCATAGGCCATTGGCCAACAGTGCCTGCAAAATTTCCATTCTTTTTACTTTTCATGCTTTTAATTTTTATTGTCATCTCGATTTTCATATATGAAGAAGGCTAATGCCAAGTCGTGGGCATCTCTCATTGGATATGACGAAAGCTTAATTCAGCTTTTCATTAAATTATTTGAGATTGTTACTGAAACTTCTTAAACCAAGCATATTTTATAATAATATCGACTATACAAAAACGTTGAGTAACTTAAATATTAATTAAGTTATATGTCACAGATATATTTATTTGTCTGAAGGTATATTTAGAATACAGTTCAAAATTCATTGAACAACCAGCACTCAGTAGTAAGCCCATAACAGCTGAATTTAGTAAACATTGCGCGATCTCCCCCTGCTAAATAATTGAGTTGATAAACAAAGAGATAAGCAGTTCTTCAGGCGACGCCACCCCTGTTAGGAATTATCTTGAATATTTTACTAACGCATTGTGCAATAGACAGCTTCGTAATGCAACGTACAATTTAATGAGAAGAGCAGCAACGTAGCTAAAATCACGACACCTATAAACGTTCCACTAGACAATGGCTTCAAGAAGATCCAAATGAAAAGTGTGTCAGACGCTTTAAATATATAAACGCAGGTGTTAGGGAATAATGCATGAAGCGATGGATTAATGTCGCATTGTCCGATAGCTTCTGAATATTTGAATTGTTTATTCCCATGTTCATGCACATTGTCCTGATGAAGTGGTGCAAAATAATGTCAAGTTTATAACACACCATCACTCGAAATCCACGACATAACATTGAAAGCAATTTCACCGATGTCAATCTATGCCTCGGCGGTAAATGATACCTACTCAAAATATATTAATTCAATAAAAATGTCATGTGAGTTGACACACTATAGTAATTGTTGTTTGGAATAGTGCGTTTCCTTAACTGTTAATATAATTTTTAAAGTACCTAATTATTTAAGATAATAGTCATCTATACATACATACATATATATACATATAATATGAGAGTGGATGGTAATGCAGGGAGAGCAAGACCAAAGAAGAGATGGACAGATTGTGTGAATGAGGACATGGCTAGAATGGGAATGAATGTTGATATGGCGTGTGATAGGGGAGAGTGGAGGAGAAAGACTCGTTGCGCCGACCCCAAATGAAATTGGGAAAAGGGCAGGATATACGTACATATATATGTACATATAATAAAATCGAAAAGAGGTCGAATGTCTGTACATAGAAAAAAAATGCTTTAAACCAAATAAAAAGAGGCCAAATACTAAAAAAAGTTTTTTTTTGTTTCTCTGCCTGCTTCTTTAGCCCGTTCAAACAGACAAATAGAAAAATAGTTTCTATTTGTCTGTTTGAACGGGCTAAACTCCGAAACGGCTGGACCGATTTCAATGAAATTTTGCATTGTAATACCTTATATCCCTGGTCAACATCTGAGGTACTTTTTCTTTCGGAAAATTAAAGGGTTCCGGAAAATAAAAGTTAATAAACCATAGTAACCACGGACGAAGTCGCGGGCAACAGCTAGCTTATATTTAAATTGCAAAAGAGCCTTTCAGTAAACCCTAAAGGAGCAGGAACCAACATATTTTAACTCGTTCAACATCCACAACGAAACAGCTAAATGCCTACAGACAACCGAGAATGTCCAATTGATTCAGCGCGAAGCGGGGAGGCGCGCGACCCCTGGTTAATTAAATGTTTTGAATACTGAGGGAGAGGGGATTTAATCCTTTTCTGTTTTACTGCGACATTTGATACTTTGTTTACTCAGTAATAAATCGTGTTACACTCAGTTAAACGAGAAATGCACTAAGAAACCAGCCTGGAACTCTGGCGGGTGATTTAATCAGTAGCTACGTTTTACATTTTAATCAAAGGTTTTGAAAGAAATTTCAGTTAGACAAATCTTTATCCTACCCTTATTTTCCAATCTAGGTGTGGTCGACACAATATCTCTTCATCTTCTACTATCTTCTTGCACTCGTGAATACATACATTCATACCATAAAGTTAGTCAGAGACTAGGTAAAAGCATTCTATTGCCATAGTCCACGCTTCACCAAGCAGTGACGAGCGGCGACGGGCTCACCGCCTGTCACGCTGAGTGCAGTACTCAGCGTGACGTGCGGTGAGCCCTTCGCCGCTATATTAAATGGTTGTGCAGTTCTAAGTCCATTAGTCGCCTTTTACGACACCCAAGCGAAGAGATGGGTTGGTTGGTTCTTTTAATGAGCCGCTACCACACGGGCGCTACCACTCGTGAATAACAGAAAAATAATACAGAACAAAAAAAATGAGATATAAAGTTAGGTAAAGCGGGTAGATTTCCGCAGCTCGACGTCGTAGCGTGTATTTTGCGTGTGGGATATAAAGTATTGACGAGAAATAAAGTATTTGGTGATGTTAGCGGTACCTGACGAATGTTAGGAGTTGAAAAGATTTTTAGGAGAGACCGCGACTCCGAAATACGAAGTGTGATACGCCTTGGCAAGATGAGATGACCACATTCGCAGGTTGGATTTAGTGGACTTGGTGAGGACGGCTGAGATTAGTACAGCTTGCATTAGGAGAGTCCTTTGCCCAGGTGGCTTAGTGCCGATCGATAATAATTTATAATTTCAATTTAGATCAACAACATACGCAGCCGCAAAAAACTACATTATAATGAATTCGTAGATTTGTGGAAGATTTTGCGAAATTTGCGTGACAACTGTATGTTTCCACGCGCATTTCGCAAATTCAAAGTTTTACTTTTGGCAGCTTATACCGACTCTATATTAGTTTATTTACCCGTCATCACACGCAAGTAGGTCTGTTAATTTTGGTCTGGATAGGTGTGTGTGTTAGAAAATATTTAATTTACTGTGCAACTGTTACTCCAATAACTTACAAGTACACCGAGCACTTACCACAATATAATTTCAAAGCACCGCCAACAATTCGCTCAAAACTAAACATAATAGTTTAAGCAGAGGGCGCTGTGAGCGACGGCCGGAAATTGCCAACGGTTGCACTTCCGCTGCAGCGCGAGCGCCTACAATTAGTTCATCCTAATGCTGTTATATCAAAGTTTGAATTGGATATATTTAGTTAGAACAGACCTCACGCGCTCCATTCTAGATTTTCTTTCGCTACCCGCAAGCGTGAGTTTACAGACAGATTATTTCCGGAAGCCATCAGAACCTTTACAGCTGTTATTATTACATGAGAGAAAAGTATAAGTTCTAAGTCTAAAATAAAGAGGAGTATAATTCTCTTACACACACAAGGTTACCTTTATCTCGGCATATAATGCGTTACGAACATCTCGTAACGAGTAACACACTTTTTTACGCGGTCTCCATAAAAAAATATTCGAATTATTTATTGACGTCACATAACAAGGTTGCACGAAGGATTTTTAAATAACATTTCACCCTAACATATTAGGTACAGTTTCAAATTTAATCTATAGGACTTCAAAAGATACAAATGTGAGAAAAGAAGCAATAAAAAAGCGAAAAAAAATATAGAAATAACTCCGCCCCACCTGATGCACGAGTTGAGACCACATGCCGTACATATGCCGATGTACGACCTCCGTGGCCGAGTGGTCTGTACGCGTGGCCGAGTGGTCTGTACGCCATCTCGAGAGGTCCTGGGTTCGATCCCCAGTGGAGGCAAGTGTTTGGGTGATGAATTTTTAGACATTTGTTCTCCAGTCTTAGATGTTCATTATATATGATTTATATTATGCATATTCTGAATAATAATATATATTTATCTATTAAATATATTTGTCCGTCATCTAGTATCCGTAACACAAGCAGCATTTAGTTGCTTAAAATGGGACTAGTTGATAGGTGTAATAGGTGTGATGTCTGAGGATATTTTTTTTTATATGCAAGGTTAGCTCATGCGGAAAAGTAATCCGCATCACCCACCCTAACCCCACCCGGGGAATCCCGGAAAATATAAGTCAAATATTACAAAAGCATAACGCGAACTTCTTCACTCTAATAACTGAATACTTATAATAAATATAAAATAAGTACGTCAAACTAAACTGAGGGTAAAGTAGGCGGCTGGATATTTCTCAACATTTAAATATGTGTAAAAATATCCAGCCCGTTCAAATGATGCATCTGATGTTAAAAAAACAAATGCAAAATGCACTAGAAATAGTAACCAATGAGATTGGCACAACGCGTAACACAGGCCACGACGTTGCTATCAAATTTATGGACAACTTCCACTTGTTCCAACTTCCAGCATCAGAACCTTTCGAGGGCGTAGTTTTTACATGTATTTTATTTTATTTGGAACAACAACAGCCATCAATTTAAAATTACTAAAATTTTACAAACATTTCAATAAAAGGCCAATAATAGTTACCCACTATTAGACTAACAAAGAATTTGTTAAAAATAGAATGCAAGCGTTTACATACCTTCATAAATTTATCCGATATTACAATATCTATCATTAGTAAGTTTATACAAAAGTATAACCAAAATGAGTGTGTACTTACTGAGATTATTAAGTTCTTTTCTTCTTACTGCAATAATGAATTTAAATAAACGCAAGCGTTTACATAAAAAAATATACTTTAAAATATCCGAATTGAATTTTCTTTTATAGAAATAAGTTTATTTAAAGACTAATATACAAATATATTTTTTTCTTATTTAACTTTATTATGAGGCTTAACATCGATAAATTTTGACTTACTATTATGCTTTCCTTGTGTCTCAGGTTCTAAAATATCAGCGATTATTTTTGCTTCAAATGATATAATAGAATTAATAGATGGATCCACATGTGAGAATTTTGTGTTATAAGTTCATAAGATTCGACTAAGAACACTGTTGATTCATACTTTTATTGTATAAACTATCTTTCAAAGGACTTTCCTAATATTTTTTTCTTTTATAACGCATATTTACAGTTAAGAACTATTTTTTGATATTATGCCTTAATAATTGTGAGAGCCAGCTTTGCACGTAGGTAATTTAAAAAAATACTATCTAAAGTAGAGAATCTAAATGCAGTGAAATTTTTGCATCTACCAGCACACCTTGCCCTAAAGAAAGCAGATATTAAACCTATTGGAGAATGCCATCTTTAACAAGCTTAATATGGACAGGACAGTCATACTAAAAGATGATGATTTTTGTATTAAATTGCCACAATTCCCCAACCTCTAAGAAAAGATACTACGTTTGGTATAAAAAACAACTTAAACAAATACTTTTATAATAAAATGATCCGGAGACCATAATACGAATCCATTCCAAATCTGTTCTTGGAGTAGAAGCAAGTCCCATCATATTCAACGAGCACGTCCTCAAATGACTCTATGATGGCCCGCTGTTCGCCGATGCATTATTCAAAGCTCGATCCGGACCAGTTCATTGTTCACAGTTACAAACATTCGTACAGATCGTACTCTCAGACTAGACTGTATTGAAGTGTTCATTCAAGCATTCAAGAAATGCGATATTTTAGTTAAAAAAGAAGATCTAACCTTTGAAACGATTTGAATAACATAAAGATACAAGAATTGATATACCTTCTAAGAGTTGTTAGCCTCTTGAGGTGCAATCAAACGCCGGTGTTCGTGACCATTGCATTTTTCTATTATCCCTCATGGGTAAACTTTGACAGGTTAGTTAAGATTCGTTGCTTGCTACCAAATGATCACTGTATATGTTACCAGCCTGCGGCAAGAGATATTATCACGGTTTCCAGTAATATCACTAGTTAATTAGTTTACCCTTTCGAGTGGTGAGATTAAACCCTCGCAGACCTCTCTGGACTCCCTCTATTTCCCACTTCATAGAATTTGATAGCAAAACATTTTTCTAAGAAAAGAATGTAAGAAAAGAATGTAAAATAAAATAAATGTAAAACCACAACGCATAAAGAAAACCCGGAGAGAGTTATTCAATATTTTTCATTCCCATAATATTTGAAACACCAGCTCAGAATATTTCAATAGGAATACTTTGGTACGCGGGTCCATTAGGGGCACGTGACCGGAATGGCAGACGTGCGCTGGCTGCAATGTCTCGGTCCAGACTGACTTGTCATGCGAAATCTAGACGGAGATTGAGCCTAAAATCTTGTTTGTTAAGGTCGGAAATGTAAAATTTGGAATTTTAAACTTTTATCTGCTTTTATAATGTGTTTTGAAGAGTACACTGTGGGGGGAAATTCTTTCAAAATGTACGTGATATGATAGTTAAAGTATTTTAACTAAGGATGGTCGTTGGATGGGTGACAAATATTTTCAGACAAAATATTCCGCACTGGAGGCACTGGAGGAGCTAGGTGGCGTAGTGGTTGGTTACTATTTCTAGTACGCTTCGGCTTTCGATCAAAAACAAAGCTACCTTCGCCATGGTCAGGCCGTGGAGGGGTGACCAAAACTTTGTGATCTCGAGCTCCTCCGTGATTCGGAAGGTACCTTAAGCTGTTGGGCCCGGTCGCTATTGTGACCGATCCTACCCACAAACCCGCATTGGGCCAGCGACATAGGCCGAGGACGACATTCTGCACAGCTAGAAAAAGCTTGCTATTGAGAAATGGAACTTGGAAATTTTAAGCTTTAACGCTATCAAAATCATACTGCAATTTTCAGAAAAGGAATTTTGCTTATACATTATAATACTGCCAAAAATCAGTTTATAAACTACAGACTAAATAAATAGTCCAACCATCACCTAACATCAACAGATCAACCGCTGCCCACACCTTCGGGGATGGAGGATGCATGTTATGTAATGTGAGATAAAAATATTTATAACTGCACACAAATTTTGCGTATATGAAAAATGCTGAATAAGTAACCTCATAATTATAAAAGCTATTTGGTTCAAGATATTTAACAGCGTCATTTTTCATTAAAGTAGAACTTTATTTGGTTCTATCATACACACATCACTGAGTTCAGAGAGTTAATCTCATAAGTAGCGAAGTTGTTGAATCAATTTCCTTTTTCATTAATTATACCGTTTTAATGAGTAAAACCATTTATTTCTGTGTCTAAAGGGATTTAACCTTCCTACCCTAACTTCCAGCAAACATAAATTTTTGGAACTACTTAAAAACGATTTATAATGATTATTAACGATAATGACATAATGGTTCCGTAGCTGTAATAAACAAAAACTTTGTTTAAAAAGTTCAGATTGGATGCCTACCTTACCATTACTATAGCTATCGATCGAAAAGTTTAACGCCGATAAAAGTTTACAAAAAGTTTTTGTGTTTTTGTTAACAGTGCATTGTTTTTTTACAAAGTGCTCAACATAACATTCCTACCTCTTATTATTAGCAAAATGTTAACTGTTAATAGTTGTTACTACTAAAACCTCTAATTATTAAAATAATGAAAATAACATTTCTTGTCAGTGTCATCTAAATAATTGTTGTCATGGTGATAAATCTCTGTTGTCCTGTCATTATTTTACAATGTCGAGAAATTTTTAAATTCGAAATGAAATTACATTTTGACGGAATATGACACATAATACCCGGTCGAGCAGATATTGATAACCATGGCAACACCCGCACGGTACCGATTCGAGAATATCTGGATAAAAAGTAGCCTATGTCATTTCTCAGGCACTAGACCGTGTACCAAATTTCAATTGAAGTTTTGACGTGGAAGCTAGACCGACAGAGTTACATTCGCATTTATAATATTAAAATGGATCAAACAGGATAGCCAATAAACTCACTTCACAATGCAGAACCACGACAACGCACTCCAATCGCGCTCAAACACCATTCTTCGTAAAATAATTCCTTAGAAGGAGAACGTTAATTAAACGAGTGAAATTAATTGTTGTGCGTATTTGAGAAACAATACGTATTATTGTCCCAAGTTCAGTTTATTGTTCCGAAAATGTTCCGTCCTAGTTGTTTCCAGTGTTCTGGGTAAGCCTTTGTGGTTTTAAAACTGTCAACGCGACGTTGGAGATTAAAACGTCAATGCCAAGAAATCGTTTAGCTCTTGTTCGAAGCCGAAAAATATTACAAAATACAAAATCGTTTAGCTTTATTTTATTGATTTGTAGTTTAGGAAAGTAATCTATACATATAATCAAACTGTATTTAAAGGATCACCAACATAAGATACAGCATTACAATGGTGTACAACTGTAGAGGTCGAATGTCTGTACATAGATAAAGAAATGCTTAAAACCAAGTCAGGGGAATGTCAAAAGAGGGAAAATATCAAAAAAATGTTTTTTATTTCTCTGTCTGTTTGTACGCGCTAATCTCTGAAATGGCTGGACCGATTTCAATCAGTCTAAAAGTGTTAGTTGTTAGTCGGTCAAGCCGTGGATTGGTGACCAAAACTTTGTGAACTCCTCCATGCTATGGAAGGCGCGTTAAGCCGTTGGTCCCAGTTGCTTTTGTAGCCGTTAATTTGCATTGGCCCAGCGTAGAGGTGTTACGGCTTGTTTCCACGGTTTGTTTCCACGGTTTGTTTCCACGGTTTGTTTCCACGGTTTGTTTCCACGGTTTGTTTCCACGGTTTGTTTCCACGGTTTGTTTCCACGGTTTGTTACCACGAGGAAAGCTTCTGCCCAGCAGTGGGATGTATTTAGGCTGAGGACGATACGTTTGAAGCCGGTTCAAACCAGATTGAAAGTAACAGGGAAATAACTTCTCTTACTTTGTTTGTGCCGCAAATAAATTATATCGGCCTGCAGGCTCCACTGTCGGCCACGTAATGAATTTATAGAGTATCTTCTACGAGTAAAATATATTGCGTCTCCCAGCGTCATTTTTGCATTGTTAAAAGTGATTTATGCTCGGACTCGGATAGTTATTGTTGTAAGTACAGATGTAAATAAACATGTTACAATACAATAGTTGAGGGAATTTCGAGCAATGGTACGAGTGAAATATCTTTTAACGGCTGTATATACCAAATTGAAAGTGTCATGTTCGGATTTTGGATTATATAGAATTCTATCAATATATTAGGGGAAGTCTGAAAGTTGCCCCGATTGCTGATAAACTGAGAGAAAAACGACTTTCTTGGTATGGACATGTAATGAGAAGGGAGAATGATCATGTCACCAGGAAAGTTATGGAGTTGAAAGTGGATGGGCGTGTGGGGAGAGGAAGACCAAAGAAAAGATGGATGGATTGTGTGAATGATGATTTGATGAGGATGGGCGTGAGTGTTGACTTGACGAGTAATAGAGGAGAGTGGTAGAGGAAGACATGTTGCGCCGACCCCAAATAGAATTGGGAACAGGGTAGGAAAAAGAAGAAGATAGAATTCTATCAATGTAGTTTTTTTACATATGACAGGTAAGGTCTTGGCCTTCATCTCACCTGATGAGGGTCGGATGTGGAAGCGAGCTTCACCTGTAATCCTCAACAACTGAGGAACTGGCTATCTTACCTCTGATTGCCGGAAGCAGAACAATGTATAAAACATTGTTTTATAGCGACAAATTTAGGTAAGACGGTGGTAGCTAGCCAGGCGGGCTTAGAGCCCTACCATCAAACAAACCGAACAGAAAAACTTCTGTCTCCATGGGGAATCGAACCCGGACCTCCTGATCAACAACCGGTGGTGTGAACCTCTAGACCATAGTTCCCAAAGTGGTCCAGGACCCCGGGAGACTCATCAGGGGTCTTGTTGTCTTCACATCTTCACATTTTGTTTTGGAAATATGGTAACCAGATAAATTTTGAGAGTGGTCTATAAGAAAAATAATTTTGGGATCCTCTGCTCCAGACCAAAGAGGCGGTTAGACTAGTAATAATAATCTATTAAATTTGGGTATTGAAAAAGAATACTTTAACACAAAATAAGTAAGTTATGGATGTGAAAGCATGGTAAAGGGGCCCCTTTTATGACTACATACTTAATAGACAATTAGATGCATATACAGTGGGGTTGAAAATTTTCTCTTCACATTTGACAGGTGACAGTCTTTATTCCCTTCCAATAAGAGTCAGTTACTGACAAACGCACATACATATTTTGAACTCGACTGTTCATAAAGTTATGTAACGCACAGTGCACAACGAGTTGATAAAGACGCATGTATAAAGGAAATTAAATCAAATCCTGTACAATTTTACAATAAATAATTTCGTCTAGGTTTCTATTTTATAACCAGTCACCGCAACATACATTACAACATGTGTCACTCGCAACCAACCCGGTAAGCCCGCCGCCGCCGTCCCCTCTGGGAAAACTCGAGCAAACTCAAAGCGAGAACTTTCTTTGATGCAAGGAGTGGGAATATAACATAATCAGCAACAGCCTCTGAGATGGGAAATGTGTTTCTGCATATGTCTAACTATTATAGTTTAACCAAAACACCACAGTTAAAAGCCGCTATACCTTTGTATAGTTTTTCTCTGTTCAATACCAACTACAGCACTCAATCTTTTATTAACTTTAATTGTATAAGAACAAAAAATTACACTTATTTCAATAAAAATAAAGACGATTTTTAAATTCGATAATGAACAGGTAAAATGACGTCAATGAGAGCGGCCGTAAGAACTTTAATATCCCCGGATACGGAGGAACTAAGAACGGGTAATGAAAGAAAGAAAGAAAGAAAAATGATTTATTCAGTGATCAAAAACAAAAGAATCTATATAAATCTAAACTTAATGCCTTAGATCACCGAAAAGGCACGTACTCAGCATGTGTCAGGAGGTCACAAGACAACCCAACGCTGGTCTTCTGTGTAGGTGCCACAGTGCACACAGCAGACACACACGCCTGCTGCGTGCACAAGATATCAGTAGCAACATCACAATTTATCTGATCAATGAGTTGAACCACCACAACAACCGAACTATTAGGTCCTTACCTATGAAATTGGGGTTTTGTATGGAGATTTTGGGGATGTCTGCATTTTACATACTAACATTTTATCAGTTTTCTTCACAACGACAAATCCAGAGATAATAATATTTGGCATGTATCATAAGACAAGCTTTAGCAATATGTGTGTGAACACGCTTGATAAAAATTATTCATCGTTTTTATGTTAATGCAAATCAAATGATGTATTCAGGAGGCAGTTAAAAATAATTGTCTTTGTGTCTAATTTTAACACAATTAAACTTACAAAAAATTATCAAATTAAATAATACGAGCTCAAATATATGGTCTATTTTTAGAGGAGGCTATTATTTTATAAGAATGTTTTGTAACTTAATAGTTACGGACAAATTGCTAAGACAGGCTCCAGAGAGCGCTCCAAGCAGGTGACTGTGTGATGGCTCTCATGTAGTTATGTTAGTTGGTCTCACACGAAACACTTAAAACGTAATCAATATTTGCGGTGCAACACGAACATACTCAAAAAACTTAAAATTAGAATATCATCACAAGTAGACGCCGAATTTAAATTTCGAACATAGTGCCAATGTCGTGCGTGCGCCTTTCTCATCGTCCACTTATTAGAGAAGGCGCTAAAGGATGTCGAGTGTGCAAAATACGAGGACCGCGTTCTGTAAATGTTTTTGAGCTCAGAAAAGCTATTCTGCAATAAATAATACAGAAATAGATATAACGAATTAAAGAATTAAGCAGACTGCTTGATAAATTACTAAATATATTAAGAAGAACTCGGAGAATAAAATAAATTCACTAGCAGTTTAACAGCTCAAGGCTGGTAATATTTATGTGCGGATTAAGTTACGTTTAAGTTGGCGCGAGTACTTTGCGCAGCTTAAGACAACATAAAGTTACTTTCTGTTTTATTTGGACGCAAGGCTATGTTTTATTACTCGTAATAAGTCAGTCTCTGTTTCTAATGATTTAAAAAGAAAAATCACACACAAAGCCGGTACTAATTGAATTTTGATGGTTTTTATTTACACGTACGGGAATTAAAAGTTAATACGCCTACGATCTTGCGAAGGTCGAAAGAAAATCGCCGTAGAAATCCTTTGCGGAGGCCTATGTGGAGTTGGCGTCTCTCGCATGATTGATGATGAACTCAATACACAGATCTAGTCACCAAAGTCTATGCTGCATTGCACGTCGAAAAAGAACGAATAGGAACAAGAATGAGATATAATTATAAATAAATAAATATCTTCGAACATTCATACCTATCAACTAGCTCCATTTTAAGCAACTAATGCTGCTTGTGTTACGGACACTAGATGACGGATAAATATATTAAGATAAAAACATATTAATATCCTGAATATATTATAAATATATATAAACATCCAAGACTGGAGAACAAATGCCTGAAAATTCATCACCCAAACATTTGCCCCCACCGGGGTCGAACCCAGAACCTCTCGAGATGGCAACGCCTTGAGAACGGCGTACAGACCACTCGACCACGGAGGTCGTCTAATAAAATTATAGATAAATTAACGTAAATATAACAGACATCAAAAAACTTCACTTCACTTCGGACATCGAAAGTGCGTCACCTAGAGACTAAAATCACATACTTTCACGCTGGCCTAATGCGGGTTGGTGGATAGCGAACGGGACCAACGGCTTAACGTACCTTCCGAAGCACGGAGGAGCTCGAGATCACAAAGTTTTGGTCACCCATCCATGGCCTGACCATGGCGAAGATAGCTTTGTTTTCACTAAAGCCAAAGCGTACTAACCACTAAGCCACCGAGTTTCTCTCTCCTTCTCTTTTTTTTATTTTTTTTTTCGAAAAAGTGACTCGTAACAGTTGGAACGCTTACGGAACATTTAGTATGACGACTTACCTCCCCCCGCCTCAAAGAACTTTTTAACGTGTAAAACTACTAGAGGTTCGTTATTTGCACGAATAAACTGTCATAAAACCATCGTTTATGACGTAATAATAACTAATAAAACCAAATATTACATCAGAGATAAAATGTTTGTGTACATTCATTCCTACGTGTGTCAACTTTAACACAGTTCAAAAACTTTCTCATACTCATGCCAATACATACAAACGCTTACAAATAAAGATATGCCGACATCGCCGGTATTCCCTACACGTTTATAAGAGTACTTGAGACACTCCCCTTATAATAAAGCAATATTCAATAATCAATAAATCACTCTAGCTACCAACTCCATCTATAGGGAGCGACATGAAATTGAAAAGCGTAAAAAAGCCGTATAAGTCCACTCTGTGCCTAAAAGTCGTAAATACGTCAAATCTAAGGGAAATTCAGAAATTATTCGTACCCCTGTGATAGCTAGGGATGTCCATGAGTTGTCTATTTTAAACGGATCCGTCCGGAGTTTGTTTTAACCTCGTCCTTTTTTGAAAACCTAAGATAATTAAAATATATTTAAAATGCTTCTCATTATTATTTCTAGGTAAAAACTCTACCACAAACTACCTCCAAAAATATATTGACAGCTCAATAAAATGTAATACTTATTTTATACAGTCGAGTTCACAAATACGTATGCACGTTTGACAGTAACTGACTCTTTCCATTCTATTTCTTGGTATGGTAGTGGCAATCGGTCGTTGTATGCGAGCCAACAACCATTACTGCCAAGCTCAAGGTAACTGACTCTTATTGGAATGAAATAATGATAATTTTTAAACTCGACTGTACTTAGTCAATACCAATTGATTTTGTATTTAATTATCGCCATCTTATTTTGGGTTGTTTAAAAACTTATGTACAGTTCACGGTGAATATCCCTTGCATCACGTTGTGCCCGGTGCATGGCAACAGGCTCGCCACCTGTTACATGTTAACACCTCTGCCTACCCCTCCGGGGTGATGATATGTTATGTTATGTAAATAATAAAGTTCAGCAATAATTTCCCTTTTGATCCGTTATTCCCACATCCCTACGGAGAAGAGGCCTTCAAGATAACAGGGTTTCTCAAGCCGAATCGACAGCCGAGATATTTTAGGGAGAAAAGGGTTTTTTATTTGACGCCGAAGTGCGTCGATATCCTCTGCAATAAATCAGATTTGTAATTGGCTCCGTAACGAGACGTCGGTCGGTCGCTCTCGGTTTATATTATTCAAGCTTTTGATGGTTTGAAATTCGCTTAAAAAGCGCTACTAAGCACCAATGTTATAGCTGGTTTTACCTTCATTCTAAAATTTGAAAAAGGAATATCGATATAAATAACCAGATATAATGGCTTTGAATTGGATTTTATTTCTAATGATACTGAGTGATGTATGCCAAGATCGTAGCAAATGGAGATCTCTAGATAACCAACAGGGCTGTGATCGCTCTAAATACGAACGTACACCACAATCAAACCTCAGTCGAAAACGTTACGGCCCAGCCACCCTGCACGAGACGAAACGAGGGATACTCTTACTCTCGTATCCATACTCTCGTACTCGTGTTCCCGATCCAAACCGCGATCAGGGCCCTGCTCTAAAACAGTAACTTGTCTATTGGCTTTAAGTGACCCTTTATGTTGGTCTATTGTAGATCTGTGGGTTTCTTACCTTGGTCTCGGGTTCGTATTTTAGTAATTGTATGTTAAATACAAAGTTGCTGCTGCTTGGTGAAGCGCGGACTACCTATGGCAATAGACTGCTTTTGCGGTGCCTTTGCCTAGTCTCTGACTAACCCTTAGGGGATAATACTCGTGATTATATGTATGTATAATAAGTTAAATTCCTTGTCACCAAGCTCATATGTAAATATATTCAAGAAAATATTATTTTACCTATAGGTAGTACAGGTCAATTGTCAGTGTTTCATCGATCTCCCCAACAAAAGCAATGGCTACCAGCTACCAAGTCTGTCATTGTGGGCCGGGAAGTCGGCATGAAGCGCTGACACCGTCACAAAGCGGTCACAAGCTCACAGGCAACAGTGCGGCCGATCGCCGTGTCGGAGCGATTAGCTACAGTGCGCGGGACGCGTATTTACTATCTTTCCTCGAATTTAATTACAACCTACAGTAGGTTTAGCACGGATCGAAGAGAAAATTTCCCCGGAGACCAAATTACTTATTGCCACTCGCTTCTTTGTTAGCATCGTAGGAGAGGCTAGAAGCAAGTTTGACATTGAGTAGTTTAGGGACTTAATCTCTCCGTCCGTACTAGGCCTACTGTATCTGTAGAGACTGTCATTCAAAGAGGCACACAAGAAGAACTACCCATCAATAAATGTATGAACACAAAAGAACAACAGTAACAGACAGTTCAGTATTTAAAACGGTAGCAGGATCAGGTAAGGTAAGATAGAATTTTATGACTTTTCTTCGTCGTCGTTATTTTTCTTTTCTGAATATTTTTTCTAAATAAGATAAGTTAGAACAGATTTTAGTCAATCATAGTTTGTAAATAAGCGGCACTCACGCATGCGATGACACCGCAATTCTAGACCACCCGGACGACGATCGATTTGTGATCGCAACTCCGAATCGATTAGATCACGAGTTTTTATCGATACATCGGTATTACAGCTTCCTTTGCCAGTCGAATGAGATGTGAGTAATTGGAGAAAGGCTCTGACACTGCATTGTGTTATTGAGCACAATGTTAGCGAATCAACAGTTGTGATTGATATGAATTGTTTTTTAACTCTACAAGCGTATGCATATTTAAACGACTTATAAATAGAGAAAGTTTTTGCAACACACATTATTATAGCCGAATGAGTTATAATTACCAATGTGCGAACTGCCCATCATCGTCTACATAGGTGTATATAGGACATCCCACTGCTGGGCATACTTAGACCTTCCTGTATGGAGAAGCGCATGAGTATGGCGGTAACCACCACGCTGGCCCAATACGTATTGGTGGAAAAGTTTGCTATAGCCACCGGGA
Organism: Parapoynx stratiotata; assembly: GCA_910589355.1. Lineage (NCBI taxonomy): Eukaryota > Metazoa > Arthropoda > Insecta > Lepidoptera > Crambidae > Parapoynx > Parapoynx stratiotata. The sequence continues at coordinate 15,151,138 of OU342472.1, forward strand.
CAAACTTAGCTACCAACGCTCGAAGAAACTCGCGACCACAAAGTTTTTGGTCCTATCCAAGGCTCATCCATGGAGAAAGATGTAAATCATACCGTGTGAATCACTCTGTCACCGAATTCCCTTAACATATCGCCACTATCCCTTCGGGGATAGACAGAGGTGTTAAAACCCACATTTCACCTGATGACACGGAGGGCGAGCATGTTCTCATATATCGGGCATGTTCTCATATATATCATTATATTAGGTCCTTACCTATGAAATTGGTGTTTTGTATGGAGATTTTGGGGAATTCTGCATTTTCCATACTAACATTTTATCAGTTTTCTTCACAACGACAAATCCAGAGATAATAATGGCATGTATCATTAGACAAGATTTATTAATATGTGTAATATCACACTTCATAAAAATTATTTATCGTTTTTAAGTGAATGCAAATAAAATGATGTATTCGAGAGGCACTTAAAAAGAGTTGTCTACGTGTCCAATTTTAACACAATTAAACTTACAACAAATTATCAAAACAAATCGAAAGAGCTCAAAAATATAGTCTATTTTTAGACGAGGTAATTATTTTTTAGGAACTCTGAACCTTAATAGTTACAGACAAAATACTGAGACAGAATAAAAACACCAATTTCATAGGTAAGGACCCAATATAATCGGGAACCATGTGAGGCAAGCGATATTCTCAATCAACTGTTGAAAGGTCGAACCGACGACCTCTTGAGTCAGTAGTACCGTCATCCATTCTAAATCCTCTACGTACATATAATTACGACTATTATCCCCTAAGGGTTAGTCAGAGAGTAGGCAAAATCACTTCAAAAGCAGTCCACAGCCATAGTCCGCATTACCAAGCAGCGACTGCACATGTGCTCCACAACATTCTAAATATAATATCTAATCGTATCAAAAACATTACAATCAGCTTGTGTCATTCGCTCCCATATCATCGTCGCCTACCCCTCCCCGTTACCCACCGCCCCCGCTTTTAACAGAATTAATCTGAAATCTCGGCATCAGACGCACCTCATTATAACTATCCGTCTAGGGCTAAGTCCTTGAAAAATGTCAGTAATATTTTAACGTGACGCCTCGGAGGGGAGCCCGCTAGACTAACTCCGATACAATACAATGGCTGACATGGAAACTGAGCAGCTAAATAAAAACCACTACAAAACTCAACATTTTTACCAATCTTCTTCGTCAGCAATTTTTTTGTGATATGAATATATTTATTGGTTACATGGAGATTCCAATAGATATGTAGATGTGATAACCATTAGGTTCCTATTACTTATATGCTTTTCTCTTATTTTTTTAACAACAATCTGCCCAAAAGTTATGCATTGGCATTCGGGTTCTGTTTAGGTATGTAATATTATTTATTTATTTGGTACACAAAACAGAATTACATATTCAAGTTGAAAAAAAATAGGTTACATATACATAAAAAAATAGGTTAAAATAGGTTAATTATACATAAAGTGCTCGGCTGTAACTCCAGGGACATGTGTACACAGTGTGATATGTATTATTCAAGTTAACACCAATGATTCATCAAATTACAAAAAAAGGATTTAATCTTTATTTACTCTGGATATCTAGTTCCAAAAAAAAATTAATTTATACAATACACATAAATATAGAAGGAAAATAAACATTACACATATTTAAATATAAATGAAAAATAAAATAGATACATAAATTGAAATATATGTCAACCCTTTATAATTTTCAGTGATCAGAGATAAATATTTCACTCAAATTAAGTTAGTAATAATTATACAAGGCGTCGTTGCATTAATATTAACGTTTTCTTCACTTAAATAGTAAGTCGTATTCCCTTTGCTGTGGCCCCAAGTATGTAATTGCTTGCTGTATTTAAACCTTGCGTGCCAAATGTAATGCAATTCGTCTCGTGACATTGAAATGAATTTTTTAAAGGCGATCTGAGAACTCGACGCCTACCCACATGAGAAGAGAAAGGATGTGGCCTATCTTTAACAATTTTAATCTAGATGACATTAAACTATTTGTTTTAAAAACATCGAGCCCCGAACCTCCATCAACACCCAGTAGTGTCAACCACAAGACCAGGGAGGCGGTCAAAAATGATGTCAATATGTTAATTTTGTATATTGCTAGTGTAGGCGACGCAAAATGTAAAATTTTATTTTATTATTATATTATTTGTATTGGTAAAATGAGTATTAAGGTTTCATAGGTTGAAAGTTGAAACCTCCGCGCGGGCGCGCGCCGCACCAGAGTGGTTACGATCAGCGCCGTGAGAAAGTCAGCGATCGGCTTTTGTTTTTTCACTTGACATCTTTTCGTCTGGGAATCCTCGCGCTATCTTTTGCATTTTCTTTTGATTTGTTTATTTTCCCTAAATTCTTGTAAATATCTAAAGTTACCTAAGACAGTTATCTAAGACAACCTGTGAATAGTGTTCTGACCTTTCCTTTATTCGGTGGCACCGGCAACTCCTACAGCTATAACTCATTAATTGCTAATATTGGGTCCTTACCTATGAAATTGGTGTTTTTTCTCTCTCTTAGTATATTGTCTGTAACTATTAAGATTCAGAGTATTCCTAAAAAATAATTACCTCGTCTAAATATAGACTATATTTTTGAGCTCTTTGGATTTGTTTTGATAATTTGTTGTAAGTTTAATTGTATTAAAATTCGACACGGAGACAACTCTTTTTAAGTGCCTCCCGAATACATCATTTTATTTGCATTCACTTAAAAACGATAAATAATTTTTATGAAGTGTGATATTACACATATTACTAAAGCTTGTCTAATGATTATTATTATTATTATCATAATATTTGTCATCTATTATTATCAAATATTATTATATTATCTTTGGATTTGTCGTTGTGAAGAAAACTAAAAAAATATTAGAATGGAAAAATGCAGAATTCCCCAAAATCTCCATACAAAACACCAATTTCACAGGTAAGGACCTAATATTTGAATAGATAGTACGACGACAACGACGATTATTTTACTCCTCATCCAGAATCCATAATGTGAAAAACGAGTTATCTTACCTTGCGCTAAATTTTATCTTGATGTGATTTATTAGATATAAACAATGCAGTCAACATTTATTATCTACAAGAATTTAATATCAAAATGGTGACCTTACGTGATACGTTTATACGAGGTACCTACATCGGTTAAATCCAATTTTTAATAAACCTATGTAGGTAAATACACCAAGGTGTAGGGTGACCAAATAATAAGTTTGTTTGAAAACTAATACTTGGTGATTTAAAGTCACTATAAAAAAATACTGGTATAGCCGATACTATAAAAAACCAAATTCAAATTTTAAATTACAGCGTTTTAAAGTAATTTATTAAAAAACCCATCTTGTCCTAGACCTTCAACTAGAGACCATTATTTTTCAAAATTCATTTTAATAAGCTCAGAGGATAGTGATGATTAAATTTACAAATATCTTTTCATGGTCAATCCTTGAATACTGAAGACCGTAGTCCATCCACTACACTTTTCATAATTATACGGTCATCCGGTTAACGCACCGCACCACATAAAGATATTGTCTCCAACAGCTGGTTTCACTGTAACCATTACTTCTAATGTAGCAAACAGAGCAAAGCAAATTCAAGCGTATTTGCTCTGAAAACTAACACATTGGTTCTCATGAGTTTGGCTTTAATAGCTGATAGAAACTCTGAAGTTTAACACTCAAACTTAAAAAAAAAATTTCAAACAAAAATCTCACCAAATTCCAGCGGTTGGACACCCAAAACTCCCCTATCCGGAGTGAACGATATTGTTTACATTATAGCCGGGGTGCAAACTTGTGTTATTCCGCCTCGCCTTGACACGCTGCAACCACTCTATTATTTTCTTTATAATATTACTTTTCCCCTGTGTTACGTATACGACACAACGAGGCATTCTGTAAATTAAATATTTTTTGTGTGTCTTGAGTATCATAATAATTTTGTTTTCATGAACATTTTATATTGTTTTAAGTAATTCATGTAGTTGTATAGGACCCAGGGGTCAGGTTGACCTATTGAACTTTTCAATATAGGTTTTGGAATAAAACACTATATAAAGAAAGAAAGAAAGAAAAACATTTATTAACCAACAAACACACAATAAGAATAAAAAACAAAGAAAGAACAGACAAACACAGAGTACAGTGAATAAATTTTAAAAGACTACCCAATAACGGTTAATTAGGACCCGGCCTCAGCATACTGGAACTATGTATACTCACTATATGTACTGGAACTATGTATTTCGATAGCAAGAACTGTACTAATGAAATAGTGAAATGGTGAAATGGTGAAATGGTGAAATGGTGAAATGGTGAAATGGTGAAATGGTGAAATGGTGAAATGGTGAAATGGTGAAATGGTGAAATGGTGAAATGGTGAAATGGTGAAATGGTGAAATGGTGAAATGGTGAAATGGTGAAATGGTGAAATGGTGAAATGGTGAAATGGTGAAATGGTGAAATGGTGAAATGGTGAAATGGTGAAATGGTGAAATGGTGAAATGGTGAAATGGTGAAATGGTGAAATGGTGAAATGGTGAAATGGTGAAATGGTGAAATGGTGAAATGGTGAAATGGTGAAATGGTGAAATGGTTAAATGGTTAAATGGTTAAATGGTGAAATGGTGAAATGGTGAAAAGGTGAAATGGTGAACTGATGAACAAGGACATGAACTTTTGCTAGATACTAGTAGTACTGATTTCTTTAACTTAAAAAAGTAACAGAATGATACATTATGGAATAACTCCGGTTGCTATTGTAACCGATCCACATTCGGCCAGAGCGTGGAGGAATTATGGTCCGTACCTACCCCAGTGGCACGTATATAGGCTGGTAACGTTGACTTTATATAACGCACAAAACGACCGCCATTAACTAGAAAGTACTTTTTTTTAATATGACAGGTAAGCTCTTGGCCTTCATCTCACCTGATAGTAAGTGACGATAAGACCGAAGGTGGTAGCGAGCGTCACCTGTAATCCTAAAGAATTGAGGAACTGGCTATCTTACCTCTGATTGCCGGAACACAACAATGCTTATAAGTACAAGACTTATAACATTGTTATTATGGCGACAAAGTTAGGTAAGACGGTGGTAGCTAGCCAGGCGGGCTAAGAAGCCCTGCCACTAACCAAACCGAACAGAAAAACCCCTGCCCCCGTGGGGAATCGAACCCCGGATCTCCCGATCAACACCCGGTGGTGTCAACCACTAGACCAGAGAGGCGGTTAAAAGAATAAGAAGAACTTAGTAAGAATAGTCCACACAACACGTGAAGCTATAACCTAAAGATACCGCTAGCCTATAAGATGGCTTAGATTTCTCAAATGTTACATGCTACAGGCTGGCAGGGTCCTGAACGTGAAACGTTTATTCCTCCATCGTAAAACGAGGACCAGCACCCTTATTCTAAACTGTCAGTTCACGGACTCGATTCAGAAACTCACATCCCGTCTCGCTCTAATTCGCCGCAATAAATCGTGACGGAAATAGAGATTCCGTGATTCGTTTAGTTTCCGACAGTTTAGATTAAGAGGGCAGTAGAGTTTCAATACGGCATTAAACTTGGCCTCCGAAAGCCATTCCCATAGTTAACTCTGTGCGATAGACAATAGAATAGAAATAAAATAAAAATCGAATTGTGGTCGCCCTATTTAGGAAAACAATGCGGTCTAAATGATCTGTCTAAAATTTTTGAGATGTTAAAGAAATATACTTATCTTATCTTCCAACTAAACCAAACGTCTTCAAACCTATTTTGTTTCTCGTTATACTTTGTAATGCGAAGCCTAGGCCGTCCTGACGCGAAAATTAGATGAATTCCGCTGCCTCGGCTAAGAAAGGTATAAACATGAAATGTGACCACACCAATATAGGTAGAAATAAATGAAAAAGTACAAAAAAAATTATAAACAATATTTTGCGTTAAAATCTAAATTATATCTTATATCGTAGTACGTATGGAACCACTCTTTTCTTTTATTATAGGTAATCCTTTCTTTTAAGAATGGCTACTCTTTACTTATCCATTTTTCCAATGGCCACGAAACTGGCTAATTGCTGCAAGCGCATTGTTTATGGCGCGAAATTCCAGCAGGCAGCCATTTCAGTGCTGCCAGCGTCGTGCTCCAAATTACCCCTATTACTGACTCCGCTCGCTGTCGGGGTAAATTTGCATAGATTTACCTAATCTGACCCCATGTTGTATCTTGTAATGGGAACCTCTCGTAATTGTTATTATTACGACTGCCTCCGCTATTTTTAATTGTCATTTTAATTGTGGAACTCGTAAACATAATAATTATGGAAAACCTTTGAATCAGGGTAAAAATAATTGGTTTTTATCGTTTCCATTTATTTACTTGTTACGTTTTTAAATTGTGTTATTATATCCTATTTTTATTCTAGTCATTCATATATAGCTTACCATTAAAGCATTATTAACAAATAGATTTTATGACATACAACAAACAGTTAAGAATTTCGCGAAAGCCGAGTAGATTTTAAAAAAAAAATTCTAAAGTATCAAAAGTATGTATCACAAAAAAACCATCAATATTCGTTGTTGTTTTTATAATATAAATGAGAGCTATAACTTTTTACTTTTTAAATTTTTTTATGTCTTTCTCAAAAAGCTCTACCAGTCGACCGCGATTCCTTAAGTTTAATTCCATTTGCTGTGAGTTTTATTGTACCTACCCTTGAACTGTTTTAGAACCATTGTTTTATTTCTAATTTATAATAATAATTATTATTTTTTCATTGTGAATATTGCTCACATTGTGCCCGATGCATGGCAACAGGCTCACGGTGTGTTACACGAGGTCTTAACATATCTCATACACCTACCCCTTCGGGGTAAAAGGCGCCTGACGATGTTATGTTGTTATGTCTAATTTATAACTTGTTGCACTAACAATAAACCTGGTCTTCCGAAATGAGACGTAAATACTCGTTTAATGAGTTTGATAAATAATATTTTAATCAAGCAATAAAAATTCGCGCAGGGCAGTAACTTGTTGCTTTTATTTTTATTGGCATTGGCAATGCGTACTTTAGAATGGCCAAAAAAATTGTAATAAAATACTAAATAAAGAATCAGAATGTGGAAGTCATTAATGTTGCTGTTGTTGTTACTGTTTTCTTTACACGAGGGCTAAAAATAACAATAGATTTAAATAAACATTTTAGCATCAACTATAATTTATGTAAAAAATATGAAGTCAATCAGTCTACTTTTTAACCTGGTGTCATAGAAATTATAAACACATTTATTTAAAAATGTACGTACTTAACTTTAATTAAAACAAGTTATATTTTACTTTGGCGGTACACTACGGTAGTGCCACAGGGGTCATTACTCATGATTCAGGATCTCGATCCTGCTGCGTCAGCCAGGAGATAGCGGGCTCTCCGGCGACATTTGGCAGCGGAAGTGGGTCGGCACTCGTGCCAGTTGGCAGGAACCCGGACTCTTTATTGTTCAGCTTTGGACTAATCCAGTTCCCGAAGTTACTCTTGGCTTGTTTATTATTTATGTACCGACTTAATACGATGTTGTTGAGGTCTACAAATATTGAGTAGCTCAGCAAAATATGACCTATATGACCTTTGAAATATTATTAATAATATCCACTTAACAGCTTTCCAGCTATTATTGATATAAATATTGTTTTTAACTATCATAAAAAATAACCTTAACCTAATATCTATCAGAATACATTTCCTAGGAGTTGATCCTGTATATAGCTTTTATACATTTCGGGTATCCATATATCGCTCATTTGGTGCAACAATGTCATAATTACACTTTTTGAAATTTTACAGGAAATGCAGTCAAGGTTTCCGATTAAAGGTTATTGCATTATGAAGATATTCAACTTGTTTTTAAAAAAAAGTGTATAATTATGACATTGTTGCACCAAATGAGCGATATATTGCTGCCAAAATAATTATTTTGCAGCTCAACTAGTTATTTTACTGCCCAACAAGTTATTTCACTGACCATCTAATTAATCCGCTAACCAAATAATTATTTTGCCGGCCAAATAAATTATATTACTGACAAAATATTTTTTGCGTACCAAATGTTGTTGTCATAATTATAATGAGATGTTATTTTAATTTTTTTTACGTAAGGTAGAGTCATAATATAAAGCCCAAGAATAGAAGTATCATTGTTTTTGCACTTTGTTTATATCTGAGGACAAATCGTGTATGTATTAAGTTAAGTGAGAAAAACAAATCAAGAATGTGTCCCTATTCGAACAACACTTCGAAAAGTAGTAGAACACAAGGGTTATTCGGGTCTGTCTAGGAGTGCTCTATCTCTGGCTTTACACTACTTTCGGGGCCTATACTACATGCTTTGTGCGGGAAAAAATGTGAGATAAACACACAACTTACCGTTTCGGTAGTACCTATTGTGTCGGTGCTCCTGGGCTTATTGTATGACTAGATCTCCTTTCTGTCCTCTACACGATGATTTTCCGTGTATATGCCAAACGCTCAGAGTAAACAGAACTGGAGTAGCCATTAGTCAATTTCTCAAACATTTTTTTCTGCCATTTCTTGCGGGGGGTGAGGTTACCACTACACTCAAAGCCAGCCGTTTTTACAAATGCACACATGCATAATTCGACACACAAATTTAAATTTTACGCACACACACGCTTAAAATAGTCACGTGGGGTGTGCGTTTTGACAACGTCACAGCCGCACTCCCCACGAGACTAGCGCTCGAAATTTGAAATCGTAGAATTCTAAAACATTAAATAATGAAGTAAATAATCATGAAATCTTAAAAATTATAATTACAAATAAAAGGTGACACCATCTTTTAGCATACTCGATGTTTTCTATTTATTTTTACAACAAAAAACAGCACAGGCAGGCATTTTTGCGGGAGCTCTGTTCGCCGCAACGTTTACAATGTTATGGCTGTCAAAATGGCGACTCAACTAGTTTTATTAAACGTGCAAGCATCCGATGCTTGTGCATTTGGCAGAGGGGAATGTTAGACAAAGGCTACTCCAGTTCTGTTTACTCTGAGGCCAAACGCTGTCGAGCCAACTGCAATAATCTAGAACTTGGACCGGGGTACTTTGGATTTTGAAGTCGACTGTTCACGTTCGCGGCGGAGTAATTATACTGCTACCGTCAATAGAATAAGAAAGACGGTAGAATGAAAATTTTCAATAGGGATTTAAACCGTTGTTGAGGAAGTGATTATGAGGAAGAGGAGCAGGACGAGGAATCGTGCAGCATAAATTTTGGGGAAGCGGATGAGAGAGAGGATAATGATAATTTTTCGGATAATTTCATCAAAATCGGTCCAGCCTTTTAGATCAGTGACATACACTCTCACATAAACAATATACAAATAAAAAGTTAAAACAAGCAAGGAAGGGGAGGGGATGGCTCGCTCGCTACCCGTTCGGCTCAGGCGCATCGTGATTGTGTCGTAAAATTCTTTATAAATTTTGAGGAAGCGATTGTGGAAGAGGAATTTATTATTTTTATTTATCAGGATGCGGTAACGGTTGCGGAATGCAAAATATTGCGTTCAATACATGCGTTCTACAATGCTCGCAACATACTAGTCTATTTAGTTTTGAATATAATATAATAAAGTTTAAATAAAACCAGAAAATAATCAATTTATATTTTATTATTAAACACCACTCTTAGTATCCATAATTTACATTCAACTCGCACACAACAATTATTAACTAATGCTATAAACCTGTCAAACACAACATTCATAAAGTTTCCAACTTTTATAAGTTGGGTGATGAGATGTGTGGATGTAAATTAACAAAACTAACAACTAACTTGTAAATTGCAACAAATTGTTTTAAACTAAAACAAACTTGTTTGTAAAGACTTGGAAAAGCAACAGTAACTAAAATATAAAATAATTTATGGAAATTCAAACTGAGAGTGAAATAATTGTAGGAGTAATGCGGGTCAACCTACATTGAACTGCGAAGAAAGAGTTGGAACTGCGAAGGAAGTTATGATTCGCTATGGTATGTATCGGTATATAATTATATTCCTAGGATTATAACTACATAAAGGCTATATCTATCATCCTGTATGTGTATGTCCTATCATAATGAAGTCTCACAATCTTCATTTTTTTCAATTACACAAACAGATGTACATTCAGGTTTTATTTAGTTACATTACATACTTAAACGTAAAATAATTGTTGCTTTCCTGGTCAATTATGATCATCAAAAGTTAAAAACAATGTATCATATAAACTGGGGAAGTAGCTTTTAATTTAAATTACAATAAAACATGTCAAATACCTTAATCTAATTAATTAAAATTGTATACAAAACGAAACAATAAATTTACTTACAAATTGCTCAGTGATTTCGAAGGCACATACATTATATTTCACAAAATTCAGTCGAAAAGGCTTAAAATAATCCGCAGAGCTAAAACATATTTGTAGAATTTGTTACCTGTTAAGATTGCAGAAGCAAATATTTCATTTGAAGGTCTGTAGATCTCTTGCGAACCTATTACACAACAGTGTATTGGCGTTATAAATAATATCTATTTGAATTGTTATTCGAAAAGCCATGATACTCAAATTTGCTGTACCTACCCTTAATTCTTTCTGTATTTTAAGGCGATTCACACTGGCCGCACGACAGAGCGTCCTGCGTTAATGCGTGTTCTAAATTTGTATGATAGTCTTTCCTTTTGAGATGATCGAAAACAAAGCTACCTATAAAGGGCTTATAAAATGTTCCATAAAAGTTAGTTCCGAAAGTCGCCAAGAGATGGCACTGCACGTTTACACGCGATGCAATGCATAAGTAATAAGGTTTTAATTTGAACATTAAGGACCATACACGCGTAGGAGCGTTAAAAAACGCATTCACACACAAAGCTACGTCCTGCGGACTGCGAGCCAGTGAGGAAATTGCCTTATTGTTTAATTGCTTTCCAAAAGAGATAAAGCCAAACCGCACCACGCGTGTTTCAATTCCACACAAATATGGTTAATTCTAACCAATTAAAGCGTTTAGTTTCCAGGTAATAAGGTAAATTGTATCTAAAAGACGTTTGACGAAGTCCTCTCTACAACGATTTGTAAAGTCCATGATTGTATTCTAATAACGTAAATTGCATTCAATTGTTTAGAAGTATTGTTGAACTACGTTTTCTTTGCAGACCGTTTAGGCGTGATCTCAGGCGCATTTTCAGTGGGGACGAGGTTTAGACTCTTGCGTCGACTCCTTGTCATGACGCCACAGGAGTCCACCAACACAGCGTCCTGTCGCACAAGTTTAGGCTTTCTGCTAGAATTCTCCTTGTTCTCATCATCGGCACAAATCAAGTCAACGTCAGTGTCATCGAAGAGGACAACCTTTATGGACTTTTTGCTGGATTTCTTCTTGGAATTCTTGTTGGCGGACTTCAGAATACTGCGGCCAGGAGTCGCGGATAAGTCCACTGGTGTTTGCTGTAAAATAAATATTTATCTTCAGACATTCACACCTATCAACTAGCCCCATTTTAAGCAACTAATGCTGCTTGTGTTACGAACACTAGATAGATACATACATAAATCACGCCTTTTTCCCACAGGGGTAGGCAGAGATTACATCCTTCCACTTGCTACGATCCTTGCGAGGATGTAGTGACAAGAATAGAGAAAGGTATGCTAAGATGGTTTGGACATGTGGAAAGGATGGATGAAAATAGATTAACTAGAGGGATATATAAATCGGGTGTGAGTGGAGATACGGGACGAGGCAGACCTAGGCGAACGTTTCTCGAACAAATTAAAGACGTTCTAGAGAAGAGCCAGGTCAATAGTACCCGAAATCGCCGAGCATGCATGAGGACTGTAATGAGAGTTGATGAAGCGAAAGAAATATGCAAGGATCGTAGAACACTAGACGGCGAATAAATATATATTTAATAGATAAATATATATATTTAAATACATATGAATGTATTTAAATTTATATAAACATCCAAGACTGGAGAACAAATGCCTGAATTCATCACCCAAACATTTACCGCCGCCGGGAATCGAACCAAGAACCGACCGGCATACAGACCACTCGGCCACGGAGATCGTCAAAATAAACACATTTCATTCATAATTATTCCTCCATGGCGCCATGGTTAGTCTTGAGTTAGGTGACCAAAATTTGTGATCTCGAATTCCTTCGAAGGCACGTAAAGCCGTTGGTTTGGGTCACTGTTGAAACTGTTTCTACTCACCAATCAGCATTGGGCCAGTGTGGTGGTCTGGCAGATACTTCTCGTGTTTTTCATTAAGGGAGCCCAGATGTGGGTGATGATTTTCTATCATATTTCAATGCATTTTCTGGTATATAATTACACTTACAGGTAGTATCCCAATGCCTTCGTGGTCCATGTTCCTACTGAGCACCGACGCGCGGAGGATAGCGAACGAAGCCGTACTCTGCAACATAAAAAATAAAAATAAAATAAAGATAAACCATAAAGAAACAATCTGTAATAAAAAAAATTATATATTACCTGCCTCATAGTAAGTGTTGTTTTTGTAAGTTGTTTCAAATCTACATACATTTTAACCCAACTACAATACGATTTAAGTACGATATACAGCATGTTTCATTTGAGACGTCAAGCCTATGCGAGTAAACAGAGGAGTTGCAAATCTATCGATTTAACCCCCATGCAGTCCTCAGCCTAATACGTCCCACTGCTGGGCACAGGAGAAACACGAGAGGAGTATGGGCCGTAACAGTACTAACCACTACGCCACCGAGCTCTTCGTGAACGTTCTAAAATTTTTCTAGTTTTCGAGTTTTCTATTTCATTATTTCTATGATTCAACGACGAGGTGGCTTTAAATAGTTAGAACTTTTTTATAACAAACACACGAAAAACATACAGAATGGAAGTTAAATCGATAGGTATGGCACTGCTCTATCAGCTCACACTGGCTTGTCAAAAATTCTTTTGACAAAAATAGAGGTGGCTGGTTTGCGTATTAAGGTATAACTTATTCAAGAAATGTATAAACATGTTTTACTATCATTATTTTTTTACTTCTTCTATATATTGATTAATCGCTAATCATTTTTTACCGCAATTAATTACAAAGAGCGTATATATGACAGTTATAAGGTACTGCGTTAAATGGTCTCGACTTGACATGTAAATTACAGACACTGCGACTCATGCCAGGGTAAAGAAAAAAGTTCCTTACTTGAAACAGCTGTATAGTAAAAACTGTAATATTACATAACGACATATTTGGTTAAACAGATATTTTTTATTGTGTACACTGCATGTGGTGTGATTGCATGTGGCCGAAATGCGTATGTTAAGATGAATGTGTGGAGTGACGAAGATTGATAAGAGTGAGGAATGAGTATATCAGGGGATGCCTGAAAATTGCTCCAGTGATAGAGAAGTTGAGAGAAAAGCGGCTGTCGTGGTGTGGACATATTTTGAGAAGAGAGATTGAGCATGTAACGAGAAGAGTTATGAATATGATAGTGGATGGTTATTCAGGGAGAGGAAGACCGAAGAAGAGATGGATCGATTGTGTAAATGAGAACATGGCTAGAATGGGAGTGAATGTTGATATGGCGTGTGATAGGGGAGAGTGGAGGAGAAAGACTCGTTGCGCCGACCACAAATGAAATAGGGAAAAGGGCAGGATAATTATGACACCAGAGAAGAGTTTATAAAATCAAATAACTCGCGTATGATATTTGATACTGATCTTTGGAGAGCTAAACCCTCACCTTGGACGCAGACTTGTTGGCCTCGCTGGATAGCACGGCCTTCAGCAACGTATGATTGCGAGTGGGCGTGGCCGGCGCCGGCGCCGGGCTGCGAACCGGCGACGACACGCTGAAGAAACCAGCGTCGAACGTCTTGCTCTCAGCGTCCGGCTTCGGGGACGACGGGGCTGCTTCCTGCTGCTTTTTGGCTTTTCTTGCGGCTAGGAATGAAAGAAAAAACAATATTTACTGAAGACATTAAAATACCGAAGACTTGGCTGTATGGGTTCCGTTCCCTTTGCCTTCCCTACACGGGAGAATTTTACAACAAAAGAAAAATCAATAATTCTACGTATCACCATATAAAATTTCATTGAAATCGGTCCAGCTATTTCAAAAATTAACCGGTACAAACAAACGAACAGACACAGAAACAAAAAATTGAAAAAAAAATATGTTTTTGGTGTTTTCCCTCTTTTTACTTCTCCCTGACTTGATTTTAAGCATCTGCTTTCTATGTACAGACACTCGACATCTACAGTTTTATTATATGTATACATATATGTATGTAGATAACTATTACCTTAAATAATTATGCATAGATTCTTGAAGTGCAATAAATCTGTTTAGTGGTATGTACTGGCTGTTACAATTTTGGTTTAAATTACAGAGTGGTCCTGGGTTTTATATGTATAGTGCCCCCCGGGAACAGCACTGCAATAGGTTTGCCCATGAAACATTACATGACATACATACATATAATTACGACTATTATCCCCTAAGGGTTAGACAGAGACTAGGCAAAAGCACCGTAAAAAACCCCTACCATAGTCCGCGCTTCACCCAGTGTCACCGCTGAAAGCATTGGGTGGTTGGGCAGTTCTAAGTCCATTAGTCACCTGCCAAAAATGTGGGTATGGAATGCATTTCTGCCTTCCCCTTCGGGAGACACGTATTGATAAGTATGTATGTATCTAAATCAAATAAACTGCATCACCTAAAATTTCATAAAAGCTAATAATCTCACCAGCAATCATGTCCCTAAGCCTGCTCGGTCCAGCGGTGGTGGTGGACGGTTTCTTCGTCACATTCTTGACCACTTTCTTCTTGACTTCCACCGGCTTCTCCTCCACCCAGTCGCATTGGCGGAGCGTCTCCAGCTTTTTGAATCTCATGTCAATGTTTTCAACCTATAATAAATATTAGAGATTTAACAATAATCTTGTTAAATATCATAGAATTAAAACACAAAACAAACATACATATCATCACGCTTTTTTCCCCGAAGGAGTTGGGCAGAGGCATTACCACCAACATTTCGCCAGATATGTCAGGTCCCCCCCCCCCCATGTAACAGGTGGCAAGCCTGTTGCCATGCACCGGGCACAATGTGAGGCGACCGATATTCACAATGAACTGTACATAAATTTTATTCAAACTCAGTGGTACAGGCGGTGGGATCGAACCCGCGATACATCTACTCGAACGCGAAGTGCCCAGTCCGGCCCAACCCGGCTACCGCTGCATAGAATAGGTTACCTAAATTTACTATGCACGCATTCCACCGGCTGCCATGTCTGGAGATTCTCCGAATATGTCCGGTAAAACCCGATCGGCGGTAGGAAGGCCCTGGGAACAGCTCGGAGAATTTGTATACATTGCTCGCTCAGGTCAAATAAAACGAGAATTCGCCCGCCACTCCGCCTGCCGCTACGGTTCGTCGTCACTAAGCTCCCGCCTGTCCGTCTACCAGCGGAGTCTTCCAGCGGTCCGAGAGCCGTAAGCTCGGCGTCGCCTAGCCGTAGCCTAGAAAGGTTGACGGCTGTCCCGTGTTGGTCCGGGACACAAAAAGAATGTACCAACTGCTTTTCTTGCCTAGCATGTCGTAAAAGGCGACCAAGGCCGTATTGGGTACTGGGTCTGTGATTGTAGGCGATGAGCTAGCCACTTGTTACTACTCTTTCACGATTTTCCATCTGACCAAACCCAATTTTTGTATGGCTAAATGTGGTCTTAAGGAACACAGTGCTCCTTGGACTCTGCCGACTTCTTCGGGGATTTCAGGCGGGATTGTGTGTGTATGGTCGGATGCCAGGCGGACGAGAGCGGTTCTATTGAGATGAAGTACCTGCATGAACACCATGTCCCAGAAGCCGCGCAGGTCCGCGGGCGTGACTAGCGCGGCGCCCGGCGCCGGCCGCTCGCAGGCCACCAGCAGCCGCGCGAACTGCTGCAGCTTCTGCGCCACCAGCAGCCGCCCCTGCCCCACCGCGCCCAGGCACTGCTCCTACACACAACACTCACCGCTATACTCTTCAAACATACATATCTTCAAACATTCACACCTATCGACTAGCCCCTAATGCTGCTTGTGTTACGGATACTAGATGACGGATGAATATATCTAATAGATAAATACATTATGTTCAGAAAATATACAATACATATATTAACATCCGAGACTGGAGAATGAATGCCTGTATTCATCACATGAACTTTTGCCCCCACTCGGGATCGAACCCAGAACTTCTGGAGATGGCGACGCCTCGAGACCGGCGTACAGACCACTCGACCACGGAGGTCGTCCCTCTTGAATTATAAAAACCCACTGCTTCATACTAACAGTTGATACCTACTCTGAAATTCTGTACATGTATGGAACAGCTAATTTAAGTTTTTGAGTTTAAATGTTGGTCCCATTGCAAAAGTACTATTCATGAGTAAAACCACCTCCATAAGTAACACGAATCATAAAAATTTGCAGTGATAAAATGAAACAGGGTATTATTACAATGAAAAATGCCCTTATTAATATTTTTGTTAAAAAATAATTTCAAAGTTTGTACAATATTAACAGCATTTATATTCTGCTAGAGACAATTAAAAAATATAATAACGGGCAATATTATAACATCTTAAATTTGAAAATATTAAAACCTATGCAAACTAAAAATTTTATTGTACCTTTCTAGCAATCATTTATTGTGTACTTTTTAATACATAATATTCCTTCATCTTTTAGGTTACCTGAACACTCTCTGGGAGTACTGTGTCAGCCATAATTTTGTCCCATAGATCACACCTCTCCACAATTCTTCTAATTTCAGAATCAAGTTGGCTCCTAAAATACTCCACGCTGTCCATGTCACTGGCATCATCATCAAGAAGACCTGGAATAACAATAATAATTTGCTTAAATAAAAATAAAAAACTATAATAAGAACATAATGTAATTTTTAATAAACTTCTTAATTCTTAGTATAATTTTATGTATATGGTAATCATATGTGAAAGCCTATAATTTATGTTAAAAATTATCTTCTTGTAGAATAGAGTAGTGTATGTAGAGTAGCATACATTTTCAAAAATGGCAAAAAAACCTACAAAATTTAAGTACCAACTTATATAAGTTTGTCTGTAATCAAAAATGGTATCATGGTAATATTTATTGGTCTATATTGCAATAACTTAGTTAGTAACTAGAGCTTTAGAGTTCTAATATTGACTGTCTCATAGCTGCATAAAAATGTCTAAAATTTAAATAAACAACATTTAGTATAGAAATTTATAAATATGTTTATCTAAATACCTTCATCTATCTTCTTTTTCATCTCCCTTCTCGCATTATCCTTGCCCCGAGACATGGTGACGCAGGGACTTATCTTTGTGCCTTCCTCAGATTTCATATTAGGCGTCTTCTCCACATCACTCACTGATTGGGGAGACCTGAGCTTTTCTTCAGAACTAGATTCGCTTTTTGGAATATTTGGTTTAGGTGTTAACAATTTAGCATCTTTAGGTAAAGATTTCCTCGGTGTTCTCTTTGTCTTTGATAATGAGATATCTACTTTAGGAGATGATGTAGGCTTTGCTTTGCCCAATATAGGAGACTTTTCTGTTGATGATACCATATCGTGGTCACTAGAACTTTGCATGTCAGATTTGACTGTATCACTACTAGAAGAGCTTTGAAGATCTTTGGCTGTCAATTTCTTTGGTTTCGGTTTGGTGATTTGAGACTCCCAGCCATTAGTGTTCTTACTTAAATTATTTGTAGCACTTCTAGTGTTCCTTGGAACTGTGGAATTTATTGGAACTATTGCTGTGGCCTTTGATCTTGTTTGTCTAGTATTTTGTTTCTGACTGTTTGGCAAAACTGGTAAAAAGTTATAGCTGATATTGCTCTTTTTAACTTTTTTATTCAATGGAGCTAATGTTGGGATGTGTTGCATGTTTAAATTAGGTGGTCGGAATTGTGCATTTTTGGGTGCAAATGACTGTGTGGGTTTAACCTCAGGGTTAGCTGATTTTGGTTGTTTTTTGGAAGCTTGCGACCTTGTGACCCGACCTGAAGTGCTGGGCATAGCCTTTGGAGGGGGAGGAGGCACAAACTTCAGGGGAGCATGTGCTACTCCAACCAGGAATGGTTTCTTCTTCTTTGCAGCAGCTTCTTTTTTTTGTTTTTCCTTCTCTTCTTTCCATTTTTCTAATTGTAGTCTCCTGTGTTCACTCTTTGATTTTGTATCAGGTACTCGAGCAGGGCTCTCACAAGTTGAAAGATTTCTAATTTTATCGAAGACCGTCAAGCGAGTGCTCTTTCTGTTTTGTACACTAGCTTCCAGACGTTTCTTGACCTGAAAACCATTATTTATCTAATTATTGGTCTGTGAAATGTTGTTCAAAATCTAACAAGCAGTGAAATTATTACATCATGAATACGACCTACCGCATGCATGATCTACAAAATGATTAATGCGGAATTTAGACTAGATAGTTAGTTACCCCGCCAGATACACTTGAAAACTGCACGGGTTTCTGTTTCACGTGCTTTTTTAAAATACGGCCGAAGTCGAAACTTTTCTCTGAAAAAGTATAAGCAAATTAAATAAAATACTACCAGGAATTCGAAAACTATAAAAGTAGGGCACTTCTGCTGATACATTTTGAGGATCACAAGTCAAATAGAACAGTTATCAAATTGAATTTGGAGCAAACTTGATAGATAGATAATATTTTTTAATAATTTTTATATTAACTTACCCATCACTCCTGAAACAAACAAAAAATTACACACAAACACAAATTAACTCAAATCAAAGCGAAATTTTAAAATTAACTGACTGAACGTCAATTTTTGATTGTTTTGATTGGTCATAAAGAAATTCATTCGGATACAATCCTAAGCTTTCATTGTTGTGAAACTGTGAATATCATGGGAATCTTATATAATCCTGGAGACAAAAACCGTTTTTCAATAAAAAATAAAAATGAAATTGAAACATTTTAGGAATATCAAACTGTTCCTATATAATCCTAATCACAGCTATTATTTAATTCTGAACGCAGCCTTTAATAGGATTTTGACATGGCAATACCGTATTACACTTCCGGTTGTCAGCTGATAAATTCATTGCTTTCCAAAACCTATTTCGATTTTCGCTAAGAAAGAAAACGTCAGGCACCATTCAACATGGGCTTGAAATACGCGATCAAAAGCTAGTTATAGCTGAAATATTGCTCTAATTGTAGTGTTATTGTTATTATAGTTTCAATTTACATGTACGTTGTGTAACTTTATTAGTCGAAAATGGATACGTTTATCATAGGATACCTCGGTTATGGCGTTTGTTGATCATTAAAAAATTTCGTTCGGTTCATAGTTTTCTTTATATTTGATGTCAGCTTTTAATTTGTGATCGTCTGTTTCGTTCGTGTTTACGTGTTTTATTAAGATGGTGAAGGAGAAACCTAATTCAATTCGGATTTACGACGACGAGGGGTTCAGACGCCGAGCGGCGTGTATATGCGTACGTTCGGACGCCGAAACGGAGGTTAGTGGTGGATGTGGATGAGTGGGCGCGTGTGAGGATGTGTTGTGGACGGTAGTGAACAGATTTGTTATGGTGTAGGTGCTCCTGGTGACGTCGTCGCGGCGTCCTGACAACTGGATCGTACCGGGCGGCGGCGTGGAGCCCGAAGAAGAGCCCTCCGTGACGGCGATGCGGGAGGTGCTGGAGGAAGCGGGCGTCATAGGCAAGCTGGGCCGCTGTCTCGGGGTTTTTGAGGTAATAAATCCATTAATTACTTACTACAATGCTTAGCAACAATGTCTTAGCCACAGTGTACTACATCTGTTTAACAAACAATTTTCTTTATTCAACAATACCTTCAAATTGTATTAAAAATCACTAAATATCAATTAATGTATTAAAAATAACCATAAGTAACAATCAAAACATCAAAAATTTGTGTCAGTATGTTTATAGACAACCAATATGTCTTAATGCCCTATATACATAGATATAAAGTACAAATCTTATTAAGATACTAAACTAACATGACCATGACCATGAAAAATATGTATGAGTCATGGCATATATGTATATTTATAGCTGGTATACTGTTATTTATCATGTTTTTATCCACTATCAACCATTAAAAAAAAATATTTGTTTAGTTGGAATTAGATATATATATAATGTCATTGGCGAGTTGTGTCAATATCTCAAATCTTGTTCTTTACTCAAGACTTTATATAAATGTTACACAAGTACATAAGACAAAGACTATTTATGTTTCAATGGTTGAAAGTTAATAGTTCATAACACTTTTTTTGTGAGCCATTTTCAATCAACATTTCGTTTATTTTTAATAACATGTTGACACCTCTGGAAGCAAATATAAAAGTATGGTTGGTTTTTCAGTTAACTTTCTTGATGTAGTGCTCACTTCATGCTTAATATTGTTATTATTATATAATTGATAATTAAATTATTTGCAGATTCTAATCTCATGACATTCATAAACATTAGTAGTAATGGTCTATTAAATAAATAGCAATGCAAATTGTTCATAATTCTTAGAAAGTCTGGGGCATACTTTGGAATGGCTTAGATCAAAATTATCTACTTAGAGCAGCTTTCACCCATTTGAGACAATTAGCTTTTGTTTTATTTAATTATAATCCATCCATCCGTCAGCATAAAGACGTCCACTGCTGGTCATAAGTTCCCCCCAATGATCTCCATAACAACCGGTCCTGTGCCGCCACCTAATATAATGTATTAATTTAATATTATTTTATGTATGCAAAAGTTTTGGTTTTATTGTTTCTCTGTGGCTCTGCAATTTGTTCGCGTCCATAATTTATTCTTCATTAGACATATCAAGTGCAAACATCTCTGCCTACATAGAGATGTGATGATAATTATGTTATTTTATGTGTTTTACCAACCCGCATTGGGCCAGCGTGGTGGTGTTACGCCCCATACTCCTCATGTGTTTCTCCATAAGGATGGCCTGTGCCCAGCAGTGGGATGTTATAGGCTGAGGACTTGATGTGTTATTATAACGAGGAACATAGGTACAGTCATGTTAATAAATATGAATCCCCTTAACATATGAAAATTTTATTCCATTGTAATATGCATATTTTTTAACATGACTGTACCAAAATACGCAGTTATATACAACATAGCGTCATATTGACGCCGAAACTATTAATTAGATGAAGTTTACATCATAAGATTTGGTAATTAAAGGAATGGAGCTATTACACAAACGATGATTGATTGATATAAATTCTATTTTATGATTTACAATGTCATTAGGTATTAATAGCTGCTGATTACCCGCGATTAATGTTTTGTATTGTCACAAAAGGCATATATTTTGTGGTAGTGGATTTTATCCTGCAGTGGCTGTTGTTGTCCTGATAAATATTTAACTATAACACCAGTTAGCCTATCCCAAAGTAGGCATAGTTTGGGTTTAGGTTATGCTAACGGGTTTCTAGAGGAATAGATGGACTTTATGATATATTAGAAATATATAACATCCCTGAGTGATGTACAAAAGCTTGTAAACATAAAACTAAACTTTTTAAGACAAGTCGACAGGCGACTTAAAGACATCACGCGAAACGTCGGTGTTTATCATCTCTGCCTCTGATTTTGATAATAATTATGTGTATAGGAAAAAAAAGTAACCTACTTAACCTACACAAATAAAAAGTTTCACTGTCCATTTCCAGAACCGCGAGCACAAACACAGAACAGAAGTGTACGTGATGACGGTGACGCAGGAGCTGGCAGAGTGGGAGGACTCGCGGCTGATGGGCCGCAAGCGGCAGTGGTTCTCGATCGAGGACGCGCTGGCACAGCTGGCACTGCATAAACCCATCCAGCGGCACTACCTGCAGCAGCTGCGCCGCTCCCGACAGACCAAGGACGACCCCGGCAGCTAAGCCCACCACCCTGACGCATACTTACCGCATACAAAACCGTAACACACCTTTTTTCTACTTTTACGTATATTTTTATACTACGAATGGAATAAATGTTAATTTTATTTTGTTAGCATTAAAACGAAAAGACATACGAACTCTATTTTTATTTAATTTAATTAATTATGAATTCTTTTTTAAGTCCTCAATGAGTTTTAAAATAAATTTTATATTGCTCTTCTCAAGGGTTTTTGTGCATCCTTCTGAATGAAACATCCAGGTTCTGGTAAATAATTTATTTGCAAGTCCAGAAAATTCTTAACATAAATACAAGTTTTCTCAAAGAGGAAATACATTTGTAATACCAATAAACTGACAATACATGGGATATTTGTTATATACATACATACACACATACAATCACCCCTTTAATCCCCGAAGGGGTAGGCAGAGTCTAAGGAGCACTGTGTTCCTTAAGACTACATTTAGCCATACAAAAATAGGGTTGGTCAGATGAAAAAAAATCGTGAAAGAGTAGTAACAAGTGGCTAGCTCATCGCCTACGCAATCACGGACCCAGTACCCAATACGCCCTTAGTCGCCTTTTTAAGAAAAGCAGTTGCAGAGGAGCTCGGTGGCGTAGTGGTCAGTGCGCTTTGGCTTCGATCGAAAACAAAGCTACCTTCGCCATGGTCAGGCCGTGGATGGGTGACCAAGACTTTGTGATCTCAAGCTCCTCCGTGCTTCGGAAGGCACGTTAAGCCGTTGGTCCCGGTCGTATTTGTGACTGTTTCTACCCACCAACCCGCATTGGGCCAGCGTGGTGGTGTTACGGCCCACACTCCTCATGTGTTTCTCCATGAGGAAGGCCTGTCCCAGCAGTGGGACGTATATAGGCTGATGACGAGTTGCTACATTCGTTTTTCATATTTGTTATATTTGTACTACAAATCTATGCAAAACCATTGGAAACAATAGTAACCACTAGCTAGTTATTGTTACTTATTGCTTTATTTAAATTCTCGAGACACTGGCCAGAAATACCCAAACACTTAACACATTGTTAGGGTAAGCATACACTTCAACAGCAAGGCCATACTCTACATGAGGGTCGTCGTTCACATGCACACCAGTCGACTTCACAGTTGAGATCACCGACTTTGCATTCAAATAGGGAATGTTCAGAGGAAATCCGAATAACTGGAAAGGAAAACGATCATGGCAAAAATAACTTAGGGTCAGTTTTTTGATCCGTGGTCAGGTTGACCAGTAGGTTAAAATATGGACCAATGATCAATGGATGTGGGGATATGACAGCTTGTCCAATAGTTGAATTTTCAAATGTAACTAAAGTTAAATAATCATAGATAATTTAACCACAACACGGTGCTGGGATTAGTAACATTGCGGCACAGCTAATGTATATGGCTTTGAATTTTCATCGCAAATTTAACTATTGTCGAACTGACGTGACACATTTTAGCGTTACCATGCTATTTGTCTAAAATTTTACTATTGTGGTTACTATGATTACGGATAAAAAACCCACCCTTAGTAAACAGGAACTTTTTATCATTAGGAGGAAATAAATTACCTACTTGAATTAAAATTGAATAAACAGGAAATATTATTCGATTTATAACTATGGCATGACATGTTTTAACTTGAGGTTGATGATCAAAATCAAAAATTATAATTTTCGTTTTCGCTGATTGCTATAAAGTTAATAGTGGCATGTATTTGTATAGCCTTTAAGGTTCATTTTCTGTAAACCTATATTAAACCTGTTAGATTTGCAAATGTAGCGGGCCTCGTTTATTCGCTATTGTTATTCGAAAATAGAGTCACCGCATTAGCATTTAAAACGGTCAGTGCGTCGCCTTAAAAATTATATTGGGCTTGCAAAACTAACCTTGTATGGGTTGATAGCATGATAATTGTTAGAGTCAGTTCACAACGCTATGATACGCATACATTTTACTAGATGGACTCAATATTTAACTACACGAAAAGATACATATTTCATCTCGTGGTGCCGCCTGAGGCCCCCGTGGCCAAGACTACTATGTCCGTCGAGGCCTCGTAGAATTAATTCCTCTATAATGCACCCGCCAAATATACGGCGCTCATGCGCTTGCACAGGGTAGATCCTTACGATTTAACGATGCATCTCGCGACGCCTCACGTTGCAATGCCTCTCGCAGCGGCGTGTGCGAGAGGCATTACAACGTGCAGCGAGAAATGACATCGTCACGTCGCGTCTCGGTGTGCACTGATCTTAAGATGAACTAAAAACGATACCCTTGCAGAGTTTCTTGCCTGTATCTTCTCTAGACAAGGCCTCCCGGTAGTGAACAGGCCGAAAAAAAAGTAGTGGTATTGTCAATTTAAGGATACTTATAATTTATTTTGTTTGTTTTGACTTGTCAAAAGTGTATTTGATGATACCAATTTGATTAAATGAGTTTGAGTTTGATAGTCACCGCACCGGGAGTCGTCCACTGCCACGGCTTAGGCCTTCCCCTATTTCGTTAGCAAATTTTGCTTTCCATTTATAACTATTCGTAAATCGTTCAATTATTATGTAAGTACCTTATATGTGATCATCAGTTGCTTGAGCCGGTGGCTCATCGTTGGCTTTGGTTCCGTAGGGTTGAACGTCCAGTACTCCCAATGAGGGAGAATTTCTTTCAATAAGCTGCTGCAGTATCTTTTCAAGAGAGATATAATTAGAGTAATCTTAATACATAATTCTTTTACATGGTATGGGCTAACCTCAGGTAGACAGAAGTCTAGCCGAGGAAGATTGTTCTAAAGAATGACCATATTTCAATGTATGAAGACATAAATAATTGAAGTCGTATTTGCCAGTTTCGTTGGAAATGAAGTGCTGTAATCTGTCTAGTGACCACAACTGCATGAAGTTAGAATGTACGTAATTTATATTTTTAATCGATCTCAGATATGGATATATTTTGTGTGTATCATCTGGACCTATTCGTAGTTTTTTCTTTGTAACTGTATGCCTATTGACTACTGTGTTTGTTGTTGTGTTTTAGACTTACATACATACATATAATCTCGACTATTATCCTCTAAGGGTTAGTCAGAGACTAGGCAAAAGCACCGCAAAAGTATTTCACTGCCATAGTCCGCGCTTTACCAAGCAGTGACTGCACATGTGCTCAGCGTGATAGGTGGTGAGCCCGTCGCCGCTATAAATTACTGATTGCTGTACAGTTCTAAGTCCATTAGTCGCCTTTTACGACATCTAAGGGAAGGAATGGTTTGGTAGTTATCTTTTAATGAGCCGCTACCACACGACTTATTTTAGACTTACCTGTTCCAAATAGTCTTCATCTGTGACCTCCACTTCTGCACTTTCAGTTTTATTTTCGTCTCTAAGAGCTCTCGGAGCGCTGCCACGTTAAGAGATTCACTATACAGGCTTAGATCCGTTACTAATGGTAGGCTCATTACAAATATCGTATTGTCGAATACCTGGAATGTTATTTTTTCTCTTTCAGTTAAATTTTAGCAACCGACCGCTCTTTTTATCTAAACATTATTTTACTACTTACAGTTAACCAGTTAGAAGATTTCGTCAAATCAAACGAAACGCTTTCGCAATCTTGTGAAGTTTGCATGTTTAGCCAGATCTGCAATCAAAAGTAAAAATTGGAGGTATCGTTTGAAAGTTTGCTTATGTGCTCGAAATTAGAAGTAACTCACATTTTCACTATCGAACACATAATCCACTGTCTTGAGAGGACAACTCACGTCTCTCAGCTCAAACCTTTCGCCGTTGGTGGCGTCATACACATTCCAAAGATAACCATCATTTTTACTCATAAATCCTTTGCGTTTGAACAATTGATCAGTCACCAGTACATCTCTACGAGTTGTCAGATCGTATTTCGTGAGTACATAACTGCTTAAGCCTCGTGGAAAACCTCTGCCTATAACTACCCAGCATTTTATGCCTAAATATAGAAAATAGCTGGCTAATAATATGGTGTGGTCTAAAGGAGAACCATATAAAACTTTTAGAAGTTCCTGAAACAGAAGAAGTCATAATCTCATTCTTATTCTTTGTATGAAGTATCTTCAAAGATAATAAGATTTGTAACGTACCAATCCCATGAGAGTAACAACGTGCGACTCTGACACTTCGTACGTGGGTATTAGAGAGACATATCGTAGACAAGCATTCATCATCTTTACCATCTGGCTTTCTCCTTTCCAACTACCATCAAAAGCGCTATAGACCGACTCTTCTTTATTAGCTTCTATATCAGTCTCCTTCCTCCTGCCTTGGCTACTTTTAGAAGAAGAGCTCTTTGAAACTCCTGAGCTTTTAGAGAGTGCAGATTCAACTCTGCTTTTAGGATTTTTTGGGAAAGCTTCGTAATTAGGCAATGGTATTGGTTGTAAAAACTGTGTTACACATTTGTTTCTTCCAGAACTGTCTATGAATGTTAAATCAATATTTCGTAATGGAAATTCATTTATGTAATCCGTGACTACTCTATTTAAATGTTTTATCAAGTCATCCTCATCAGGACTGCTCGGTACTGGTTGATTATACGTTTGGAGTCCTCCCAAATGTGACAAACTGGTAGTAATGTTCAGAGTAATAAATGAAGCTTCTTTTTTGAGCAACTGTATAACTTCGGGGATCAGGGAGTACGTTGCGTCTTTATTTTGCAGTACGTCATAACCGAAGACAATCGGTGGTGTTGTTATTTTGAATGTGCCATGTAGCTGAAATATCACATCAATGTTCAGTCATTCTTTATTTACTATGCTTGGTAGCATTGCTAGAAGTTATCATATATCACCTAACTTACCGTTCCTGATGTCAACACGGAATATAAAGGCACCTGGAGACTGCCAAGCCATTTATTGCAGTACCTGTAATGGACAGTCTTGCTGTGCGACACTTCTTCGTCTGAGTAATTCTCGTACATGTTAACCTTGTGTTCATCAAATATGTTAATGTGGAGCGTCGAAAGAGGCTGCAATCTAAATGAACATTATTTCTATTTAATGCTTAATCAACATTAATACTTTCATATTAATATTAAACTTATGGACACATTGATATCGTTTAAAATAATTTGTCTTTAAATGACTATCTACACATAAAATCATTATCACTTACTTAGTTTTAATCCTAATTGTCTGATTCCAGGTTGGATGACAACCTATTGCTGTAGCGGTCTGAGATGAGCTCCCTGCGTAACTCAACTTCACGAATGGTCTCAAAGGCCTTACTTTGAACCCTGAGTATATAAAATTTATTGAGAGACATTAGGTATAAGTCGGTATAACATTTTTATGTGCACAAAAAATTACCTGCAATTGTGACGTCATCTTCGTCGTTATCCTCTGTTAGAATTGTAGAACTTCTATCCATTAAATTGAACGCTCTTACAACTGTGACTTGGATTTCTTGCTCTTTGCTCAGAGCATCGTTTAGATATTGTTGTTTCGTACTTTTAGGTAAAGCCGCCAAAGTGATAAAATTGGTTTGGTTAGAAAATATACTTCTGTAAAAGGAATTCGAGTTTGAAGTATTCGTAAATAGACAACAAAAATAGAAATTAAAATTCTCACCTCCAACTTAAGTCTTTGTAGTCACGAACCACGTCTTTGTGCGTTTTCTTCATCAAATGGTCGTTCAAATTCTTCAGCATGTTCCTATTAAGTCTTTGAACATATTTACAACCGATGAATCTTTGTAGCTCTATAGGATCCATCTCCGAATACTTATCATTGATATATTCAATGCCCATATCTTTTTCGTTACTATTCTGAAGGCAATTTAATTGTTCAGTAGATATCTGACTGGCATGTAATGGTACTAG
Organism: Parapoynx stratiotata; assembly: GCA_910589355.1. Classification (NCBI taxonomy): domain Eukaryota; kingdom Metazoa; phylum Arthropoda; class Insecta; order Lepidoptera; family Crambidae; genus Parapoynx; species Parapoynx stratiotata. The sequence goes on from OU342472.1 coordinate 15,179,047, forward strand.
TTTGTTTTCAATGTTTGTGAAACCTCCATTATTTCTCATTTGAAGAAGTTTCAATCTTATATATTCGGGACTACTTTCATCAAAGGGAAATTCCAAATTAGTATCCATTTTCGTTTTACAAATGTTTCGCAGTGTTTGTAAAATGTTCTCATTTTTACTTACGTCCTTGCCGTATATCTTACTTATTAAATCTGTCAATGCCTCTATATTAGGTTTGTCAATTCCATGTATTAATCGTTTTAATTTCCTTTCAATTTCCATCGAATCTTTAATAATTTCATTTTGACTGTAGCCCATTTTTGCATTCCAACCAATTTTTATTGAAATTTCGCACGCTGTATCTAGATTGGCTTCAAACATGTTGCTACTTTTAAGCCTTACGTTGTTTTCTTTTGCAATTTCTTTTATACTAAATCCCGTACCTACGTATCTCTTCGTAGGTTCAATTAGGATATTTTTGTAAACAAGCTTATGTGCCTTAAAATCTGCATAATCCACATCACATATATTTGTAAGATCGATGCTCAAATGCGATACTTCGTCATCATTTTCAAATAAAGCTATCGTAAACATTTTGTTGTTTGGCAATATTTGAACTGAGAAAGATTCGGTAAAGTCAATATCAAATAACGATCGATTGATACACGAGTGTGTTTCAGATTTGCAAACGAAAGCAGAATCTACATAAATTTCTATACTATATTTAGATTTCAAGAAACTTTTGCCAACTTGTTCCACTTCCGATATAATGCTTTCATCTACTTTAAGCACCATATCTAATTGATTGTGATTAACAAGGCTGTTTACTATTTCAACTACTTTTTCTTTCACTGCCTTTTCGTCAAATTTTAGTTTAGGCTTACTCATTTTGTTTATTTCGGAACTTCGTACATTTTTCAACTCTTTATATTCTAAGTAATCTGTAACGTACTTAAACTCTATAATGTCCAGCAAATCGTTGTATTCTGTATTGTAAGCCTCTGTCCACGCTTCTTCGAATTTCTCTTCATCTAAATCCTTATTTACAATATCAAGAACATATGGTGTATTTATTTTTCCATATTTTTCTCTTATCATTTCAATGTCTGACCACAATGAAATTATATTGTGGACTAATTTTTTGTTCTTTTTTATTAATTCAATGTATTGCTCTTTAAGGTTCAATAACTTCCCTGTGTATTTCCTTACAGTAGTGTCAAAACGTATGTCGTCCTTTTTGTTAGGACTAATTTTTATAAGTTCTTGTCTAACTTTATCTCTTGTTTCTCTATTTAATCTTATATCTCTCGATAAATCCTTCAGAATTACTTGAGACTTAAAGTAAAGATTAAAATTTTCTATTAATTTTTCAGAAAGCATTTGTTCTAATGAAAACAAGTGATGATGTAGAAATTTTATGTTTTTGACAGTTACATCAAGAAACTTTCCTTTACCTTCAGGCTCTTCTGATATCTTTTCAGTGAAATCAACAAAGGATTCTGGTCCAACATATTGTACTGGTATATAATGGTCATTAGATATTACGTTCTCTAATACACTTGGAAATATGGGACTTAATTTTATATTCTGTTTTTGTCTCCAACTGCGCTTAAAAATATTTTTGGTAAATTTAGTGCCTACTTACAGTCATAAAGTTCGCCATCGATATTTTTAGGAAGCTTTGTTTCAACAAGACTAAAGTTAAAAGAAGATATTATTATACCTTAGGACTATCACTGATCTGTTTTTAAAAACTACTGACCTTACACTATTTTAAATTGTGCTTCCTAAAGGTATCAATAAATTTAGGTTGGTTTAAAACATGAAAGGCACGCACGAGCCGAGCGAGCGAAGCGAGCAATCCGCCGCAGCGGCCGTCGAAGTGGCAGAAAGCCAATCGCTTTTTAAAATTAATTTAATATGGGGCTGAAGTATTCCGTTATTATTGCAAATAATAATGTTGTATGGCACTCTATTAATTTTGGAATCTAATATACGAAAATAAGAATATGTCACTTAAATATTATGGTAAATATTATAGCAATAAAAATCCTGACCAAAGGCTTAATTACTGTTCTTCATCTAAGGGCCAACAATAGCGAGAGTGGCTTTGTTTTCAACATCGAAACCAAAATCTAAGGAGCAGCATGCCACCGAGCTCTTCAATTAAGAGTATGAATATACGTTAATTATTGTTCTAAAGGTTAGCCTGCACTTATGCGGCGCAGTAGTGGAAAGGCGTGACAGAAGCGGCAAATTGTTCTCCGGGAATCAATGTGTCGCGCCGCGCAGCTGCCATTATAGTGCATTTTATTCCTTGTAAATTGGGTCGCTATTGTAAATTGCAACCGTTTCTACCAACCAAATAAATATTTTGAAATTAAATATACTTAATCTGTGCCTACTTACCCATGTTCATAGTCTAAACGCAATGGATATGATTTACGAAACAAACTTTGTATACTGGGTACCCTGAGTAAAAAACTATTCTGTTCAATTATTCTTTCATCTCGTTTCGAGACTATTAAACTTTCGGTAATCGGGGATGCGGCAGATGCTAACTCTGCGTTTACAATTTCCATTAGATTAGAAGGTCTCCCTGCCTTCGCTTTAGCTCTTTTTTTCTTTTGTCCTAATTTGTGAACAGTTTTTACATCGAACTGTGTAAAGAAATCGTTTTCTTTTACCATCTTTGGGGATGCGGCAGTCTCTTTTACTGATTCTACTGTTATTTCGTGATATTCTTCTATATCATTGTCCTGTTCATTAGTCCTACTTAAATTAAATGCACGAAGCTCAATGTTCTCCCCCATATTACTAGGGTATTTTAAAATCAAAGAAATTGTAATAAAGATATGTTGTTAATTTAGCAGATTTTTGTTGTTGTCCCTCCTCACGTTGCCATAGCAATTAGAAATCATTCACACATCTTCATATTTAAGGTTAATAGTATTTGTTTAACATCACATTTATTATAAAAACAGTATTTTCTCCTATACATTATTTATTCAATCGTAATAATAAACAAGACATGGACTATAAAGACAAAGGCTAAAATAATTACTTTTGAACGCATAACTATGGCGAACGTGATTTTTATTTCAGTTATTTTGGATTGGATCTTGTTGCGTAAAATCTGTGTAGTTTTGTGTAATAAGTGTCAATAATTGGTGAGCAATGTGAAGGCTCTTTCAAATAAGCGTCAAGTGGTGTGAAAAACGATGAGATCTTTATCGTGGTAATCCACCTCACCGAAGTAACACCACAGTGTCTGCCATCGATCGCTTGACGCCAAACTCTCTCAAGATACTGGGAAAAATAATTACGAAAGACATGACTAATGTGGCCTGTTCCCTTGCCGTTTATTTTAAGAAAAAAAAAACGTCTTAGTGCTGTCAAAACAAATCACAGATTTGAGGGAATACGTCAAATAAATGGCGAAAAAGTTCACTGAGTTTGTGTTTTTGTTTTTAAAATTATAAAATTGTGCCCAAAATGGCTATATTTAGCTTAAAAGATAGTGAGGAATATTATCTATCACTCTCAGATCAACCCAAACGATTTGACGCTGATAGCCCTGTTACAAATGTATTTTTTGACGATACCAATGGACAGGTAGATAATTAAATCTTGTGTTTCTTATTAATTAATATTACTTATTTTGACTAACATAAAATAATAAATTATTAAAACCTAATTATAGGTGTTTACGGTAAGATCTGGAGGCGTCACTGGTGTGACTGTGATTGGAATGGATGCTTCAAAAAACACTTCATTTAGAATGGAGGACAGAGGACCTATAATCTCAATAAAATTCTCTCCCGATCACAACATCTTGGCTATACAACGTAACCATGAGAACCAAAACCCTATAATAGAGTTTGTGAATTTTGTAGACTTAGCACCAAATAATGTAGAATATTCCCATGTGTGTAAATGGAAAAATGCAAAAATATTGGGTTTTGTGTGGCCAAAAGCCAACGAAATTGCCTTTGTGACAGACCATGGTATTGAGTTATTGCAAGTAGTGCCTGATAAAAAACAACTGAAGAGCTTGAAGAGTACTTCTTTCAGGTAAGGATGTTGTGAATAATTTTGTACCCTTTTGGGTTGTGAGGAGGTGAAATGCAACATCCTTACAGGTGGTGCAACTAGATTATAGGTAATAGATCTGAATTAAATTACATGGAATATTTTTTTTAAACTACATATTATCACATTAACCTTTTGAGGGTTAAACAATGTTTGTTTCCATTGTGTCTAGTTTTCTGGCCATTGAGAGGTTAATAAACATCAAAAAATTTGCTGGCATATCTGACAAAATGTGGGTAACACCTCTGCCTACCCCTTCATGGGAAAAGGTGTGATGATATTACATATATGTACAATTTGCTGGTATGTAATTCTGGGAAATTATTGATTATATTATAACTGCATTCATAAGTATTAAACAAGACAAATTTTTGGTGTAATACTCAGACCAAATGTTTTTTAACAGATTAAAGTTCAAAGACTGAATGCATATTTAATTTTCAGTGGAGCTTGGTTCTCATGGTGTGTGCAGAGTAACATAGTGCTGCTGGCCGGCAACAATGGCGCTCTCCTACAACCATTCTTATTAAACAACTCCACAATAACCAAACTTCAGAAATTAGAATGTAAGTCATTCATGATTATTTTCATTATTAAAGATAATATATAATAAACATAGAATTTACTTAAACATAGAATAAGAGATAGAAAATAGGCGAACATTTCTTTTTTCATAATTATACAAAATAAAGGCTTTATTTTATAAAATGTAATATTTACTGACAAAGTATTTTTGTGTAAAACTGTTTCTCTGAAGAAATGAAAGAATGAATACACAAAGTGATTAATACTAAATAGTCATAATTATGTTGATGAGTAATACCACAGTTACAAATTCATACAGTATCTGCATTGAACATTGATCTATTAATAGGATTTTTAAAACATTGAGTTTTATGAAACTTTGTTTGTTTTTGTTTGTTTATGGGTTATTACAGCATTGATTTTATTATAATATCATTGCCAGACTAATATAAATACAAACTGATTTGTTAACTAATAGCATATTTAAATAGTTTTTAATGGTAAATTGGTATTATAGATGTCAAGATGTTATGGAATGTCAGGAGGAAAAAATGTACATAGGTATTTTTATGCACCAATCTGCAGTGGGTTAAAAAATTGCTAAAAAAGTTAGTATTAAAGCCCATACTGCTCAGATGTTTTTCACACAGGGAGGCCTATTTACCCAGCTGCGGCACATCTGTAGGCTGAAGAAAGTACGGATGATATACATCTACATAATAATATACACGAACATGATAAATGACAATGACAAGACATTAAACCAAAGACAATTACAACCAGAATATAAAAAAGATATAGAAAAGAGGACGGCTCTTGTCTTGGTTAATACTTTTATCATAAATAAAAAAATAATACTCTCTTTTGCTTTGACATACCATCCCACGGCTGATGATGATGATGATTTTAAGTGCACTTGGCGTAGAAGACAATCTTCGTTATTTACTAATGATGTGTAATTCCTTTACTGTAAGGTATTTATTCGTCAACATTGTCCTGTGCTATTCCCAGTGGATACATCCCGGCCGGTGGTGGAGCGCGACGTGTTCCTGCTGCGGCTGTGCGACGCGACCTGGTGCGCCATCTTCCGTCACGGCGTCGCCACAGGAGTGCCTGCCCCGTCGCCTACGGAGGTTGTTACTGCTGTGCTCACAGATATTCCAATTCTCGAGGACGCCTAAATCATTTCAATTTAGACTCTATCTTAACCCATTACGAGCGGTGGCCGTCGCCGTCATAACCCAAATAACGATACAATGCGTTAATAAAGTGAAACTGCTTGGTCTTCCGAAAATTTTATAATGCTGAACTAGCTTTTGCTCGCGACTTCGTCCGCGTAGAATAGTTACTTTGATAAATCTCATTTAAGCGAACGTCTTCATCATAGTAGCTCCAATCTTTAATATCAGTTCAATCAGTCGAAAATCTAAGAAGATTTATACAAACTTTCATTCCCTATTTTGTCCCCTTGGGGGTAGAATTAATCAAAATCCTTTCTTAGCGGATGCCTACGTCATAAAATCTACCTGCATGCCAAATTTCGTTTGGACTGTGCGTTGATCGATCACTATGTCGGCAGTCACCTTTGAGTTATATAATATATATATAGATTTACAGGGTATCGCGTTATCAATGCTGTAATTGATGCGCTGTGTGAACTACATGTAGAAATTGAATGAAAGTTCTATGGAAGTGACTGCTAGGGCGAGCAGCCGCAGCCGACAAAATATGGGGACGACCGCGTACGCTTGACACGATTGAAAAGGCCTGCTAACAAGAGTTAAGCAAGGCGTCAACGCCATACTTAGTGGGAATCCGTAGTTTCCATGATGGCATTGCAGGTGCTGCTGCTGCCGGTGGCGGGCGCGGCGCCGCTCGTGGCGCACGCGCTGCGCACGGGGCTCGTGGGCCGGTTTGCGGTCAGCGTGCTCGACGACCTGCTCGTGGTGCATCACCAGGTACTCGTGTAGGGGCTATGTACAAGTGCATTGCGCACGGGGCTCGTGGGCCGGTTTGCGGTCAGCGTGCTCGACGACCTGCTCGTGGTGCATCACCAGGTACTCGTGTAGGGGCTATGTACAAGTGCATTGCGCACGGGGCTCGTGGGCCGGTTTGCGGTCAGCGTGCTCGACGACCTGCTCGTGGTGCATCACCAGGTACTCGTGTAGGGGCTATGTACAAGTGCATTGCGCACGGGGCTCGTGGGCCGGTTTGCGGTCAGCGTGCTCGACGACCTGCTCGTGGTGCATCACCAGGTACTCGTGTAGGGGCTATGTACAAGTGCATTACGGGACACCTATCAATCAACCAGGAATACTAGGTAGCTTACACATCGCTTACACAGCTTACACATTACATCTTAAATGATAAAATCGTAGAACGACTACGAGTTTTATCATAAATCAATGTTTATGAGCTAATAACATTCAGAGGGTGGTATTTATATTTATTTGAAAGTTATCTGTGTCAAATTATCAAAACCCCTAGAACAAATGTAATAGTAATAGTTTATTAGGAAACAGAACATGAATTACAATTTTGTATACCGATAACAACATCAATAGTTCATTCAATCAAAATAACAGGGTACATTTGAAATATTATTTCACATTTTTTGCTCAATGCTCTTATAAGGTACATAACACAAAGGAATATAAACTTTAATAACAATATGTAAGACAGATATTTGTAAAAAAGGTAGCCGATAGTGTCAGAATCGACAGAGACTGCGAACTTAAGGTTAAATATAAAGTTTTTTTTTAAATGTTGTTAGTTATGATGTTAGCTAGCTAGTATTGCGAGGTCGTTGATCAATTAAAAATAACCCTCTTAAACTAGCGTTTGATGGATAGAAGTGAAGTTGAACAAATGTAATTAATCCATTAGGCTCAAATTCAATGTGTTTGAAACAATAATTGTGAATCCAGTCCAGCCAAACGTCGCAAGTGTACGACATCATGGAGGAGGCGAAGGTGGAGAACAACCTGGTGGTCCACGTCCCCGTGGTGCAGGGCGCCGCCATGAAGCCCGCCATGTTGGGCGAACAACCCTGCCCTATGTGTATCCTTGACTAATAAAGTCCACATTTCACATTGATTGATTAAGAATAGGATTTGATTTTAGATTTTAATAATAATAACATATTTGACTTTAAATATTACAGAATAATTGACGCAAAATTACATGTCTAACTGTCAAACTAATTAAAAAATCTTTGACTAATTAAAAAAATTACTATAGTTATTGCACGTTTTCAACATCATTAGCCTGCCCTTTTCCTAATTTGGGTCAAACTGACTTAACACATGTAGGCCACTCGCAGTAATTTTAAAATCTAGTTTAAAACCCAATTTTGTCGTTTTTTGACATTTTAGCCATAGTAAAAATGTAAAAAAATCACTAAATCTAGTTACAAATCCAGAATTAATTTTCCTGCAATATTTTAACCATTTGGTTAACTTGACTACGGACCTTCCTCTTCTTCTTGCCCTTTCCCACTCTAGGTGGGGTCGGCACAACGTGTCTTCTTCTTCCATTCTCCTTTGTGACTCGTCAGCTAAGCATCCACTTCTTTTATTCTCATATCATTCTTTACGCAATTCAATCCATCGCTTCTTTGGTCTTCCTCTCACTCTATGTCCGTCCACATCCATGCTCAGTATCCTTGGTCCTAGGTCCTTTATCCGTGGTCCTAGGTCCTTTATCCTAGGTCCGTAGTCAGGACCTAAGTCACAATTAAACTACTACTATTTTCTTAACCAAAACTGTCCAGACTCGAGCAACTGGGTGGTGTTCCAGCCCAACTACGTGATAGACGCGCGGCTCGGCTGCCTCTGGCAAGTCAGCCTCGTGCCCGCGGGGCTGGCGCACGCGGTGAGTTATCATGACAACTAACAAGCATCACTACATAATATATCCTCATGCCTCTTTCTCCGAAAGGCTAAGCAGAGGTAACACCCACATTTCGCCAGATATGTTAGGTCCCCATGTAACAGGTGGCGAGCCTATTGCCTTGCACCGGGCACAATTTGAGGCAAGCGATATTCAAAATAAATCCGTACTAATATTATAAATGCGAAAGTAACTCTGTCTGTCAATTTAACCGAAATTTGGTACACAAATGTCTAGAGCCTGAGAAAGGCCATAGACTACCTTTTATCCCGATATGGCACCCGTTCCCGGGACGGGTGAATGTTAAAACATTTTAATAACGCGTCCCAGAAAACTGAAGGACAAATTAACGCCACTATGAACATTGCTTCTAATAATAGAGCAGGAGTAAATTTTCAATTCCACTAATTAAGGCTACTATTGCAATTTGAAAAAGTCTTTCAATGTTGAATAGCTTTCCTATTTCTACGCGGACGAAGTCGCGGGCAAAAGCTAGTCGTACATAAGTTTTATTCGAACTCAGAGGTGGCCGCAGTGGGATCGAACCCGCGAGTCCCGCGACCTTCCGCGAATTTAAAAGGTCTTGTCCATTACAGCTACCAAAAGACGAGATATCAAAAATAGTAGCAGTGTTATTGAGAAGGCGAGACGCCGAAGAAGCGGTCTACAGGATTCTGAACCAGCTGGTCGCTGACGCTAACGTATACCTCGTCGAGCTAACAAACACTTTTGACGAAATCAACACTGTGTATAGGTGAGATAAGGCTTCTTATTGCTTGGCAATTCAACATAGGTATATCATTTGGGAGCGTGTTTGTGGTGTGTCTTCAAATTCCAACATTCTAGAGACGGTCGCGGATAGTTGGTGGGTACGAGCGAGATCTTTGGAATTATAGAATCTAATATAATAGTTTTTTTACATTTGGCACTCACTTGGTTTAACAAACACTCATGACACAAATACCAGATTTTATTTATTACCTTGACTTTTTGACACAACTTTTGACTTTTAAAAAAGGTTCCAACTTATTACTTCTCAATCCGATGTTTACCATATTTTTATGTTTAAATGAGTGGGACTCCAAGTTAAACTGGGAAGCTAAATTCTCTTTTATTTAGCTTCCGAGTATTATCAAATATCAGCAGTTATTATCTACTATTATTTTCAAACGGGCTTCTCAACGGTCACAAAATGAGACCTAATAGAAACATAAAGGTATTGTTCGCGAGCGCCGGCGTTCGCTTGACCCTCGGGGGGTTTAAATTGAATATTTTTTTGGACGCATTTTTCTAGACAATAGTTTCATCTGTAGATCAGTCACTTAACCTTGTCAGTAAGAAGTGACCTCCTCTCTCAGACAGTGGGCCGAGATCGAGATGGCCCGCAACACGGCGGGCGTGGCCTCTGGTCCCAGCGAGGCCCGCGTGGGACGAGTGATCGTATCGCAGGACGCTATGTGCAGCCGGGTGCTGACGCCGCACACCGCCCACCCGCTACTGGTGCAGGTAAAAAAAACTGGGCTTAAAAAAAATTGTGTAATATGAGCACCATCTGATGGTCAGAAGATGAGCCTACTAGGCCAAACACTGGCATGGTCATGGCAACACTTATAAAGCAACCCATATAGGTCAAGGACAACGCGAGTGCTGGTTATGGAGTCCATGCTCTGGATACTGCTCTCCTTTTTTACCTCCTTTACCCTTTTTTCATGATCTTACAAGCATCTTATATGCAAACGCAATCTTATGTCTAGAGTAGGTATGAGTTCGTTAAGAGCCCGTTTATTTCTTAATATGTTATGGTCGTGTACTATATCAGATGAATGTTCCGCGCAGGTGGTAACAGCGTACTTGTCGTCGCTGTCTCGCTTGCAGCTAGTGCCGCAAGCGAGCACCGCCGAAGTGGTGGTGCGGGCTCTCGTCCAGAGCGGGAGAACGGGCCGCCTGCGGGCGCTGGTGCGGAGGGACGCTCTACACGACCAGCGCGCGCTGGCCTGCCAGCTGCTGGCGCTGCGGCAGCCGCAGCTGGCGCTGGACATGATGGCGCGGCTGCAGCGCCACCAGGTACGTCACAGGTCTAGAGGACTGCGGGCGCTGGTGGAAAAGGGTAAAACCATCATCACCATTTCGGCCATGTCGCTCAATACAGGGCATATCTCTTCTTTAAGTAAAAAAACTCTCTCGCGTCATACTTCTGGATCTGTGTGATCCCAGGTATTTTCAACCACCAAAAAGAAACAAAAAATTAAAATCAATCGTGTCGCTTTATAAATCCGCGTGTTGCTCCTATAGCAATAGCATTGTTTATCGTTGTGTACAGGACGTGATGGAAGTGCTGGTGGGTATCGAGGAGCCAGTGGCAGCGTGTGGGGCCGCGCGGCAGGCGGGCGGCGAGGCGTGGGCGCGCGCGCCGGCCAGGAAGCTGCTGGCGGCCGCGCGCGACGCGGGCCCGCGCGCCTTCCTCGCG